>JAPCYP010000057.1:3000000-3321490 GCA_035048595.1 Echinosophora koreensis
AGAAGCTTGGGGCTTGCTACAAGGTCTCAAATGGGCAATATATTCAAACTATGATTTGGTTCATTTTGAAATGGATTGCAAACAAGTTGTTGAGGATGTGCAACAAACAACTTCAGATTTAACTGAATATGGTTGCATTCTTAAGGAATGTAGAGCTATTTTATCTTTAAAAAACAACTACAAGGTTGTGTTTGCTAGGCGACAAGCTAATGGTAGTGTCCATGCTTTGGCAAAGGCGTCTACCTTATATGCTACTCGCAATGTTTTACATTCAGTTCCTTCTTGTATTTGGAATATTGTTTGCAATGAAATGAAGTAATTTGATTTGAGTCAAAAAAAAAAAACACACATTTTTGATGGAAAATTACTATTTCAATATATGAATTTGTAAATAGCCATGATATTAGTTTTAATTTTAGAAAAATATCATTTTAATTCACATAATTTTAAATATCAAATACATTAGCATATGAAATTATGATTCATCACTCAAATGTAAATTTAGATTCAAGAACTAATATGGCCAGTGCTTATAATGTCAAAGGCTAAAATAATAATTTCCTAAAAGTGAGAGTAAGAGACCTATATACAAATTTAAGGAACTAAAATGTTAGGTTAGTCTATCTTTTAAATAATCCTTTAACTATTAAATAAATAAATATTAAATATGTTTTTATTTTTTCAAAACGTTAACTATATTCACTTTTTATTTAATATTTTTTTAGTTTAGTTTTGGTACAATGTTAATATAAATTTTTTTAACTATCAAATAATCATACATCATCACATTGTGACTTTAAGAGTGTGATTGAAAAAGCTGGAAAAAAAGAGTATGCTGATAATCTGTTTTGTATAATCGATTATTGTGATAATCGATTATAATCAGAATATGTTTTTGTTTGGTATGTTTGCTAAAAAGCGATTTTAAGATAATCTATTTCGTTTGGGTGGTGCAAAAATAATCACTTTTACATAGTAAATTAAGAAAAGGGGTATTGTCACAACCGTCCCGTCCGGGTGTCGCGATGGAAAAGAAGAAACAGAGGAGTCGCCATCAAATTTATTTTTTGGGAAAAAACTTGGAAAAACCATTTGTTAAAGGAAACTGGTCTTTTAATAAAATTTGAGATTTGAGTTCGAGAGTCGGTTATGAGTAGGGAAGGTGTTAGCACCCTACATCGTCCGTCCTAAGACGGTACCTCAAGTTAATTGTACAAACTCTTAATAACTTTAAAAATATTTATTTTACCCAAAAAAAGAATAAAAAGAAGATAAACACAAAATTGTGGAAAATTAATTTTGGCTTGACAGAATAATTAATTCCGCTCCTACGTATTCCCTAGTGCAATGAGAAATTCAAAGCTACGCAGTTCTTCTAGAAAATGTTTGGTTGGCTAGATTTTTTTTTTCTATTTTTATGAAAAAAAGATTTTTATTTTTTTATTTTTGAAAGTAATTTATTTGAATGAAGAGTTGGAAAATTTTATTTATCTTTTATTAAAAAAAGAATCCTTCTATTTTTATGTTTTGCATTTTATTAGTTTTTTTTGGAAAAAGGATTAGTGCCCTTTATTTTTTAAAACAAATAGTCTAAAAGCAATGGACTCAACAAAGCTAGCCCACCATCACTGAGGCCAGCCCACACTCAATAACTTAAACCCAGAAATAGAGAAATAACAAAAATAAAATTAACAAAACATTGGAACCAGAAAGGAGCTTCTAGCTTATTCACTCACGAAACAGAAAAGGGGACGTTGATGATGCGGTGGACGGCGGCAAGGAGGTGGGCAGCTCCTGGGCGTGGTATGGCGGTATCTGGCGAGATGTGGCGACGATGCTACCAGGCAGTGATGTTCGCGACTTTGCAAGTGACAGGATGCGCGGCGGATAGTGGCGGTTGTTGCGTTGGTGGATCAGATGGCGAGGACGGTGGTGCTTGGGTTTTCGCAGCGGTGATGCGACGTTCTGAGCGCGTGACAGAGACGTCCTGGATGGTGCTACTATTCCGTTCTGGTATGGCATTTTGAGTGTGCATTGGCAGAATGGATTCGGGACGATAGAGCATGGCGGAGCGCGATGGTGGCAGAGCTTGGCAGCGTTCGGACTACAACGACTGGTCGGCGAAGGCGACACAAGCACACTGTTCGTGAAAGGATGAGAGGACTTGGTGTTTGATCTATTTGAGAGCAATAAGATGGAGATCAAGAATAAAGAGGGAAGAGCAAAGGGAGTAGTAGAAGATGGGGGTGGGATTATTGAAAATCAACTCAGAATACTTTCAAGACTATAATGAAGGAGAAAGTGCTCTTTTTTCCGATCTCCTCCTCTCCTTGAGTTCATGCCTTATTTATAGATGGAAGAATAACAAAATTTCCTCAGATGATATACCAAGATAACAACATTAGATTATTATGTTTATCATGAAATCACAAATCATAATCATATTATTATCTGATTATACTATCTAAGAGCAACAACAAGATCATTATCTCTTCCTATCTAAATTAGTTCTAATTTGAATTACCTTTTATCAAACTGATTCTAAGTTCTAACTAACTCACCATTATCCCCCTTTTTTTTAATTTTTAATTTTTAATTTTTATCAGTTTTTATTTTTTTTATTTTTTTAAAAAAAGAGTCCGGACAAAATTGGGTGTTCACAGGTATGAAGATATTTGTTTTTAAGAAACTAAATTTTTTTTTTCAATGGGCCTACACCTGACTCAATTCACCTTCCCTCCTCACTCCGTAACCTAAACCACCAAATGCCTGCAATGTTAAGCGTCATGCTACGGAGGAGGCGTGACTGACGGCTCCTGGATGATGTGAAGGCGTGACGTGTAGCGATGGGCGGAGAGCGTTGTGGGGCACGGTGGTTCATCGTTGGGTCACGACTCTGGGATGGCGTGGCACTAGCAGAGAGGTTGTGAATCTAGTTTGTGGTGGTTCAGTCGGACAACGGCGGAGCATAGAGGGCTTCTCGCGGTGCTCTCGAGTAGTGGATGGACAGATTATTGGCACTGGAGAAGGGGAAAAGGTTGGGGGAGGAGGAGGTTCTTACGGGAAAAGTTATTATAATAGTCTTTCCCAAACAAACTCTTAAGATAGTTATTATAAAAGTCAAACATTTTTTATAATATGACAATGCATGATTTAATACAAATGCTAGTGAATAAAAAATATATAAAATCACTATTGATTTTGAAATCTCAATAAATTTTTTTTAGTTTCCTAAAGTATCCTCCATGCGCAACTACAGAGACTAATCTCTTGAGTTGGGTAGGACCACAAGGACGGCAAAGCTCTCCCTCAAGAGTTTTAACGCTGCTACATTCTCAGGACTGGATTTGAAATTGACACCACTAGTTAAGCTGAAAGAGATCCGTGTCATCTCATCCAAGTACTCTTGAGTTAAAATCTCAATATACTGAATGCACCACTTTTCTATAAAGAGCTTAGAATCTGATTTCTTAACAAGACCCTTGTTTATATTGCCTAAAAAAACCTGTCCTATTCCTAACACAATTTAAATCCATAGTTTTATGTACTAAAAACAAATCCACAATTTTTTTATTTCAAAATAAGAGAAGTGTTTGATAAAATTAGCGGTTGAACTAACTTATAAATATAAAATGACATAAAAAGACATATTTATGATAGACATGATAAAGTGAGATTTCATTAAATGAATGAGGTTAAAAACGAGAGAAAAGTCAATAAGCTATAAGTTATAAGCCATAAGCTAAATAAATTAGCTTATAAAGAAAATTTATAAGTCAATGAGATAAACTTATTTATCAAACATCTCTATTTCAGTCAAACAAGCTTATAAATTAGTCAAATAAACTATAAGGTAGTTTATTGAAGTTGCGAAACTGAGCCTAAAGCGACTAAAGAGCCGGAATCAACAAACCGTCGGAGAAAGCCCAATATTCAAAGCCCAACATGTCACCCTTGTCAATACCAATTTTCTATCCCAATTTTCTCGGAAACCAAACGCCATGTTGACTGTCTTGGTACGGACAACGGTGGGGAAGGAGAACGCAGCAAAACCAGTTCTCCACCGTCTTCTCCATTCAAACACAGTCTATACCCTTTACATTCCACACACTCTTCCACTCCAATAACCACCAAACTCTTCAATGTTCAACAACACTCCTCTCTCACTCTCTTCAAATCTCTGAATTCAAACCAAACCTAAAACCATAAGATTCAAAAACCCCATCTCAGAATCCATGTTTTGCTCCACTCTCACTAACGGGTCTCCTTCAAAATCTCACCTTTCTCACCCACTTTCTTTCTCTTCCCATTTTCACCAAACCCAGTTCCTTCACTTTCCATCGAACAACCACCCTCGATCTTCTCCGTTTCCTTCACAAATTCGCTGCGGAATCCGAGAGCTTCGAAAGCGAATCGTCACGGTGAAGAACACCCAAAAGATCACCGAAGCGATGAAGCTCGTATCCGCCGCCAGGGTACGTAGAGCGCAAGAAGCAGTCATCAATGGAAGACCCTTCTCCGAGACGCTCGTTGAAGTGTTGCACGACATCAACGAAAGGCTCCGAATCGAAGACATCGATGTTCCTCTCACCAACGTTAGACCTGTTAAGAAGGTTGCACTTGTTGTCATAACAGGAGACCGTGGTCTCTGTGGCAGTTTCAACAATGCAGTGGTTAAAAAAGCCGAGACCCGAATTGAAGAATTGAAGAATCTTGGTGTGGATTGTGTTGTTATTAGTTTTGGCAAAAAGGGTAATTCAATTTTCAGAAGTAAAGATTTTGTTCAGGTTGATAGGTTTATTGAAGGTGGGAGTTTTCCCACTACAAAAGAGGCTCAAGCTATAGCTGATGATGTTTTTGCACTTTTTGTTAGTGAGGAGGTTGATAAGGTTGAGCTTGTTTACACTAAGTTTGTGTCTTTGGTTAAGTTTGATCCAGTGATTCATACATTGTTGCCATTGTCAAAAAAAGGTGAGGTTTGTGATGTGAATGGGAATTGTGTTGATGCATTGGAGGATGAGTTCTTTAGGTTGACTAGTAAGGAAGGGAAGTTGGCTTTGGAGAGGGATGTTGTGAAGAGGAAGAGAGGTGAATGTTTGCCACTTATGCAATTTGAGCAAGACCCTGTTCAGATTCTTGATGCTATGATGCCTCTTTATTTGAACAGTCAGATTCTGAGGGGATTGCAAGAATCACTTGCTAGTGAGGTTGCTGCAAGAATGGGTGCCATGTCTAATGCCACTGACAATGCTATTGAATTGAAGAAGAATCTTTCAATTGCCTACAACAGAGAACGGCAGGCAAAGATCACAGGGGAGATATTGGAGATTGTGGCAGGAGCTGAGGCACTAACACCAATTGATTGACAAATATAATTTGTTTTTTCCTACATGGGTTTTGTTGAGAATACTGAAATCTTTTGATTGTTATAGAACATGGGACTCTACAGTTTTCCAACTTCACTAATAGCTTTCTAAGACTTGGTTAAGATAAAAAGGATTACAGTGGGAAGTTTTGACCCTTAATTCATTTCTCTGTTCAACTGTCAAAGTGCATTTTATTTTATAATGGTATTATCTCTTTGCCTATGCATTTTTAGTTGCATGATTGGTTTTGTAATTGTTAGAAAATAAAGAAATCTGACATTATTGGAAATGAGAAAAGTAAAGTGAATACAAAGTTTGGAGTGTGCAAATCCAAATTGTTTGAGTCATTTTTGATCTGATAATGTAGCAACTCAGGTACAATCCCACGTGAAAAAGGAACAGCTTACTCGCGTGTCCATTCATAAATTTCAATAGTAACTGACAAAACCTTGGCCTCTCATCTGTCTTCAATAACACTTGCAACATCAGATCAAAATTTTGACTTGTTGCCATGCAAACATTAAATATCAATCTTATTCACAGAAAATCATGACAAAGTTGATTTTCAGTTTTAATTATTGATGGAAAAATATTAATGATATTTTTACACTTTATCTCAGTACATGAACATCATTGAAACTGATTCATGCATCAAAGTGTTGCTGATTGGAAAAACTAAAATTTTCCTTGAAGAAAAGTATCTTTTGGACCTATAATTGATGAATGAATTGAAATATAGTCTAACCTTGAGATGACAAGATCTTCACGCGTGCTTTAGGAGTGTCTGGTTGTCAATATCAAGTGATCCTTGACCCACACTCCCTGGTTTTGGTTGGCATTTTGAGTAGCTCTTCTACTTAAATTTGACATTGGAGGTACAACGTAAATTTGGAGGGGTTAAAGGGAATGGCAGCTGTGAAAGCTGAAAAAACCTAAAAACTTTGCCCTTAGTGTATGAAATTGGTGGACCAAAATAACTGGTAATTATGCTCCTATGAAAGGAATAGTAAAGGACAGAAAATTACAACTTTGAGAGAGTTCAAATTATTGGTGCAGTTGAGGCAATAGAAGGTTTGGTGCCTGTTTGTTTTTTGGTATTGTTCCGTTTGAACCCACGTTCCCATGAACGCTCGAATTTTCTCCTTTTGAAAACTGCTTGAAATGGTGCATCGAAACGCGTGCTGCGTTTGCCAAAAGCCGAAACAAACAGACCCTTGATCATTCATTTTTACATGAGACTATGGTAACCTTATTCCTTCATTATTAGAATTTCCTGATTTGATACTTCTAGTGATGGCAAGGAAAATTAAACCATGACTTTTGTGTTGTAAACTTGTAACTTCATTCACTAGTGACAATTGACAGTAGCAAACATTTTTTTTAACATTTTCTCACACTCTTATGGATACAGATCACTTGTCCCAATTCGGTATATCATATTCTGTCTCCATCAATAATATTTTATCATATATTTTATCTTTTTAATATTATATAAAATTTTAACATATGCTACAACATATTATTGTACACTCTAAGAACATGATGCTAATGATAGGAGAAAAGGTTGAACAAAAAATTACCGACTGGCTCACTGCATATAGATAATTACCATACTCCTGCCAAAATTGACTCGATAATGGTCCAGCTTGAAACTAATCTATCGTCCTCGATCCATGTGTTCTGGCCCTATATCCTCAAACATCGAATATGTGAACTTTTTTGGCTGAACGTGGGAATGGCTTCATTAGTAACAAATTGTACATGGCAGCTATCTTGTCATATGCGTGAACTCCATTTTTGATGACCATTCTAGGAGAATGCCTTTTCTTCTACAATGTATTATAAGTATTTATTCATGAATATATACTTCAGAAAGAAGACACATGGTTTTCGAAGTGATACTGTTGTAGTAGTACAAAGAAAAATGGTACACTTCATCAATAGGCCATAATTCAAAGGGGTGTCTCCAGAAACGTTGTCTGTATCTTATTCTATAATGTAGTTATTTCAATAATAGGTTTCCATATTAAAAAAATATTTATTGTACCACTAAATTGGGACACTCTCTACCGATATGAGTACATCGTATCTAGAACTGGAATGATATATTATATGTCAATGGAAATGGACCATTTCCTGCCATGTGATAGTCATGTTAAAGAGATATGAGATATAGACACAATTATTAACATATATGAATCCATCATGATTCATTGTAAGATTTATTAGTTACATTTTAAAAATTTGTTTCCTTCACTCTCTAACAAGATTGTATCCTGTTTTAATACGTAAATCAGAAAGGATTTGAATTCGTAAATTGATGTGATAGAGATGTCAGGCGGGTGTCATGCTCCCAGTGGCTGTGTAATAAGTTAGGAATAAGAATAACATTATCTACACCTACTTTATATATATATATATATATATATATATATATATATATATATATATATATATATATCACTTTGTATTTACATAATTTTTACCATTTTTTCACTTGGAATTTAGTATGTATTATCTAATTACATATTATCTTATTTTGAATATATTTTCACATTGATGTAAAGTTAAGTGCACTAAACATTATTCTAGTCATTAATTCTCCATGATTCACATTATTAACTTATAAAACAGCTTGCAGGAAAGGGGGGGTAAACCCCACATCGGTCAAAGTTACTAATCTTTTCCTTGTTTAAAGTTGCAGATCACAAAAAAAAAGTTTCCACCTTTAGTTACCCCAATAACAAATGAAAGCAACCTTAACATGACTATTTAAATATGCGTACACAATGCATTAATGTCAGATAACTATATGTTAACACTACTTTGACTAACTATATGTTAACACCACTTTTCTGGTCCCATGCTGTTTACTTTTACAGCCGCCACTCCAAACGCACGACACAGCCTGAGAGTTCACCTTCTGCCGCATGATTAGGTTCCAACAGTGGAAAATTTGCAGAACCTTTAAGTTATCATTCTCACTTGTTGAATGATGACGACTTGTGGTAATTGGTGCATGTGGCTCACGTTGTTGAACATCAGGAACTTCCAGGAAGCATTCCCTTTGGTTAATTTTAACTTTTAACAACGTTTAAAAGTTTGTTTGTTTTTGTTTTTTTAAATATTGGCACTTGGCAGAGCCTTATTGTGCATGCCAGAGAATTTTCCGTGTGTTAATTTTCTTCTCTAAGGATTCATAGTTTGGTTTGATAAACAGGATAAAATTTAGGTGACGTGGTGCTTGTTTTAAAATAAGAATATAAGTAATACTAGTTCATAAAAAAAATATAACATATGTAACAATCAATGTTTTAAATTACGGTCGCGGTCATGATTGTGGTTGTGTTGTGGATATTACTGAAAAATGTGGTCGATATGTCTGTAATTACCGTTACGATGCGATTTTGGCGACTTATGTACAATTTTATAAATATATTAGGTGTTGTTTTTCAATGACAATAAGACATGTATAAGGATTATCAAAAAAAAAAAAAGACATGTATAACAACTCATCAATGAAAACATAACATGTGTAAAACTGTTACACATGTCCTACTGTTGTTAGAAAATAACACATAATATACCTATAAAATTGTACCTAAGTTTTTTTATTTTTTTATTTTTTTTATTTTATTAAAGTTTTATTATTTTATTAGGTAGTGACATCTTCCTTCACTTGATATGCTATTACCATATAAACAAATCAAAGGGGGGAAAAATAAAAAGATGGCTGTGTACGTATTTTCTTTATACGAATTCATAGCATTTGTATTCTTCCCTTGAGAACTTTGACACTTTGTCTGCTTCCTTGACAATAACCTGTCTTTATCTGTAAACCGTCCATTCACAAGGGAATGGTTGCATCATCATTTCCGTGCTCATCATTTACCTAAGTTCTGCATATTTGTAGCTTAGGTTAGCCCTATAGAAATTTGTTAACTAACTCAGTTTAACCCTTGATGCTCCATAAAAAATAAAAATAAAAAATCAAATGGTAAAATTGAAGGACAAAAAGTGTAACATGGATGTAGCCATGGCAAGTGGCCTTGTGAAAGCTATAAATGACGAAGAAAAGGAAACCTGAGCCCTGGGAATACCATAAAGAAAAAAGAAATGATGCATAACTTTATTAATTGAAACGACCAAACACCAACTAAGCATCCACTATTAAGAGCAAAGTCACATGAAATTCAACATCTCTTGTTCCTTTTTCCTCTGTTGTGCATTAAAGATTCCCATAGATACTTTGTCAGATGAAGTCAATAAAAGAAACTTACAGCCCCTTCTAATTATTTTCCTTGTCAAAAAAAGTTAGTCCTTTGAGGTATGAAAGAGTTAAATACAAGAAGGTCCATCATTTAAAGGATAACTAGGGACAGAAGTGAGGTCTGTCTTATTCTTGCCTCTTGGAGCCTTGCTGCTACCACTCAGTTCCTGTGGACTGTTCTGCTTCTCCTTAAAATCTATCATAAGCCAGACTCAAACATACAGAGGTAAGGAAAACTTCTGGACTCAGGAAATAGTATGATTCTGGTCAACTTCAAATTCTGGTATCAGAATCAAAAGTGACTCCTCTCTAATTTCAATTTCCTTTTCTGCAGGGAAAATTCTGTTTAGAATCAACATAAAGTTGGGGTCTTTTGATCTTGTGATTCCAGAAAAAGGTATATTCTTGTTCTCCAATAATGAAGTATCAAATATCCTTTTTCATAATCTGCTATTGGGATTTCTTTATGTATACATCTTTGAATCTTTCTCTCTTCTTCTTCTTCTTCTTCTATTTTTTTATTATTTAAATCATAATAAAATAATCATAGAGTTTGGAGGAACTTAAAATTGTAATTCAATTTCAATCTGCTGTAAAAGTTTTATTCTGATTTGGTATATATGTAGGAAGTGAATAATGGAGGATGAATATAATCTAGTTAGGCAGCACAGTGGGATATGGAGATCTTTGAGAGATGGAGACTTTGATGAAGAAGAAGTTTGGTCTGTTATCAAAGATAGACCTGATTACATTTCTGGAGTTCACAAATCCAAGGACAAGGAGTTCTCTCCTCTTGCTGTCCCTAGGACCCTTCCAGCTGCAGCAAGAATGATTCCAAGGACTAGCACTAACAATAATAGTGCTAGTTCCTCTCAAGAAACCAAGGTTCTTCAGCAATCAGCTCCTGTCAACATTCCTGACTGGTCAAAGATTTATAGGAATAATAAGCAAAACAAGACTACTAAGAATGTTTCAAGGTTTGATGATTATGATTTCTATCTTTCTGTTGATGATGAAGGTGATGGTGATTGTTATGGTGATGGTGGTGTTGTCAATTATGGTGGTGGGGATAGTGGTGAAGAAGAAGAAGAGGAAGATGATGAGTATGATCCAAAGCTACCCCCACATGAATTTATTGCAAGAAGGCTTGCTAGGAGTCAGATATCCTCATTTTCAGTTTTTGAAGGTGTTGGGAGAACCCTCAAAGGTAGGGATCTTAGCAAAGTGAGGAATGCTGTTCTCTCAAAAACTGGTTTCCTTGAATCACTTTGATGGAGGTTTCCATGAAGAACCATAATTGAGATGTACAGGGAGGGGGGTTTGTAGTTTAGCTATTGCTTAGCTATGGAGATTGTATTCATGGTTATGTTTTTAGGGTATGAAAGATTTGTTCAGGCATTTACCATGAAAAATCAATGAAACAACTTGGTTGTGGCAGCTCAGTGATTTCATTGTCCTACTATGTGAAATTTGAAATTTATAGGATTTGGTATGTTGTTTAAGATCATTCATACAAAAACACAATGATGGATGTTCTGATTAAGTACTAAAATTGAATCATAAAGCCATAAATCATTTAGAAGTACAAAAGCTACATTGTTTTGTATTTATTTTTTCTGTAAATTTTTCATTTTATGTGGTTTCCTTTTTGAGCTTTGGCATTTTGTCAACCAGGCAGTCTCTCTCCTTGGCATGCTTTCCTCTTTCTTTATTTCCTCTGTTTTCTTCCTATATGTGAAAGTTTGAGACCAATGCCATAATAGATGTCCCAAGGAGTTTCTTATTTTTTCAGTTCCCTTTCTTTCAATTTTTCTGTGGGTTTGATAGAAGACATAATTGAATAAAAGCCATAATAGCAAGTGGGTTAATTAAAAAAGGTAAATATGTGCAGAACTGTAGATCGATTGAATAGTTTTTGACCCAACCGATTGATATCATTTTTGTTGTGTATATGCCCTCTATCACCATTGCTGTAAAAGATATGCGCTCCATAAAAAATATTTGTATGAGTTCAGTTAAATTTAAGGTAATTTAACATTTTCTGATTTTGTGATTCTAAAGTTTGATCAAGACCACTTATTATTCCAATCTAGAAGAAATATGTATTAAAATATTAATTAATAAATAGATAGATGATCCCTACCGTACATTATCAAGAAGTGCATTACCTCACACACCTCACATTTACGTGAGGTGGCAAAACTTGAGTATTGACATGTAGAAAGTGAGATGAGATCAACTAAAATCAGATAACAAAAAATATATAAATCTAGGGCGATGTGTGTGGATATCACTGTTCTCAATAAATATGCAACGTCAGTGAATTTCTAGACTGACAATTATTGAATCATAGAGTGGTAAATGGACATAGACGTGCCACTTTCTTAAATGTCTTTAATTATTATAGAAAAGAACAGGGTTTATTATCTAATGATATGTGATAAGGGTCGGGAAGAAAAGAGCGTGTAGTCTCCATCAACTCTCAATGCTGATCTCCATGAAAAGGGAAAGATCAATTTCATGGAAGCTACATAGAGTTGGCATTCTTTGACTTACTTCACTTTTAACTATGTTATGTTTCTCACGCAGGCACTCTTTCAGGGCATGTTAGGTTTACATTTTTATTTCCTATTTTTATTTCCTATTTTTAGAAATAATTACAATAAAAATTGTTTTCAGTGTTTCCTGTACAAATCTTTGGAAACAGGAAATAGAATGAAAACAATGTGATATTTTTATAACTATTTTTATTGTAATCATTTCTAAATTTATCAAATGAAAACATGAAATGAAAATACAAACCGAACATGCCCTTAGGATTCTTGACCTTTCAAAGGTGAAATTTAGTGCTCATTGCAAATGCAAAGCCACTTTTAACTAAAACCTAACTGTTTCTAAATGGAGAGCAACAACCTTATCAAGAGGACATAAGATGTAATCCTCAATTTTGATTTATGTTCAAGTTAGGTCGAGTCAATCAGGTTTATAGGTCAAATGTGACTTAGCCTTTGTTTGGTTGTAAGAAGGGAAGGAGAAGAGAGAAAGAGGTGAGAAAGAGTATAGAGAGCAACAACCTTATGAAGGGGATATAAGATGTAGTCCTCAATTTTGATTTATGTTCAAGTTAGGTCGTTTCAATCAGGTTTATAGGTCAAATGTGACTTAGCCTTTGTTTGGTTGTGAGAAGGGAATGAGAAGAGAGAAAGAGATGAGAAAGAGTATGAGAAATAGAGTAAATTTGATGTATTATTTCATATAAGAGAAAAAGAGAAAGAGTAAAAGAAGTGTGTTCTCTCTCCCTTTGTTTGGTTGGTTAAAAAGTGAGAAGAGAGAAATGTAATTATTTTAAAAATATACAAATATTTTAATTTCATTACTTAAGTTAATTTAAGTAATCAAACAATTCAAATTAATTTAATTGATTTAAGTTATTTGAACTAATAAAATTTATTAGCTTAATATAATTTTTTCATTAATTTCAATTTAATTAAATTATTATTTTAATTTACTTAAATCATTGATTAATTTAATTTAATTTATTTAAATTTATTAAATATTTGAATGACAACCCAAAAATTTTTCTACACGTAACTTTTCAAATGATTGCAAAAAAGAAAAAATGAAAAGAATGCTAACATATGTTGATGGCCGAAACAGTACGAAACGTGAATGATATATATATATATATATAAATAAAAGATCATATAAAAATACTTCTACATATATTAATAAATATTTATATATATGTCAGGATCCAACTTAGGCGTCCTTGACCGGCTAGAATGGAACTCCGTTGTCCCCATTTTTAAGGCCTTTCAAGCACGTATAAGTCACATCATAACAAGATAGATTACATATCATAAGTAATTAGCAGAGTAAACAGTTATATCAAAAGTAAGCCAAAGGTGGCCCTGAATTAACATCAAGAGTTTTAAAACAAAGCAAAAAAAAAAAAAAAAAGTTCAAAACTCCAAACAGGAGAGAATTCCCATACGAGCATAAACCGGGCTAAAAGAAACCGAAATAGCAGTAGGTGCCCGAACTACACAAGTGCATGGGCTCCCTGAGATGGCACCACTCGCGGAGTACCTAAAGCTAGAACAAAAAAGGGCGCAGTGAGTCCCAGAACTCAGTGAGGGATAAACCAAACATAATAGCAAAATAGTGCAATATATAAACATCTCAATAATTATATGTCATTCATTACTTTACTTTGTATATAACCTTACATAGCTAATATTCACTTGCTATGAAGTCAGTTTGCCATTAGGCAAGATGCTTATGTATCATTGGAGTTGTTCACTAGAGTCTCCCACTCTGACGGTCGCATTTATATCCCGGTGATCGAGTCCACTGACCGACAAGTGACTTTGGCCACTACACAACCACCTCTGAACTCCGGGGTTTTTCACTAGAGGCCCCACACTCCGATGATGACATTTATATACCGGTTGAATCTGCTGATCCGGTTGGATACACAAAGTCTTGTCCAACGACTATGCATAATACCAAAATACCAAATACAATATATCATGCCTTACCATAGCATACTTACCCACTATGTTTCATAACATAGCCTACATAACCACCTCAACGATAATCAATAAAGTCCATATGTGGGCAACATTATAGCCATTAGTATCACCTTACCAATCCAATATTCCACTTACTTTATGCAATTACATAGAGGAGCCAACAAACTTTACATTGGCATATTTCAATAATCTCGTAGCAAATATCATTCATCACAACAAGCATTCATATCACCTTTAAGGCTCCACCAACTCAAGATACAAGCACGCAACAAACTCAGAATTCAATAAACACTTGAAGAAAAAGGTCATTACCCATAGACCCTCGTAAATATAGAATATGACAATAACTCACGTATTCTTTATATCATTTTCACCTAATTACTTTCTCAACATTTCTTGGGTACATTAACCATCTTGATTATCGTTCTTATCGTATCTGGCACAATTACCAAGTAACACGTACAACGATACACTTTTCTTTCCATAAGAACCAATTCAACCATAAGCTAGAGTCATTTTTAGCTCCAACAAGAACGTAAACATCTATATGTCCGTCATATAACTACACTCAAGGTTTCCTATATCTCTTCTTACTGTTTTGCATTTCTTAAATTCATAGCCTATATACATAGTCCATAATCATTATTATACTCTAGTAATTTTCTCATGTTATAAATAATTTATAATATGGCAAACAATTTCATCATCCCCTATTTATTTATTTTATAAAAAAAATACCTTATGCCATTTTTGACGGGTATTACAATATGTAAGAAATAAGGGTATCATATATAAATATTTCTATAAATATAATAGTTAACCAAAATGCATATCAACATATTGTTGGTATCAACGTAGCCAACAATTACAGTTGCATATAATATGTGAGATCGTATAATATCTTTCAAATTAAGTCATGACTCTTCCTGTGTTACAATAGTTACACTACAACATTTTTGGCTTTTGGCTACACTTATTTATTCAACAGTTATAAAATGTTGCCTAAAAGTATATTAGACAACATTTTAAAATTGTTGTCATAAAATACATGTTTTACACAACACTTTTTTCGCAACATGGAAGAAGTGTTCCCTTAACTTTAATAGGGAACAATTTTAAAATGTTACTGTGATAATTATTTTTGCAATGCCCAATAATTGTTTCCTTAACTTTAAGTGGGAACAGTTTTTAGTTGTTCTTTTCAAAAAAAAAAAGTTTTTAATTGTTACATTATTAGTTATAAAAGACAACATTTAACAATTATTGTCTTGGAAATTTATACAAATTCACTATTTCCTTCCAAACCAAAACCTTTGGCGCTAATGCACTAAATTCATAGGAATTAAAAAGAAAACAAAAGATACAAATTAGCTATTCACTAAAAGAAGCAAAAGAAACCCTTTTCTGATATGTACTGAATTCTGAGTTCTGATTCGAACTTGCTTTTAAGGATTTTGTTTCTCTGAGTTCTGATTTGAACTTGCTATCTCTTTCGAACCCTTAGGGATTTCGTCTAGAACTCCACCGTTCTGGGAAAAACCAAGAACACCATCTCTTCGCTATCTCACTCGAAGGTAACTATCTCTCTCTCTGATCTCTCTCTCTTTCTAATTGTTTTGTTTGTTTTTGTGTTCTATTTTAATGGTTTGATGTTTTGGGGACTGAATCGATTTTATACATAATGTTTGTGATTTTTTGTGTTTGTGTTTTGTGTTCTATTTCGCATTTGATCCTATACTGTTAGATTTCATGTACAAATCTTTTTTTTGGTTCATTTGGTGCTTGTGATTTTTGCTATTCACCTTCAAGATCTCTTGGTTTCCACTAATTCCATAATTTATCCAAAAAAGAAAAGGAATAAAGAATAAAAGAGATTGGTATTAAATGTATTTTCCATATGTTCTTGGATTTTGAGAACCTTGTCTTGATTTTGAGAACCACTTTCTGGTTTTGTTGTTCACATTTTTAACTCTCTTTCTTTCTTTACATTTTTTGACAGTTGCCCCTGATTTTAAATTGTGGGAGCTATTGAAATAAGAAGTTCCAGATACATTAGGATATTGGAGTTGTATCAAATTGAGCAGATAATACAACATCCATGTCAAAGTGTTTTTGACTTTCTCATATATCAAACCCTGGGACTAAAGTTGGACTTTAGGAATACGAGGCTTTGAGCTATTCTTATTAAATATACTTACTATGTATAATTTATTTGATGTTAGGTAAAAGAAGAGGAGAAACAGACCTATAGAGTCTCAGATTAGAATACATTGGTGGTGGAAATCTATTAACTAATAGTCTGGCCTGGATCCATTATTAGGCTTTTGTCAAATCTAAGCCAACTAATAACCACCAATTGCTATTCAGTTCCACAATCAATTTGACTTTCTATTCAAAACTCTACATAGCAAATATCTGTCTCCTTCAATTATGAATTGCCTATTCAAGAATCATTTGTTCTGTTCTGATGTGTGTCATTCAATTATGGCTTTAAAACTTGTGACGATTTGGGTACATGTACTAAAGCTATGACTAATATTTAAGTTTAGTCTACATGATGATTCGTTGTTGATCTTTTAAGTTTTATGCATTCTGATAGCTATAGATTTGTTCAAAGGTCAAAGGATAAAAGTGAGAGTTTGGTAATTGGTAAATCTGCTGAGAGTTTCCAGCCACTACAGTTTGGCATTTGAACAGTTTGTTAATTTATAAATCCAACATCAGTGTGTAACTGTGTAGCATTGATAGGAATGACTTTTATGTCAGTTGAGATTTGTCCCTTGAACAAAACTGAGGGTAAGTAAAACTTGAATGATGAATGATCCTCTTAAAGCCTTTCTTCAATTCACTACACTTGCAAACACTGTTAGCTATGGAATCCTCAGCAACTACTCTAGCACTTCCTCAACATCCTTATGTCTACACTGCAATACCCAGCAACAACAAATGTTATCCTTTTTGGCCTTGCAAAAGAAAGATCTCTCAATCTATGCGCTTGCACAGCAGTAAGATGTTTGTACCTGGTGGGTTGCAACGTACAACTTTGTCCCTCTTCTTCCTCTTTGCATTCGGAAATTCATGCAAATTTTTTTCTTTTTTGCATACTGCAAACTTTTGCCTCTCAATGGTTTCACATTTTTAAAGTCCCTTTAATCAATTGTCAATGTGGTCCAAGGGTAAATATTAATTTATAATTTGTGTAATGTGTTTAACTCGGTGCACAATTGTGCAATTTAATTCAAGTTATTGGTATAAAACAGTTTGTTGTATTAATTATTGCTCATATCAGGTTGGATTATTATCATAATATTTTAATATTTTTGAACAATATGATCTTTTAATAATTATTTCCTTGAGCAGAGCTATAATCCTGAAGCATATCAAGAGCTCATGGAGTTTCTGAGTAAACACTCGTTGAATTATGGTAAGCCTATTGGGCCTACTAATAGAGCAGTATCTAACTTAAGCATGTATTGTCTCTTGGCATTTGGTGGTTATAGTTACATGTACATGGTATCTTTTTGGTGTTCCTGTTCCTGGTTTGTGAGTAAATACTCGGTGGCTCCATTTTGGGGCTTGTATATGGTTTGGGTACACCTAGTACCTTTATATTAATATACCTTTGGTTTATCCAAAAAAAAAAAAGTTATGCATTGAGAATAACAATTGGTCTAATTCTGACATTTTTTTGGCTTAATCTTTTGTTTTCTTTTTTTTGCTTGTTTGGTGTTGTAGACTTGTCTGATCTGTGGCACCCTAAAATTGGTAGAGGTTTTAGCGATGAACCCTCTATTATGAAATATATTCATTATAGTTATGGTCTAGTTGAAAGTGTGAAATAAGCTTGGATTATCCAAAAAGTTTTCGCTTAATAAAATATATTTTTTAGGCTAAAATATACTTTTGGTCCCTATTCTTTTTCATTTTGGTGATAATGGTCCCCCAAGTTTTTTTTCAATGATTATAGTCATCCAAGTTTTCCAAAGTTGCAAAATACATCCTTCCGTTAGACTTCCGTCCATTCAGTAACGGAAGTTGCACCCATGATACCGTCCTGCCATGTGTCAACGCACAGTGGTGCCACGTGGAAAATATTTATTTTAAAAACAAAAAATTATTTAAATATTGTAAATTTTTTTTTTAAAATAATTAATTATAAAACTCAAATGAGTTTTTCACCTAATGTTTTTTAAATTAGGGCTAAAAACATTAAAATCACACGAGGGATGGGATTGGAAAGGTTTGTGAGAGAAATTATGGCTAGGGTTCCGTGACGAAATTGGGGTTGAGGTTCCTGAGAGAGAAATAGCGATTGGGTTTGATTTTGGGGGTACGATTTCTGCTTCATCTGTAACACATCCCTCTTCTTTAGCAAGCCTTTAATGATCTTCTTCTCCCTTTAATTGACTGCAACATCATACCATTCAATAGAGTCAGAAACCCAGTAACATAGTTGCACCCCTTTTCCTTGCCCTAGCAAAAACCCATTTACAAAGTCAAAAATAGGAACACAATAAAAGCATAACAGCTATACCCATAAAACTCACAACAGCCATACCCATAAAAACGCCTTTCTGGGTTTGCGTTTGTCCAAGAAATTGATGAGAGTAGCATCGGCGCCCATGCTTGCGAGTTCCATACCATCTCCGTCCGTTTTACAGACCATCAACGTCCATGCTTGCGAAATGCGAATCTCCTTGTTGAACGTCACAAAGGAAGAACAAATAAGATGGAGGGAGAGAAGGCCAAATGGTATCTAGATGGAAGAAGATGGAGGCAGATGAAGTTATTAAGGGATAAGGAAGAATAATCGCACACCTTCTCTTCATAAAAATTAAACTTTTTTATTTTTAATTGTTTATTTATTAAAAAAACTAATTTGAATTTTATATTTAATTATTTAAAAATATTTATTTGCAATATTTAAATAATTTTTTAATTCCTTCAAAAATAATATTTTTTAAATTTTTAAAATAAATATTTTCCATGTGGCACCACTATTGCATTGACATGTGGCAGGACGGTATCATGGGTGCAACTTCTGTTACTGAATGGATAGAAGTCTAACGGAAGGATATATTTTACAATTCTGGAAAACTTGGAGGACTATAATCGCCAAAAAAAAAAACTTGGAGGACCATTATCACCAAAATGAAAAAGAAAAGGGACAAAAAATGCATTTTAGCTTATTTTTTATTTTCTTGTGCAGGAAGGTCAAAATGGAGGAGATACAAATGATGAGGAGTTGCAAGATGATGATGATGCATTTTTATTTTAATTTTCCCTTTAGCCTTTAGATACTCGTTTTGGATATATATATATATATATATATATATATAATATATATATATATATTTTTGTAAGACGCGAACTTCATTGAATGAATTTGATCAAACCATGTGGTCTTATTGTTGACCACTTTTGTGTATTTGATGTTCAAACTTAAAATATATATGTACACACACACACACGTTGCACTTGATACATTTATTTCGTTGTTAAATTATTTTGAAAGGGGTATGTAAATTGTGTATGAGATCAAAATTAAGGTTAAATTTAGAAAATTAGTATAAAATGTTCTGAAAATTAATTAAACTAATTAAATTGATGGTTAAATCAAATTTAACGATATGACATTTATAAATTGTTGTCTTTAGTCTCTTAAGTAACAATTATTAAGTGTACTCAAAACATGGTTAAAAATTGTTGTCTATACTCTAAGCATACAATTAAAAAATGTTGCCTATAAGTCGCGGTAACATTTAATAAGAAATGTTGCATTTGGATCTTTAGGCAACAGTTTAGAACTGGACTATTTTTTTTTATTTTTCATTTTTTTTATAAACATGGTTGCCATGCAAAGGCATCATACTAAGAAACTAACAGGAGCTGAATTCTGTTCCAATTCCTAGGTTCCAAGCTAAGGACCACAGGATTTGGTCTGCAACAGATTCTGGCACTCTTTCTCTCAAGGATTCTTTTAACTTTCTAAATCCGGCTTCACAAACTCAGCCTTGGTTTAAACTTATTTGGCAAAGCTGCATTACTCCATACAAGTCTTTCTTAATATGGAGAATTATTCATAATAGGATGCCAACTAATGAAATGCTTTGTGCTAGAGGGTGCATAACAGTTTCAATGTGTAGTTTATGTAGTATTTCTGCTTAGACTACTTCACACTTATTCTTTGAATGCTCTTTTGCTTCTTACCTTTGGAGCTGGCTTAGTAATTTGCTGGATTTTAACATTGATCAATCTTCAATTGAAGTATAATAGCCATTTGTTTCAAGCCTTTCTCTCCTTAAGTTAAGCATGTTTTGCTAGCAGCTGTTGTGAATGTGATTTGGGCAGTGTGGTGGTGCAGGAATAAAGTCAGGTTTGATAATAAAAGATATCCTTTTCAATCCATTAAAAACATGATTATTGCTCATGTCAATCTTTCAGGATGTTCGACTTCTGGCTTTATGTATCCATCCATGCTAGAATTCAGCATTCTCAAAGCCGTTTCAGTCTTGGTTAAGCCTAGGCCAGCCACTATGATCAAGCAAGTTAATTGGTCTTTTCCAGCTTGTAATTGGGTGAAATGCAACACTGATGGAGCAGCTAGAGAATCTCCTGGTTTGGTTGGTTGTAAGGGTATCTTCAGAGGTTATAGGTTTCCGGCTTTGGAATGTTTTGAAGCTAGTCTTGGTTTAAGTTATGCTCTCCATGCCGAGTTAATTGGTGCCATGATTGCTATGGAAATTGCTTATAGCCGGGCTTGGCACAATTTTTGGTTAGAGTGTGATTCAAAGTTGGTAATTCAAGCCTTCCACTATCTGAATGTGGTTCCTTGGAAACTGAGAACAAGATGGAAAAATTGTCTTCATTTAGTTAATAGCATGAATTTTCATTGTATTCATATCTTTAGGGAAGGAAACGTGTGCGGACAAATTAGCCTCACTTGCTATTTTTGGTAATGGTTTTATTTGGTGGGAAACCATCCCTAGATTTATTAGTGAGGAGATCTATCGTGATATGATAGGCCTTCCTTACTACAAGTTTAAATAATTTTGCTATGGGTTTGGTTTATGTCCCTCCATGATTTGATGTATTCTTTTCCTCTTTTTTAATAAATTGTTGGTGTGCTTCAAATGATGGATGGGAACTATACTAATTAACATGTGATTACATTTGAAAACTGTTGTGCTAGGTTCACCTGACAACTGTTCCCTATTCGTATAGAATAGGCAACAGTTAACGAAAGTGTTGTCATAGGATGCAAAAAAACTGTTGCCTTAGACAATAGGTAATACTCGAATAGACAACTCTTAAAAATGTTGCCTAAAAGTATAGGGAACATTTTTTATAGTATAGGCAACATTTTTTAACTGTTCCCATAAAGCAAAAATGTTGTAGATTACCATAGAAGAAGGTTATTGATTAAAATAAAATTGTCAATAGAGTTATTTGCATATCATGTATTAATTTCTATTCAAAACTATGACCAAAAAAACATAACACTCATAAGATCACCATATAGTTCTCTAAAACAAAATGCATAAATTCCAAATTATCCTAATTAAATACACTAAAGAAAAAAGAAAACGTTATTATGTTAATGGCCTATATGGTCATTCATCATTTGACATAAAATTTGTAGGTACATGTGGGCAAGAATTGCAAACAGTAGACGCTTCTTCTCGTTGGTGCATAGAAATTCATAGCATCGCATGCGACAGGGATCAATCACATTTAACTCAGTCAACATGTCCCACACCTCTGCTTAAGTATAAACACGAGATCTACTCCGTTGGATGATGGTCAGTTGGTTCCGATAAATTTCATTTCTTCTCTCTACAGCTGCAACTTGTCGTTCAACTATTGCCACCCGACGCTCAGCTACATCATGTAATTTGTGACACCCTCTACCCCACATGTATTTACAAAGCATTTAAATAAAAGATATAAAATAAAAACATGTATTTATTTCATACAATCAAACCAAGGTAAAAGGCACCACATTGTAACAACGTCTCAATGTGGAAAAACAACATAAGTTTAACATAACGAAAACATAGCAAAAAAGAAACCCAACCCCGATGTCACATTACAGAGCTGGTATAACCAAAAATCCGGAAACATCATGGATAACAACATAACTAAGAAAAATTGGAAATCCTAAACTAAGAGTAGCGGCTCCTCAGAGTCACTCCTCAACTGGCTGCTCATCGTCCTCTGCATAACAAAAAGGTACATGCAAAGCAATAACAAAGGACGGGGAGTAAGAAACACACACACACACACACACACACACACACACACACACACACACACACATATATATATATATATATATATGAACATAATGGCATGGAAGCAATTAGTAAGACGAGCATGCATCATATAACATATAGTATAACCAGCGTTATAGCATAACAACAAGTCAACATCATTCATATCATTTCAATAAGTATGCTATGCGATGCAACGCTGCTCCACTACTCCATTATGCACCTGGATCCATTCTACCTTGGGAAGTCAACTTCGGAGTTACATATCCACATTGGCTATTAAGCACCAACGTTAGAATTCACCAAACCATGGGTGAACCCCTCGGATAGCCGACGCACTTTACTCTCCGATACGTGACCACGGGTGTACATGATTCACATGAATCACCGCGGACGGCCAGATCGCCGTACTCTAGGATGACCTCCCCTATGTTGAACAACCACCACATCCGCTTAGGCCACTTGGCTACCCAAGTTTTATCACCATCAACACCTCGACCATTTGGCTATCGAGGCCCCCTTGGTCACTAGGCTACCAAGGTTCAACATTATCTTTTAATTAACACTCTGACCAGTAAGAACCAGAGCTCAACACCTTGACCAATAAGCATCAAGGCCCCCTTGGCCACTCGGCTACCAAGGTACAACATCATCTTTACACTTGCATTGAGTTATACTTGTTAAGTCTTCATTGAGTTATCTAGCTTATCATTACTGCGTTTGGTGTCTTATTATTATCATTGGAAATTTGGGGTAAAACACCCCTGTTCTGCTTCTGCGATTCTGTTCTGGACAGGTGAGCACGGGAGTGCTGAACTTTAAGTTGAGCACCGGCATGCTGCCCATTGAGCACGGCCGTGCTCGTAAGAGCATAGCTGTACTTATCTGGGCAGAGAGGGTCTAGGGACCCTTACTACGTTTCTTAGGGCATTCGAAGATCAAACCTATTGGGTTAAACTACATCATCAAGCTTCAGTTTCATTATCCTTATTCAATTCCATGTCTTACTCTTATTGGGGAATTAATCCTTTAATCACAGCTTCGTTATAAAGTCCCTAAACACTCAAGAATCAATCCTAGGGTCCTTAACTAAGCCTTTGAGCATTTACCTCACTCTTTACTACTTCTCGAATCTTATGAACAATTGGGAAACACCCCTTAATCATTATTAACGTTTTCAATGTCTTATTAACATCTTCATCATTCAATTCACAACACCCACCAAATAGTCAAGTCATGCATTCATGATCATCACATTCATGTAAGGCATAATCACCAATAAAAAGTTCACAATTCAATTAACAATTAAACATGGCATATGCAACATCAATCATAAAACACTAACATCATACCAATAAAAAACAATTACATATAAACATAGTAAGATAGCAATTAACAAACAATAGGGTCATGAGTTGACCCTTCATCTTACGCTACCCCCAATGCCTACATGTTCATACTATCCCTTCTCCCTATGCCTGGTATGAAGATCAAAGCCCTTAGCTAAGCGTTACGAAACTGATGTCGTTCCCTCAAACGGCTCGATGAACTCCTCAAGCCTTGGCAAAACACAAACGATTAAAATCTCCAGTTAACTTAAAGAGAAAAGGAGATTAATGAGGGAAGACTACGTTACCTTTTGAAGACATTAGCACGTGACTTCTCTCCCCAAACTAGAGTAAGAACACCAAGAACTTGGTTGGATTCAAAGGAAGGGAAAGGGGAAATGTTTCTGTCACACTAGGATTGCCCAAAGTGCCAAAATAGGGTTTGGCTCCCTCACGAATTGCTTCTATTTATAGACTCTGTGACTTGGGCACAGCCGTGCTCCACATTAAGCACGGTCGTGCTCAACTTAAGCACGGGGTAGTGAAATAGACAACTATAAACACGGGAAGGGGGGTTGAATTGTGTTTATCAGAAATATAAAGTTGAAAAATTTTCGCACACACAAGCTAAGTTCGGACAGGTGTAAAAAGGTTACACAGACAAGTCACCTGTCTGTTGTATTTTCACAGAAAACTACACAAGCATACAGATGAAAGACAAGTTTGATAGAAACACTTTTAACCCCTTAGTTAGAATGCAGATGATATATATAATCAAAACAACTAAAGAGATTAAGGGAAAATAGATTAACACAGTGATTTATCCTGGTTCACTCTTTAACACAAAGAGCTACGTCCAGTCCTTGGCAGCACCAAGATTTATCCACTATAACTGATCAGGTTACAGACTCCAAGTATTGTTTGCACACCTAGCCTCTTCAGGCTCCAAGACAAGTATTCTTTGCACACCTAACCTCTTCAGGCTCACTCAGATTTGTTTGAGAAATTTGGTTTGTAATAAATACAATTACAGACAGACAGATCTTTCACTAGCACTCAGAGTGTGGTTTAAATGTAAAGCTTAGGAAAGTCTGCGTAATAACTTCAAATGATTGAAGAATACAGATAGAAAGAATGAACAGAGTAATGGCTCTTTAATGCTTTGTAATCTCTATATTGTTCATCTTCAATGACTTCTGTA
This sequence comes from Echinosophora koreensis, assembly GCA_035048595.1. NCBI lineage: Eukaryota > Viridiplantae > Streptophyta > Magnoliopsida > Fabales > Fabaceae > Echinosophora > Echinosophora koreensis. The sequence goes on from JAPCYP010000057.1 coordinate 3,024,974, forward strand.
TTTATAGCCTTCAAACATTTAATAACCGTTAGAGACATTCCTTGCAACGATGGCTTCAAGCAGAGCTTCATTAAATGCAATAGAGTCGTTCTGGGCAGCCATTAATGCAATGGAAACGTTGGTTGTACTCTAACATGAAGGATCATGGCTTTATGCATCATGCAGTAGCCAAATCAGAGTTGTGCAGAATGCTTTTGTACTTTTGCAGAGTACATTTCCCTTCTTGTGTAATAACCGAAAGTACTAGGGAATAAAGCATGTTGGAAACATTCTTTAACTAGAAGTTTGTCTCTGACTTCCTAGGTTGCTTGAGAGAGAGAACCTCTGAATTTCTTGATAAGCGTGAGAGAGAGATTCAGAGTCTTCTGCATGAGGGGACAGCTTCCAAAAGCTTCGTGTACTTCGAGTTCTTAACAAAGAACCTCAGACGAGTTTGAGAGCAGATCAGAGACAGGTTGAAACCAATTTGTACAAAGTCAACAATCCCAATCAGCAGACAGGTTGACTTTTTGCTTATCCAGACAGGTTGTTACTTAGGTAGACAGACATGTGAGTTTTGCTATTTTCTGATCTGTACACTAAGTAGACAGGTTAGCAACCACAAAATAGGTTAATTAAATCATTAACCAATGTTTAGTTCTCATCAAAACTTAGGGAAATGCACACAGACATTTTAGAGACTTAACAATCTCCCCCTTTTTGATGATGACAAACATTCAGATGATTTAATAAACCTTAGAAAATATCAACATAGAGAATAACAGAATGTAGACAGGTTGAGATTTTCTATACGTGCAGACAGGTGCATTTGAGTTCAAATAATAGTATCAGAGCAATATGAAGCAGTCTTAAGTTCAATATATCAGAGTATCAGAGATTAAAAGTAACTATCTTAATTTGAACGCATAGCATTTAACCATCTTAATCATCTCATACATTTTTCTCCCCCTTTGTCAACAACAAAAAAGGACAAACAGAAACCAGTAAAGAGAGACAGTAAAGAGATAAGTAAAATTTATTTTTATTCATCATAAGCTTCTCATTTACAAGGCAGTTTCTATAGAAAAAGCTACCTAGACTGATTAAAAAGAAGATACAAAGAATCAACTTTCTTTTCTAACAGCAGCCTAGCATGCCTTTCTTCATCCAATTGTCTTCTGACTTCTTCTAGCTCAGCTTTAAAAAGATTGAAGCTATTTAAATCCACCATCTGAGAGGAGGAGGCTTCTGTAGACAGGCTGGTTGAAGCAGCAGATGGGTTTGGATACCAAGGTAAGGCTAATACTGGGGGTGCCTTAGGTACAGAGAAGGGTGAAGAGACACGAGGAAAGAAATACTGATGAATGGTTCTAAAATAAAACAAAGGGAGAAAAGCTAATTTAAACAAAGGTTTGATTCTGACTAGGTCAGTATCAGAAGAAGGAAAAACACAGGAGAGTCTTTCACATAGAGACAGACGAGTGACTCTAATTTGAATAGGAGGGGGAAGAGGTTGATTAGCTAAGACAGATGGAGGTAAGGGTAAGAGAGAGTCTACATGACAAAAACGAATTTGACCCTGTTATTAAGATAAAGAAATACCTAGACCTAGAAGGTAACATTACAATAGAGGCAGGATAGTGAGATCCTTCCAATGTTCTAATGAACACAACAGTAGGGGGACAAAAGACAATTTCCCTACAAAAGTTAAGAATATGAGGTGGAGGAGAAGGAATGACAGATAAGTGAGAGACACTTGCAGTCATCGGAGATTGCAGATCACTCACAAAAATCTTGATGATATGCCAGATTGTTCTTTGGGAGTTGAGTCCCTATGAACAACTGTGTACTGACATATATCAGACACAACATCAAAAGATGTTTGGGTAGGGTGAGAAGAGACAGGTGAATAGAAAGGGGAGGCAACTGACAAAGGATTAATAAAAAGAGCAGAAGGGGAGGAAACAACAGAACTTCGAATACCTTGGTGAAGGGGAGAGGATGGTGCAGAAGGAAAGGTGAAAAACTGATCTTCAAAGAGTCTTGTCTTCTTCCTTGAAGGGGACAGAGCAGCAGCTTCAGGATGATCAACTGTCTGAGTCCCATTAGACAGGTCAGCAGAAGTTGCAGCAGCAGTAGCAGCAGGTTCTTCTGTAGGGACTTCTTCCCTTCCAGCAATGGCCACCAAAGGCATAGGGTAGCCTGACCTTCTTTTTCTGGGAATGATTCCAAAATCAAGAGGTTTGTTCTCCTTTGGCTCCTCTAAGGGTGGATGTCTGCTTCCCCTGAGCAGATGCTTCCTCTTTACTAGGTTCAGACTCCACTTGTCTGACCTTGGTAAAGGTCTTCACCAGTTTGCTCTTCTTAGTGGGTTGTGCAGAAGCAACACCAGATTTCCCAGCCTCACTTGTCTTCCTTTTGGGAGAGGGTTTGTTCAGCTTGAACCTGAGAGGTTCAACTGTCTCAGCAGATTCTTCAGAAGTTGAGGGTTCCTCAGGCTTCTGGTCTTGTCTGGCCACCTTTCTAGCAGGTTTCCAGATTCTTTCAGAGATTGGAACCTCTGATTCACCAGTAGAATCCACTGGTTCTTCTACTTTCTCCTTCTGCTTCTGCTCAGCAGCAGGCTTCTTCTTCTTCTTCTTCTTGTCTTCCTCTTCATCCTCCAGAGGGATTCCTTCAATCCCCATCATAGACAGGACCTTCTTGTCTATGGGCAGAGCCATGTCCACAAAATGAACATCAGTTGGAACAAACAGCTTGTTCCTGAATACTCTTGTCAACAGCATTCCATAAGGATAGGTCTGCATGTTGGTCCTTCTGATCAGAGACTCAAGATACATGTAGATGAGATCATTGATGTCTATCTTGATTTTGTGAATCAAGTGGTACAGAGCAAATCTGTCCAACTTGGTCACATTGTCTCGTGATCCTTTTCTCGGCATCACACACTCCAGCAGCAACTTGTGCAAGAACCTGCACTTGGGCACCATACAGACAGGCTTCTTGTTCTCAGGGTTGGGAACTCCATAAACAACAATATTCACATTTTCAGCTCCTACCCGATCTTCCCAGTCAGGTTTGAAGGCAGTTCCAATCCTTGGACATCTTGTTGCTAACTCCAAAGATCCAATAGGGAAAATGAGGGTTACGTCAGATGACATTTGAGCCTTGAAGCTCTTGGTTCCATCAATCACACTGGTGATGATCATAGCATTCCTCCAGAAGTCTCTGACTAGCTTGGGATGAACAAGCTCTTTGATGTCAAAGAAGGCAGTCCACTTAGAGTATTCCAACTCTTCAGTGACATCCATACCCCATTTCTTCATCTGTTGAAGATCAACAGTCTTACCAGGAAGAATTTTCTCAACGTCAGTCACTCTCATCTCGTATTGCTCATCAATTTCTTTTGAGGACAGACGCTTTGAAGATGCCATTTTTCAGAGAAGAGGTTACGAGGGTTTTGGAAGAGAGAAGGGTTTGAAAGAGACGAAGACGAAGATAGAAAGACATAGGGATTTTGAAAAAGATAAAGTTTGAATCTTTCTGAAAAAATGCCTTTTAAAGCAATAAAGGCAGGAGGGAGAAATAAAACATTTTTAATTCAAACCGGCACGATTTTGATGGGGAACTGTAGCGCCCACTTAAGACATAATGAAAACATGGTTTCGAGATAAAAACTGCCGTGCACATGATTAGCTTCAGATTAACAAATGGTATTAAATAAATAATAACCATTTTGATAAAACTGTTGAGTTTCAGCATAGTGACTCAGCAGAGTCAGACAGGTAATCACAGACAGGTGATATAAATGTTGGAATTGGTGGCTTCGGCTTAAGAGGGGAGGGGTGAATTGAGTCTAAAAATTTCTTTCATATTTCTCAAAAATTATTTTCTTTAACAAAATTAATCACGTAACAAATATATAAATAAATAATTTAAAAGACAAGGGAAGAGAATACTTGCACGCTGATTTTATCCTGGTTCAGCCACCCACCGCCAGTGACCTACGTCCAGTCCCCACTCCACCTGTGGGATTTTCTTCCACTAATAAACAAGCTTATAAACTGGTGCTTGCAACCTTTGTACAAAACAGAGCACTCTAACCACGCCTCTTGGGATACCTCACCCACCACGTGTAAGAGCCTCAAACTCTAGCACTCTCCCTCGCGCCTCTGGGATACCTCACCCGCGCTTCTGAGCCTAAAGTCACACACCAAAGGGATGCACCACCCTTTACAAGAGAAGGATACCTCACCTTCTAACCAGAGGGATACCTCACCCTCAACCTAGGGATACCTCACCCTATCTCAGAGTTGACACAAGAAGTAGAAGAAATTTGAAGCACTTTAACTAGTGCAGATATTACAAATTGAAGTCCTATGAGATTGATCAAGAGGTACTAGTGATGGCTCAAAGTATTTTCAGAATATTTATGCAAAAGCTCTTGATTTTTGTGATAGAAAAATTCACGTGTTTCTCTTGCTAATTCTGAAACATAGAAATATATATTTATATGATCAAAGCATGTGCTGTTGCTCGACTAAGGCCACAATACGATCAGCATTTAATTCAAAATGAACGTTGCAATTGCGAGAGTGCCATGATCTCATCTAATATTAGCTTTCAATGCAATTCTTTTTGCAATTTAAAACGTTGATAGCCTTTAGGAAAATGAACGTTGGAGCAGGACCAAAATGCTTGGATTTGATCATTTGCATTCAATGCATATTTGTTTTTCATTTAGAGAATCAAATATGTCTACACTTAAAAGAATGGATTTTCATATAAAAGGTTTTGCTATTAGAAAGGAATATGAACGTTGCAATACAAATCCCATTCACTCATTTTGATTCATTTAGTGCACATGGGAAAATCAATTCTCACATATCTACATAAAAGAGAACGTGCAATACATAAGGCCATATGTAGGAATTGGTTTAGAAAATCTATTTTAGTAAAATGCCAAATCAATTTTGCTAAAAAGAGATTCAACATTATTTTATCAAAAGCTTAATATCATTTAAAAAAAGGATTTATTTTCTCAAAAAAAATAAACAATAAAAACTTAAGTGAAATCTTTTGATGATAAAAAAATATGTTTTGCTTTTCATCATTAAAAACTTTGAGCCAAAAAAATAGTACCTAAATAAATCAATCCCTAACAAATGTATCTAAGACCTAATAATTTACCCATTTGGTCTTGTGGTCTTGATACTGAATTCTTGGTACATCATAATAATTTGAATTTATTCGCGCGGTACCTGCATGCTATAAGAAAAATTCTTTTGCCTTTTTATTAGTGTTTGTCATTCATCAAAATATATAAATGTGTAATTACAATAAAGCTATAAGACAGGTAGCATATACAGTTCAACACTCAGACATTTCATTCAACAATGCAATGCATGTTTAAATTATCTCTAATAAATAAAAATCTTTCTTCTGCTAAAGGTTTAATGAAAATATCAGCCCATTGATTTTCACTTTTAACAAACTTAATATCAAAGATACCTTTCTGAACATAATCTCTTATAAAGTGATGTTTGATTTCTATATGCTTAGCCTTAGAATGCTGAATTGGATTTTTAGTTAAGCAAATAGCACTAGAATTATCACACCATACAGATATATTATGCTAAAAGATAGAGTAATCCTCAAGTTGATGTGTCACCCATAAAAGTTGAGAGCAACAACTAGCAGCTGAGATATATTCTGCTTCAGCAGTAGATAGAGCAATAGTTGTCTGCCTTTTGCTTGACCAAGAGACTAAATTTGTTCCAATGAAGTGGCATCATCCACTGGTGCTTTTCCTTTCTATTCTGTCTCCAGCAAAGTCAGTATCACAGAATCCCACTAATCTGTATTCTTTAGTTCTTAAATATAGCAAACCAAGATTAGTAGTTCCAAGCAAATATCTAAATATTCTTTTAACAGCTTTAAGATGAGATTCTCTTGGGTCAGATTGAAATCTAGCACACATACAGACACAAAATTGAATATCAGGTCTTCTTGAAGTTAAGTACAGTAGAGATCCAATCATACATCTATAGACAGTTTGGTCTACCTTTTTACCTTCATCATCTTTACTTAGTTTTGCATTGGTTTCCATGGGAGTTTTCATAAGTTTAGCACTTTCCATTTTGTGCTTCTTAAGCATTTCCTTGATATACTTTTGTTGATGAATGTAGATTCCATCACTTGTCTGTTTGATTTGTAAACCAAGGAAGAACTTCAACTCTCCCATCATGCTCATCTCAAATTCTGCTTGCATCAGCTTTGAAAAATCCTTGCACAACTTTTCATTAGTTGCTCCAAAAATAATATCATCAACATATATTTGGACTATAATGAAGTTCTCTTTAGAATTTTTCTTAAACAAAGTAGTATCTACTTGTCCTCTGGTAAAACCATTATGCATGAGAAAAGAACTTAATCTATCATACCATGCCCTAGGTGCTTGTTTTAAACCATATAATGCCTTTTTAAGTTTAAAAACATGATCTGGTTTGTCAGTATCCTCAAAACCAGGGGGTTGTTTAACATTTACTTCTTCTTCAATTATACCATTGAGAAAAGCACTTTTCACATCCATTTGAAAAAGAGTGATTTGGTGTTGTGCAACATATGACATTAGAATGCAAATAGCTTCTATTCTAGCTACAGGTGCAAAGGTTTCAGTATAGTCAATACCTTCTTGTTGGTTATAGCCTTGAGTTACTAACCTTGCCTTGTTTCTGACAACTTTGCCATCTTCATCCAACTTGTTTCTGAAGACCCATCTTGTTCCAATGACAGACTTGTTTTTGGGCTTGGAGACAAGTGTCCAGACATCATTTCTGGTGAACTGGTTGAGTTCCTCTTGCATAGCAAGAATCCAGCTTTCATCATCAAGAGCTTCTTCAATGTGCTTTGGTTCTATTTCTGACATAATGGCCACATTGCTTGATTCTCTTAAAGTAGATCTGGTTCTCACTCCTTCTGAGGGATTTCCAATAATGAGATCCTTATGATAATGAGTTTTGAATTTCCAGTCTCTTTGAAGATCATCATGAAGATCTTGACTTGTCTGCTGACTTGTCTGCTCCACTTGTCTGTCTGGTTCTGCTTCAGGTTCTGGCTTGGTTAAGTCAGGTTGTTGATTTTCTGACTTGTTTATATCAAGACCTGCAAAATCATCTTCTAGATCTGATAATTTCTTATCAGTCTTTAAGCTATCATTAAATTTGACATGAACAGATTCTTCAATAACAGATGTTCTAGAATTATAAATTCTAAAAGCTTTAGACATTTCAGAGTATCCTAAAAAGATACCTTTGTCTGTTTTGGAGTCAAACTTTCCAAGTTGATCCTTGGTATTTAGAATGAAGCACTCACAACCAAATGCATGGAAGTAAGAGATGTTGGGGCTTTTTCCTTTCCACAATTCATAAGGTGTCTTCTTTAGAAAAGGCCTAATGAGTATTCTGTTTTGTACATAACAGGCTGTGTTTACTGCTTCTGCCCAGAAGTACTTAGGGAGATTATTTTCATTGAGCATAGATCTAGCCATCTCTTGCAGAGATCTGTTCTTTCTCTCAACCACTCCATTTTGTTGAGGAGTTCTTGGTGCAGAAAAATTGTGAGAGATTCCATTCTCTTCACAGAACTGTTTAAACTGCTCATTTTCAAATTCTCCCCCATGGTCACTTCTAAGAGTAGAAATACAGAAACCATGCTCATTTTGTACTCTTTTACAGAATACTGAGAAAGCCTTAAAAGACTCATCCTTGTGGGTTAAGAAGAGTACCCATGTATATCTAGAATAGTCATCAACTATGACAAATCCATATTTTCTTCCAGCCAAGCTAGCAACACTAATTAGTCCAAACAGATCCATGTGTAACAACTGAAGAGGTCTAGAGGTTGATACTTGGTTTTTAGATTTGAAACTTGATTTTACTTGTTTACCTCTCTGACATGCATCACACAAAACATCTTTCTTAAAACTAATATCAGGCAATCCTCTCACAAGGTTATCCCTTTTTAATTTTGAAATTAGTTTCATACTAGCATGTCCTAGTTTCTTATGCCATAACCATCTTTCATCCTCTTTAGACATCAGACAGGTTACACTTTGATCTGAGAGATCAGTCAGTTCAATCTTATATAGATTTTGTTGCCTTTTAGCTGAAAAGAGGGTTTTGCCATTGAGATCTTTAACTATACATAAATCCTTGGTAAAGGAGACATCAAATCCACTATCACATAATTGACTTATGCTAAGCAAATTGTGTTTTAATCCTTTAACCATAAGAACATTTGATATAGAGGGAAGAGGAGGTTTACCACCAATAGTACCAATGCCTATAGCCTTCCCTTTCTGATTTCCACCAAATGCCACATGTCCTCCTTTCTTAAGTTGGAGGTCTAGGAACATAGACCTTTCTCCTGTCATATGTCGCGAGCAACCACTGTCCAGGTACCAGCAGTGGTGTTTTCTTTGTGCTGTTGAGGACATCTGCAACAGAGATTATTTGATCTTTAGGTACCCATAGTTTTCTGGGTCCTTTTCTGTTAGTTCTAGGAGTCTGTGAAGACTTCCTTCTTTTCTTATGAAGACACTTAGACATAACATGTCCAGTCTTTCCACAGAAATTACAGACAGGTATGGATTTAATTGAAGTAGATTTAGCAGACACTTTAGAGTTTTTAGTTGATACTTTATGATGTGTCTGATGGACATATCCAATACCTTCTTTGTTAAGGGAGTGTCTCTGACAGCCAAGCAGCTTGGTCAGATTCTCTCTACCATTAACAAATTTGGCAAGATCAGAAGTGAGCTCTTCCACGTTCTGTTGAAGTTTTTCAACTTCTTCAGACTGTGATATATCACTAGAGATCTTAGCTTCATTAGACTTTTCAGTCTTCAGCTCACTGTTCTCTTTGGCAAATTTCTCACACTCTAGAGATTTCTGTTTATGCTCACTGAGGAGCTTAACATGATCTCTCTTGAGGGATTTAAAAGCCTTAGATAAGCAGTTGGATTCCTCCAGCAATTCCTCATAAGCATCAAGTAATTCCTCATAGTCAGGATATACCTCATTTTCTGAATCTGAGTCAGTGTTGGCCATCAGACAGAGATTAGCTTCTTCCTCTATCTCTTCATCAGAAGATGTTGACTCCAGATCTTCCCAAGTAGCCATCATCCCTTTCTTCTTCTTTTTGAAGAACTTCTTAAAAGGGGCTTTCTTGAGTTGAGGACATTCTGCTTTGATGTGACCTGGCTTCTTGCACTCATAGCAGACAATTGAGTTCTTGTCTATTGAAGTGGATTCTTTGAAGTTCTTGTCCTTGTTGAACCTTCTGAATGGCTTATCCTTTCTGAACTTCTTTTTCTGTAAGAGAAGTTTTATCTTTCTGGTTAGGAGAGATAATTCTTCATCACTTTCAGAATCCTCGGGTTCAGATAGGTCAGCATCACTGGATGACTCGTCTGCCTTCAAAGCTTTAGAAGCTTTTGAAGACTTTTGATCAGCCTTTAGAGCAATTGACTTGCCCTTCTTTGTTGAGACTCATCTCCAAGTTCTTGCTCATGAACAGTGAGTGTACCAAGAAGTTCATCCATAGTCAAGGTGGTAAGATCCTTGGCTTGAGAGATAGCAGTTACCAAAGGTCTCCACTGCTTAGGTAAACTTCTTAGTATCTTTCCAACCTTCTCAGCATTAGAGTAAACTTTGCCAAGAGACTTTAGGCCATTGATGATAGTTTGGAATCTTCCTATCACTTGAGCAACAGATTCTCCTTCCTCCATAAGAAACAGTTCATACTTTCTGACAAGTATGGTAATCTTTGATTCTTTGACTTTGGCTGTTCCTTCATGTGTGACAGCTAAGGTGTCCCATATTTCTTTGGCAGAATCACAGGCACATACCTTTTCAAATTCATCAGGACTGAGAGCACAAATGATATTGTATCTGGCTTTGTGATTTAGCTCCCACCTTGTCTTTTTTGCTGGGGTCCATTGAGCTTTTGGATTGTCAGTGTTGTCATCATTTTTAGGAATGAATGGACCATCTGTGATGACATCCCAGAGATCAGAGTTTGTAGATAGAATGAACCATTGAAATCCATCTTTCCAATAGTTATAGTTTTCTCCATTGAAGAATGGAGGTCTGGTTAAGGAAGCTCCTTCAGTCTGGTGACTCCCACTAGCTCCAGCAGTCATGTCTATTCTTCAGGATCTTTTACCTCTACACTGTTAGATGCTCAACCCAGAGGCTGAGCTCTGATACTAACTGAAATAGACAACTATAAACACGAGAAGGGGGTTGAATTGTGTTTATCAGAAATTAAAATAAAGTTGAAAACTTTTCGTACACACAAGCTAAGTTCGGACAGGTGTAAAAAGGTTACACAGACAGGTCACCTGTCTGTTGTATTTTCACAGAAAACTACACAAGCATACAGATGAAAGACAAGTTTGATAGAAACACTTTTAACCCCTTAGTTAGAATGCAGATGATATATATAATCAAAACAACTAAAGATATTAAGGGAAGAAAGATTAACACAGTGATTTATCCTGGTTCACTCTTTAACACAAAGAGCTACGTCCAGTCCTTGGCAGCACCAAGATTTATCCACTATAACTGATCAGGTTACAGACTCCAAGTATTGTTTGCACACCTAGACTCTTCAGGCTCCAAGACAAGTATTCTTTGCACACCTAGCCTCTTCAGGCTCACTCAGATTTGTTTGAGAAATTTGGTTTGTAATAAATACAATTATAGACAGACAGATCTTTCACTAACACTCAGAGTGGTTTAAATGTAAAGCTTAGGAAAGTCTGCGTAATAACATCAAATGATTGAAGAATACAAATAGAAAGAATGAACAGAGTAATGTCTCTTTAATGCTTTGTAATCTCTATATTGTTCATCTTCAATGACTTCTGTATTTATAGCCTTCAAACATTTAATAACCGTTAGAGACATTCCTTGCAACGATGGCTTCAAGCAGAGCTTCATTAAATGCAATAGAGTCGTTCTGGCAGCCATTAATGCAATGGAAACGTTGGTTGTACTCTAACATGAAGGATCATGGCTTTATGCATCGTGCAGTAGCCAAATCAGAGTTGTGCAGAATGCTTTTGTACTTTTGTACAGTACATTTCCCTTCTTGTGTAATAACCGAAAGTACTAGGGAATAAAGCATGTTGGAAACATTTTTTAACTGAAAGTTTGTCTCTAACTTCCTAGGTTGCTTTAGAGAGAGAACCTCTGAATTTCTTGATAAGCGTGAGAGAGAGATTCAGAGTCTTCTGCATGAGGGGACAGCTTCCAAAAGTCTTAACAAAGAACCTCAGATGAGTTTGAGAGCAGAGCAGAGACAGGTTGAAACCAATTTGTACAAAGTCAACAATCCCAGTCAGCAGACAGGTTGACTTTTTGCTTATCCAGACAGGTTGTTACTTAGGTAGACAGACAGGTGAGTTTTGCTATTTTCTGATCTGTACACTAAGTAGACAGGTTAGCAACCACAAAATAGGTTAATTAAATCATTAACCAATGTTTAGTTCTCATCAAAACTTAGGGAAATGCACACAGACATTTTAGAGACTTAACAGGTAGTGCTCAAGTCAGCACGGTTAGACAAAAAGAACGTCACGCTGAGCGTGTTTCTGGCACGGCCGTGCTCCCCTTGAGCATGGCCGTGCTCATGGCTCACTTAGCCACCGAGCACGCCTATGAGCACGGGCGTGCTGGTACATGAGCACGGCCGTGCTCATGCACCAGAATGGGATTTTAAGCCAAAGAAATCCCACTTAGTCCCAAAAACATTTCTAAGGCAAACAAAGCATACATACAATGCATATAAACATACTTAAGGGCTTTATACGAAAAACGGGGTGTTACAATTCCACCCCCTTTATAAAAATTTAGTCCTCGAAATTTCTACTCACCTCGAACGAAGAGGTGCGGATACGCCTCCATCATTTTGCTCTCAAGCTACCATGTAGCACTTTCCTGAGTACCCCTACTCCAAAGTACTTTAACCAAAAGAATCTCTTTGCCTCTTAGCTGCTTCACCCTTCGATCCTCAACTCGAAGCGGCAGCACCTCGAAAGTCAAGTTCTCTTTCAACTGTATTGTGTCGGGTACTATCAAATGGCTCAGATCATGAATCTATTTTCTATGTTGTGACAAATGAAAGACATTGTGAAGTTTGGATAGGAAAGGTGGTAACGCGATTTGATAAGCAACTTCACCGACTCTTTTTAGAATTTGGTAAGGGCCAATGAATTTGGGAGTAAGTTTCTTTGCTTTCATCACTCTACCGACCCCAGTTGTTGGAGTAACTCTCAAGAATACATGATCACCCTCCTGGAATTTGACAGCCTTCCTCCTCTTATCATGATAGCTCTTTTGCTTACTTTGTGCCACTCTCATTTTTTTTCCTGGATCATCCTCACTTTCTCTGTTGTTTCTTGCACTATCTCAGGTCCTAACACAACATTCTCACCGGGTTCATTCCAATACAAGGGTGTTCTACATCTCCTCCTATACAACGCTTCATAGGGTGCCATCCCAATACTGGAATGGAAGTTGTTGTTGTAGGTGAACTCTATTAGGGGTAAAAACTTGTCCTAACTTCTAGACTGCTCTAGCACACAAGCTCTCAACAAGTCCTCTAAGGACTGGATGGTTCTCTCAGACTGACCGTCATTCTGTGGGTGATAGGCTAAACTTAGCCTAAGCTTTGTTCCTACAGCCTCATTCAAACTATTCCAAAACCTAGAGCTAAATCTAGGGTCTTTATCTGATACTATGCTAGAGGGTACACCATGTAACCTAACTATCTCTTTGATGTACAGCCTGGTCAAATTCTCTAAAGGATATTCCATGTTCATAGGGATGAAATGGACAGACTTAGTCAACCTGTCCACAACAACCCAGATAGCCTCATAACCAGCTGGAGTCCTAGGGAGTCCAGACATAAAATCCATAGAGATGCTATCCCATTTCCATTCTGGGATACTTAACGGTTGTATCTTACCTGATGGCTTTTGGTGTTCTATCTTAGCATTTTGGCACACTAAGCACGCATAAAAAAACTCGGCCACATCCTTTTTCATCATAGGCCACCAAAACATATGCTTTAAGTCCTGATACATCTTAGTGGCACCTAGGTGCACACTCAGTCCACTCCTGTGTCCTTCTTCAAAGATCAACTTCCTAAGCTCCGGAACATCTGGTATACAGACTCTATCTTGAAACCTCAAGACTCCATTGCTTCCTTCCTTAAAACTAAGGTCTCTACCCTGAACAAGTAACTCCCTCTGATCTAAGAGATACTTATCTACCTTCTGGCCTTATCTAATCTGATCCATCAAACTGTTGGTAACCCTTTAAGGTTCTAAGCCTAATACTCTTAGGGGTCACTTCCTAAGCTAAGCTCAAGTCTCTAAACTCTTCTATCAGAATCATCTCCCTAACCATCAAAGCAGAGATATGCAAGGTCTTTCTACTTAAGGCATCTGCCACTACATTGGCTTTTCCTGGGTGGCAGGTTAGATCAAAATCATAATCCTTAAGGAATTCCATCCATCTACGTTACCTCATATTGAGCTCTTTCTGGTCAAATAGATATTTCAAACTCTTATGATCACTAAAAACCTCAAACTTAGCTCCATAAAGATAATGCCTCCAAATCTTCAAGGCAAACACCACAGCTCCTAATGCCAAATCATGGGTAGGGTAATTCTTCTCATGGGTTTTCAACTGCCTAGAAGCATAGGCTACTACCTTATCATTCTGCATTAACACACCACCTAAACCTTGCTTAGAAGCATCACAGTAAATTAAGAAAGGTTCACTAGGATCTGGAAAAACTAACACCGGTGCTAATGTCAACCTATCCTTCAAGGTTTGGAAACTTTCCTCACACTTAGAGTTCTACACAAAGAGGGGTCCCTTCTTGGTGAGACGGGTCAAGGGTAAAGCTATCTTAGAGAAACCTTGCAACACCCTGTTTTTCCGTTAAGTGCTTTTGTATGCTTGTTTGGTTGGTTAAGCCTTAAGACTTAGCTTGAGGCTAAGTGGGACTTTTGGGCTTGAAATACCTTCATTTAGGCTTATGCCTTGTGACTTCTGGGTCACAAGCATGGTCGTGCTTGTTAAGAAGCACGACCGTGCTCGTTGTGAGTGAGTGTCTCGCTGACGCTGAGTTGAATACGTTCGTGCTCAACAGTGAGCACACCCGTGGTCAATGGCAGGAAGAGCTTCGCAAGTGATAAGTTGAGCACGACCTTGCTCACCAGGAGCATGATCGTGCTCAAGTCTGTGCCTTGAAATATGGAACAGTAACTGAGGGTTACGTTAGAACCCTATTTTGGCATTAGCAGCTTCCCCAGTGCGGCTGCAACCCTTTCGTTCCCTATTTTCTCTAAACTCCTTTCATTATTGGAGTAGTGGAGACTCTTGGGAGCGTCTAGTTCGTCAGTGTTGATCCCTATAGGTAACAGTTCCTTCTCCTTAGAGTTTCCTTTTTCTATTATTAGATTTGGGAAACTAATTAGTTAATGTTCTTGTTTGACCAAGGCTTGGAGAGTTAACTGAGCCGCTCGAGGAACGCGTGGGTTACCGTTTGAGTGATCGCTACTGGATTCTTCATACCAGGTATGGGAGAAGAATAATGTATACACTAGGCTAAGGTGTAGCGTAAGATGAGGGGTTCCCATAGCCCTGTCTATTGTGTTATAACTGTTATTAATGATATGTTACGTTTGATCATGAATATGCTTTAACTGTTGTCAATGCCATGACCTGCCTGGTTGTATGAGTTATTTTTATGTTGTTAGTTGGATAATTGGTATGTCTCTTTGTTATGGTATTATGATGTTAAATTTTAAATAGTGTATGTTGATGAATAATGTTGTTGAATGCCATTGGTTTATTTATGATGAATTTATGATGTTGCTATTGGTTGTTGTTATCAATGATATTGATTGGCTGATGTTGCTAATGCGTTGAATATGTTAATGAAAACCTAAACAGATCTAATTAGGACTCTTAGTTAACATGAGAATTAATGGGTTAATCCCCTAAAGTTTCATAAGACATGAACTGTTAGTGAGGTGAGGATTGATGCCATTTGGGTTAGTTAAAGGACCCTAGCATATGATTTGAGAGTATTAGGGAGTTTTGACTCCAAGAACAACGAGTTCGTATCTGCCCGGAACAGTACGGCTGGCCCAGGAGCACGACCGTGCTGAACAGGGAGCACGCCCGTGCTCCCCTTACCGGTCAGAACCTGAGATTAAAGGAATTAAGGGGTGTTTCACCCCAAATGTCTCCAATGATGTGATAAGACACCAATCGAATAATGATGGGTTAGATAACTTAATTAAAGGATAATTAAGATAATAAAGAATAATAAGTTGGTTAAGCCGGTATCCGTTGGGTTACCACACGTTGATACACTTTGGTGCTTTTTGGCATAGTGCCCTCGATGCTTTTTGGTCAAAGCGTTGATGAGTTGAACCTTGGTGCTTTTTGGCCAAGACGTTGATGTTGATGTTGTTGATGATGGTGATAAGTCTTGGGAGCTTATTGGCCCAAGTAAAGGAAAGCAAAGGAGGTGGTTTCCTTGTGTGTCGTTTGCTCATGCATTCATACGTTGAAGTTGATTAGTGGGGGATGTTCAACATAGGGGAGGTCGTCCAAGTTATGATGATCTGGCCCAAGTCTCGGGTGGTTCACCTAAGGTTTGGTGAACCGTGTGCCACCGAGGTGGCGTATCCAGGCATTGGTGCTTTTATGGCTAATGTGGATATGTAACTCCGAAGTTGACTTCCTGAGATAGTTGGATCCATATGTATAATGGAGTAGCAGAGTAGTGTTGCATCGCATAGCATCTATTGACTGTTGACTTGTAATATATAAATGATGACGTATGATGTTTGTTGCTATGCCTAATATGATGTATGTTCATCTTATTCCCTATTCCCATGCCGTTGTGTTTACATGATTTCTTACTCCCTATTTTCCTGTTTCTGTTGTTGCATGTATCCCTTTATGCAGAGGACGGCGAGCAGCCTGTTGAGGAGTGACTCCGAGGAGCCACGACTTAATTAGGTTTCTAGTTTCATAGTTAGTTTTAGTGTTCAGTTTGTTTCCGTGATGTATCCGGATTTCGGTTATACCAGCTCTGTATGCGACATCGGGTGTGGGTTTTCTTTATCTGTTTTGTTTATGTTTATCTTTTGAAAACTATGTTATTTATGCGTTAATTGTTACAATGTGGTACCTTTTATCCAAGTTTTATTTTAATCAAATAAATGCATGTTTTTATAATTCCTCATTTAAGTAAATGTTTTATATTAACTTTCGGGGTAGAAGGGTGTCACATTTAGTGGTATCAGAGCAGTTCGGCCCTGTCCGGATGTGGTATGAGTCTGTTGCGAGTCTTCTGTATGTCTTGTTCGAATTGTCTGTACTTGTTTTAGACAATGATGTTTTAAGTTAGCAAGCCATAGCTTTTCCTGCTTTAAGTTCCCTGTGTTTAACGAGTTGTCTTGGCATTATAGGGACTTATGGTAGGAAGAGGAGGCAGAAACGATCAGGTAATCGCTGACGCGTTAGCACTCCTTGCCAATGCGATCGACCAAGTTTAGAATGTCAACAACGGAGGACCGGCAGAGTTTCAGGGTCTCGACAAGTTCCAGCGGAACAATCCGCTGTCTTTTAGAGGAGCTTATGACCCCGAAGGAGCTTTGCTGTAGATGAGGGAGATCGAGAAGATCTTCAGAGCTATGGACTGCAATGATCAGAAATGGGTTATTTTCACGACCTTCATGCTCACTGAGGAGGCTGAGCCCTGGTAGGAGAACTGTCGACAGAGGATGCAGGCTTAGGGCACAATGATCACGTGGGCCGTATTCAGAGATAGGTTTATGGAGAAGTATTTCCCTGCGGATGTGCGTGACAAGAAAGAGATGGAGTTCTTGGCACTGAAGCAAGGAAATATGTCAGTGGGTGAGTATGCGGCAATGTTCGAGGAGCTGGCTAGGTATTACACACCTTATCAGGTCATGGTGGATGGCCGGTCAAAGTGTGTAAAGTTCGAGGATGGCCTTCGTTCGGAGATCAAGCAGGCAATTAGTTACCAGGAAATTCGAGTCTTCCTAACCTTGGTGAACAAGTGTAGGATCTTTGAGGATGCCTACAAGTCCAGAATCGCCAGCTACAGGAATTCAGACAGCCAGGGTAGCAAGAAGACTGAGCAGAAGGATAAGGATAAGGATAAGGGCAAGTAGCGTTATGCTCCAACCAGACAGGATTTCAAACAGAGTGGCAGGAAGCAGCAATTTTCGTATGATAGGTCTAGAGGCGGCAATTCTAATGCCTCTAGGCCCAAGAAGTGCGGCAAGTGCGGCGCATCGGATCATTTCGCTATCTAGTGTAAGGAACCAGACGTCATCTGCTTCAAGTGTGGCAAGTCTGACCACATCAGTCGGGATTGTGGAGGGACAAAGCCAGAACCTCCAAGTGCTAGCGAGAGTCAGCAGTCTCAGGCCAATCGACTGAAGACCACTGGGAGAGTCTTCGTTCTTAGTGGAGCCGAAGCCTCCGTGTCTGATGACTTGATCCAAGATACGTGCTTAATTAATGGAACCCTTTTAACTGTATTGTATGACTCGGGTGCTACGCACTCGTTTATATCACATAATAGGGTCAAGAGTCTTAATTTGCCTATTACCTTTCTGAGTTATGATTTGATTGTTGCCACACCTACGAACAAGCCTGTTCTCACTTCACATGCATGCAAGAACTATCATATTACTGTTGATGATAGGACTTTTATTGTTGATCTTGTATGCTTACCTTTAAAACAACTTGATATTATTCTTGGCATGGACTGGTTATCTTCCAACCATGTCCTTTTAAATTGTTTTGATGAAACCTTGATTTTTGGAACTCCTAAGGAGTCTAAGAATCCGACCTTTCTCTCTGCCAACCAAGTGAAAGCTTCGATGAAAGACGAAGCCCAAGTATTCATGATGTTGTCTTCCCTAGAAGTTGAGAGCCCTTCTGATGTCGGAAGTGTGCCTGTTGTGCGGGAGTTTCCTAAAGTGTTCCCGGGGGATGTTTACGAACTACCCCCAGAGAGAGATGTGGAGTTCACCATAGATTTAGTATCTGGCACCGGGCCTATTTCCATAGCGCCCTATAGAATGTCTCCTCTAGAGCTAGCCAAGTTGAAGGAACAGTTAGAGGACCTTATCCAAAAGCAATTTATTAGGCCTAGCGTATCCCCATGGGGAGCACCAGTGTTGCTAGTAAAGAAGAAGGATGGTAGCATGAGGTTGTTTGTCGACTATCGATAGCTTAACAAGGTGACCATTAAGAATCGGTATCCCCTCCCTAGGATTGATGATCTTATGGATCAGTTGATCGGAGCCTGTGTCTTTTCGAAGATAGATTTGAGGTCAGGGTACCATCAGATTCGGGTTAAGTCTGAGGACATCCCGAGGACAGCGTTTAGGACGCGTTATGGTCACTATGAGTACTTGGTTATACCCTTTGGTGTGACCAATGCCCCTGTTGTGTTCATGGACTACATGAACAAGACCTTTCACCCTTACTTGGATAAGTTTGTGGTGGTCTTTATAGATGACATCTTAGTGTACTCTAAGACTAAGGAGGAATATGAGGAGCACTTGAGGGTTGTCTTGCAGACCCTTAAGGAGAAGCTGTTGTATGCCAAGATGTCTAAGTACGAGTTTTGGTTAGAGGAGGTTAGTTTCTTAGGTCACATGATCTCAAAAGGTGGGATAGCCGTTGCTTCGGCTAAGGTTGAGACGGTGCTCCAGTGGGAAGTGCCGAAGTCAGTGACTGAGATTTGGAGTTTCTTGGGTTTAGCGGGGTACTATAGGAGGTTTATAGAAGGTTTCTCTAAGTTAGCTTTACCCTTAACCCATCTCACCAAAAAGGGACAGTTGTTTGTGTGGGGCTCTAAGTGTGAGGAGAGTTTCCAAACCCTCAAGAATAGGTTGACATCAACACCAGTTTTAGTGTTGCCCGATCCTAGTAAACCCTTTGTAGTGTAATGTGATGCATCGAAGCAAGGTTTAGGTGGTGTGTTGATGCAAGATGGTAAGGTAGTAGCTTATGCTTCTAGGCAGCTAAAAACCCATGAGAAGAATTACCCTACCCATGACCTAGAATTAGGAGCTGTGGTGTTTGTCTTAAAGATTTTGGAGGCATTACCTTTATGGAGCGAAGTTTGAGGTCTTTAGTGATCATAAGATTTTGAAGTATCTCTTTGATCAAAAGGAGTTGAATATGAGGCAGTGTAGGTGGATGGAGTTTTTAAAGGATTACGAGTTTGATCTAACCTACCACCCAGGAAAAGCCAATGTAGTGGCCGATGCCTTAAGTAGAAAAACCTTGCACGTCTCCGCTTTGATCGTTAGGGAGATGGATTTGATAGAGGAATTTAGAGACTCGAGTTTAGCTTGGGAGGTTACCCCTAAGAGCATTAGGCTTGGAACCTTAAAGGTTACCAATAGTTTGATGGATCAAATTAGAGAGGGTCAGAAGTTAGACCGGTATCTCTTAGACTAGTGATAGTTGCTTGCGTAGGGTAGAGACCTTAGCTTCAAGGACGGAAGTGATGAAGTGTTAAGGTTCAAAGATAGAGTCTGTATACCAGACATTCCGGAGCTTAGAAATTGATCCTTGAAGAAGGACATAGGAGTGGACTGAGTGTACACCCAGGTGCCACTAAGATGTATCAGGACTTAAAGCGCATGTTTTGGTGGCCTAGGATGAAGAAAGATGTGGCTGAGTTTGTCTATGCTTGCTTAGTGTGACAAAAGGCTAAGATAGAACACCAGAAGCCATCAGGAAAGATGCAACCTTTAAGTATCTCGGAATGGAAATAGGATAATATTTCCATAGATTTTGTATCTGGACTCCCTAGGACTCCAGCTGGTTTTGAGGCTATATGGGTTATTGTAGACTGACTAAGTCCACCCATTTCATCCCGATAAACATAGAATACTCTTTGGAAAAGTTGACCCAGTTGTACATCAAGGAGATAGTTAGACTACATGGGGTACCTTCTAGCATAGTTTCAGATAGAGACCCGAGGTTTACCTCTATGTTTTGGAATAGTTTACATGAGGCCTTAGGTACCAAGCTTAGGCTTAGTTCAGCTTATCACCCACAGACTGATGGTCAGTCTGAGAGAACCATCCAGTCTTTAGAGGACTTGCTTAGAGCTTGTGTGCTAGAACAGTCGGGTAGTTGGGACAAGTTTTTGCCCCTGATAGAGTTTACCTATAACAATAGTTTCCATTCCAGAATTGGGATGGCACCTTATGAAGCTCTTTATGGGAGGAGATGTAGGACACCCTTGTGTTGGAGTGAACCAAGTGATAGTGTTGTACTAGGACCTGAAGTAGTGCAAGAAACCACTGAAAAAGTGAGGAAGATTCAGGAAAAGATGAAAGTGGCATAGAGTAGGCAAACGAGCTACCATGACAAAAGGAGGAAGGCGCTCGAATTCTAGGAATGTGACCACGTGTTCTTGAGAGTTACCCCGACAACTGGTGTTGGTAAAGTAATGAAGGCGAGGAAACTTACTCCGAGATTCATTGGTCCTTGCCAAATTTTGAAAAGAGTCGGCGTAGTCGCCTACCAAATAGCCTTACCACCGTTCTTGTCGAACCTTCATAGTGTATTTCATGTGTCTCAACTCAGAAAGTATGCTCATGACCCTAGTCACGTGATAGTCCCTGATGCCATACAGTTAAAAGAGAACTTGACTTTTGAGGTACTGCCCCTTCGAGTCGAGGATAGGAGGGTGAAGCAGCTAAGAGTCAAGGAAATTCCTTTGGTCAAGGTCGTTTGGAGTGGGGCTACCGAGGAAAGTGCTATGTGGGAGCTGGAAAGCAAGATGATGGAGTTGTATCCGCACCTTTTCAATCGAGGTGAGTAAAAATTTCGAGGACGAAATTTTTATAAGGGGGTGGAATTGTAACACCCTATTTTTCCGTTAAGTGCTTTTGTATGCTTGTTTGGTTGGTTAAGCCTTAAGACTTAGCTTGAGGGCTAAGTGGGACTTCTGGGCTTGAAATCCCTTCTCTTAGGCTTATGCCTTGTGACTTCTGGGTCACAACTCACAAGCATGGTCGTGCTTGTTAAGAAGCAAGACAAGCACGACCGTGCTCGTTGTGAGTGAGTGTCTCGCTGACGCTGAGTTGAGCACGCCCGTGCTCAATGGCAGGACGCGCTTTGCAAGTGCTAAGTTGAGCACGACCTTGCTCACCAGGAGCATGACCGTGCTCAAGTTTATGCCTTTAAATATGGAACAATAATCGAGGGTTACGTCAGAACCCTATTTTGGCATTAGCAGCTTCCCCAGTGCGGCTGCAACCCTTTCGTTCCCTATTTTCTCTAAACTCCTTTCGTTATTGGAGCATTGAAGACCCTTGGGAGCATCTAGTTCGTCAGTGTTGATCCCTATAGGTAACGGTTCCTTCCCCTTAGAGTTTCCTTTTTCTATTATTAGATTTGGGATACTAATTGGTTAATATAATGTTCTTGTTTGACCAAGGCTTGGAGAGTTAACTGAGCCGCTCGAGGAACGCGTGGGTTACCATTTGAGTGATCGCTATCGGATTCTTCATACCAGGTATGGGAGAAGAATAGTGTATACACTAGGCTAGGGAGTAGCGTAAGATGAGGGGTTCCCATAGCCCCGTCTATTGTGTTATAACTATTATTAATGCTATGTTACGTTTGATCATGAATATGCTTTAACTGTTGTCAATGCCATGATCTGCCTGGTTGTATGAGTTATTGTTATGTTGTTAGTTGGATAATTGGTATGTCTCTTTGTTATGGCATTATGATGTTAAATATTAAATAGTGTATGTTGATGGATAATGTTGTTGAATGCCATTGGTTTATTTATGATGATGTTATGAGTTTGTTATTAACTGTTGTTATCGATGATATTGATTGGCTGATGTTGCTAATGCATTGAATATGTTAAAGAAACCCTAAACAGATCTAATTAGGACCCTTAGTTAACATGAGAATTAATGGGTTAATCCCCTAAAGTTTCATAAGACATGAACTGTTAGTGAGAGGTGAAGATTGATGCCATTTGGATTAGTTAAAGGCCCTAGGATCTGATTTGAGAGTATTAGGGAGTTTTGACTCCAAGAACAACGAGTTCAAATCTGCCCAGAACAGTACGACTGGCCCAGGAGCACGGTCGTGCTGAACAGGAAGCACGGCCGTGCTCCCAGTTGCATTCTGGAAGGCAGGACGCGCATTGAGCATGGCCGTGCAGGACAGTGAGCACGACCATGTTGGGGTAAGCACACCCGTGCTTCCCTTACCGGTCAGAACCTGAGATTAAATGAATTAAGGGGATGTTTCACCCCAAGTGTCCCCAATGATATGATAAGACACCAATCGAATAATGATGGGTTAGATAACTTAATTAAAGGATAATTAAGATAATAAAGAATAATAAGCTGGTTAAGCCGGTACCCGTTGGGTTACCGTACGTTGATACACTTTAGTGCTTTTTGGCCAAAGTGCCATCGATGCTTTTTGGTCGAGGCGTTGATGAGTTGAACCTTGGTGCTTTTTGGCCAAGACGTTGATGTTGATGTTGTTGATGATGGTGATAAGTCTTGGGTGCTTATTGGCCCAAGCAAAGGAGGTGGTTGCCTTGTGTGCCGTTTGCTCATGCATTCATACGTTGAAGTTGATTAGTGAGGGATGTTCAACATAGGGGAGGTCGTCCAAGTTATGATGATCTGGCCCAAGTCTCGGGTGGTTTACCCAAGGTTTGGTGAACCGTCCGCCCCTGAGGTAGAGTATCCAGTTATGATACGTTGGGTATGCAAGGGGTTCACCCATGGTTTGATGAAGTGCCGGCATTGGTGTTTTTATGGCCAATGTGGATATGTAACTCCGAAGTTGACTTCTTGAGATAGTTGGATCCACATGCATAACGGAGTAGCGGAGTAGTGTTGCACCGCATAGCATCTATTGACTGTTGACTTGTAATATATAAATGATGACGTATGATGTTTGTTGCTATGCCTGATATGATTTATGTTCATCTTATTCCCTATTCCCATGCTATTGTGTTTACATGATTTCTTATTCCCTGTTTTCCTGTTTCTGTTGTTGCATGTATCCCTTTATGCAGAGGATGGTGAGGATCCTGTTGAGGAGTGACTCCGAGGAGCCACGACTTAGTTAGGTTCTAGTTTCATAGTTAGTTTTAGTGTTCAGTTTGTTTCCGTGATGTATCCGGATTTCGGTTATACCAGCTCTGTATGTGACATCGGGGTTGGGTTATCTTTATCTGTTTTGCTTATGTTTATCTTTCTAAAATTATGTTATTTCCGTGTTAGTTGTTACAATGTGGTACCTTTTATCCAAGTTTTATTTTGATCGAATAAATGCATGTTTTTATAATTCCTCTTTCAAGTAAATGTTTTATATTAAAGTGCGGGGTAGAAGGGTGTCACAAACCTTCTATGAATCTCCTATAATACCCTGCTAAACCCAAGAAACTCCTAATCTCGGTCACTGACTTTTGTGCTTCCCAGTGGAGCATCGTCTCTACCTTAGCTGGATCCACGGCTATCCCACCTTTAAAGATGACGTGTCCTAAGAAACTCACCTCTTCGAGCCAAAACTCGTACTTAGACAACTTAGCATACAACTGCTTCTCCTTAAGGGTCTGCAAGACAACCCTCAAGTGCTCCTTATGTTCCTCCTTAGTCTTAGAGTACACTAAGATGTCATCTATGAAAACCACTACGAACTTATCCAAGTAAGGGTGAAAGGTCTTGTTCATATAATCCATGAACACGGCAGGAGCATTAGTCACACCAAAGGCATAACCAAATACTCATAGTGACCATAATGCGTCCTAAATGCAGTCTTTGGGATATCCTCAGACTTAACCCGAATCTGATGGTATCCTGACCTCAAATCTATCTTGGAGAAAACACAAGCTCCTATCAACTAGTCCATAAGGTCATTAATCCTAGGAAGGGGATATTATTCTTAACGGTCACTTTGTTGAGTTGTCGAAAGTCGACATACAACCTTATATATATTGCCATCTTTCTTCTTCACCAACAACACCGGCGCTCCCCATCGGGACACGCTAGGCCTAATGAACTGTTTCCGAATCAGTTCCTCCAACTGTTTCTTCAACTCAGCTAACTCTAGAGGAGACATCCTATAAGGTGCTATGGATATTGGTCCCGTTCCCGGCACTAAATCTATGGTAAACTCAACATCTCTCTCAGGGGGTAGTTCATAAACGTCACCAGGAAACACTTCAGGGAACTCTCTTACTATAGGCATATTTCCAACATCAGGCTTGCTCTCTATTTCTAAGGAAGACAATATCATGTAGACTTGTCATAGAAGCCTTAACTTGGTTGGCAGAGAGAAATCTTGGATCCTTAGACTCCACCCGAGTTCCAAAAACTATGGTTTTATCAAAATAGTTTAAAAGGACATGATTGGAAGATAACCAGTCCATTCCAAAAATAACATCAAGTTCTTTCATGGGTAGGCATACAAGATCAACAATAAAATTTCTACCATCAATGGTAATAATAATATTTTTGCATGCATGTGAAGTAAGAACGGGTTTATTTGTGGGTGTGGCAACAACTAAATCGCATTCAAGGAGTGTCATAGGTAATTTAAGACTCTTAACACATTCATGTGATATAAACGAGTGGGTCGCACCCGAATCAAACAATACATCTAAAGGAGTTTCATCAATGAGGCACATACCTTGGATCAAGTCCTTGGACTCGGAGGCCTCAGCTCCATTAAGAGTAAAGACTCTTCCACTTGACTTTAGTAGATTGGCTTGTGGTTTCTGATTCTTGCTAGCACTTTGTGGTTCTGACTTCGTTCCTTCGCACTCTCGGCTGATGTGTCCAGACTTGCCACACTTGAAGCAGATGACATCTGTCTCCTTGAACCGAGTAGTGAAATGATCTTGTGAGCCGCATTTGCCGCATTTGATGGGCCTAGGAGTAGAAGAATTCCAATCCCTGGTCCTGTCTGAAGAAAACTGTGGCTTCTTGCCACCCTGCTTGAAGTCCCGGCCAACTGGAGCTAGACGTTGCTTCCCTTTGTCCTTCTGATTGTTCTTCTTGTTTCCCTGAGCATCTGAACTCTTGTAGCTGGACACTCTGGATTTGTAGGCATCCTCGAAGATCATACACTTGTTCACTAAGACCAGAAAGATGAGGATCTCCTGATAACTGATGGCTTGCTTGATCTCTGGACGCAGACCATCCTCGAACTTCACGCACTTGGAGTGGTCATCATTTACATACTGATACAGCGTGTAATAATGAGCCAGCTCCTCAAACTTCGCAGCATACTCCCCCAATGACATGGTTTCCTACTTCAAAGCCAAGGACTCCATCTCCTTTTTCTCGTGAATGTCAACTGGAAAGTACTTCTCCAAGAATCTTTCCATGAAGACGTTCCAAGTAACCATTGTACCCTCAGCTTCATACACTGGCGATAATTCTCCCACCTGTACTCAGCTTCCTCTTTCAGCATGAAAGTCCCAAAGATGACTTTTTGAATGTCGTTGCTGTAATATCCAGTAATTTTAATAATTTTAATTATAAAATTTAAATGTCATGTCCAATAAGTTAAAACTTTTTCTCGTATAAAGGTCACATGATTTTTTTTAAAATTTTTAAATATAAAGTATACTATAATCTAAAAATGCTCTATGATTTTTTTTAAAAAAATAAGGATTTTAAAACATAAAAAAAAGGTGGTGCAGAACTGTCACACCCATGTATTTTAATAATTATGATTATGTCAATAAATAATATATTAAGTGGTAAATAATTTATTTTATGATGTCTAGTAATTAATTTATGATATTAAGACATCAATAGGGTAGTGCATAACTCAACACACCCTTAGCAAGTTAATTAAAATTTAACAAGTAAGGTAGTGTTAATTTTTGAGTCTTACCCATACTAATGTCCTTTTAGTGGAGAGGATCCCTAGGGTTTTTAGTTTAAAATGGGGAACTCATTCTCCTCTTGCCATTTGTCACAAAAGTTAGAAACCCTAAATTAGAGAGAGTGAGGGGGTTTGAGCTTTGGAAGAGAAGAAGAGGTTTGAGGATGAGCTCCAATGGTGATTCTTCTTCTCATTTGTTCCTTATTTTTCGTTTTTGACACTTGGAGCTCAAGAACATCAATCTAAGGTGAGGGAATATATGTATTTTTGGCTATGTTTGGAGTGGGTATGACTTATCCCCTTTCTTTTGTGTTTTTGCATTGTGATTCCATGAATTTGAGAAAGAAGTGTGTATGTCTTGATTGATTTTTTTGTTGAATTAACATTACACCTCTGTTTTAACGCTTTGCCCTGAGTTGGAGGAGGGACCACAGCACACTTGTCCTTTGGGATTTTGCTGTTCGTCCAGCACAAACAGAAAAATCTGGTGCCCAATGCCTATTTGATTGTTGGTCTGTGAGTTTATTGCATTGAACATTAGTTAATGATCACATTAACCATTCATGGATCATGATGTTGTTCCTTTCTTTCTTTACCTTGAAATTATTTTAATTGACCAAGATTTGTTCATGACAGTGTTGATTAGAATTAGAAAATGCTATATATTTATATATTAGTAATAGAAAATGCTGGACTATTATTTTTTTAATATAAGGATGATGGGCTATATATATATATATATGATTTAGGATGTCATGTTACAACAAATCAGTTATGGTGCTTTATAAGGATTCATTTGTTTAATTATATAAAAAATTCTATCATGCAAAGTGTGCAACTTTGGTTGCTTGACAACTATCATATTTAATCTCATGGTTTAATAATGTGTCACATGTTGTGCTATGCACATATTTGATTATTTGTCAATTTGTATAGAAATCTTCCAATTTTTTTTTTTGGAATTTAATATGGATATTTTTATGTTTCGTCCTTCAATAAATTAATTATGTTATTGATGAATGCTAAATGTGAGATATATTGGTTATGAGAATGCTAATTGTTTATTTGGTCATTCTTGAGAATAATTCGAGGTGGTTACGAAATTGTATTTGTATGCTTATTGATGTGATGATGATTGATATATGTGGTTGAAACTTATGGAAGGTACATGGTGGAAGGGATTGTTAATGAATGATTATGAATCTTTGGGTAGGCCAACCGGGGAGTGGAAGGCTCCGGTATATAATTATCACCATCGGGGATAAGGGGACCTCGTTAGATACCCCTGGCGTTGAGGAGGGATGTTGATGTTGGCCGGAGGGTGCGGTATATCCGGGGTACGAAATTAAAACCGTCGGGGCGGGGGACACTGAGGTAACAACCCCAAGTGGACCCAACGATTCGATGTGTATGATATGATATGTCTCCTCTTATGAGCGGGACATGAGCTATGAGAAAATAATGTAGTGCAAGCCATTATTTCAGATGAGTCAATGGACTCACCCCACGTTTATCATTTCAGATGCAGGTATCTGCGAAGCCATCGGAAGCCTTGAATGTCATGTGGAGAGTTTTGATGAGTTGTACTCATATTTTTAAGTGTTTTAGTTTAAGTAGGACTTTGTAATTTAAGTGTTGTTACTCTGATATATTATATTCAATTTTTTTTTTTTTGGTAAATGATGAATGTAATCGTATACTTTGGATGAAACAGATTTATGTATGTTTGAGAGGCTGCGAAGGGGGAAGAAGAGTCTTTCTCTTTTGGCCGGTTATGGCTATGAAATTCGGGTCATGACAAAGTTGGTATCAGAGCTTAGGTTACAGATTCCTAAATAAGAGTTATATATTGAAAGCATTTGTTGATGGTCCTCGAACCCTGGCGAGGTCTGTAACAAAGGTTTTCATGATCTGATTCTTTATTTTTTTTTTTTTGGTATTTTAGAAACCGTTAACTTCACATGACAACAAGGCGCATGAGATGTGTTAGTTTATTTATATCATGTATCCTTATGTATGTTATTCCTTTTACCATCAATTTCTTGTTTATCCTAAGGAATGAATAAGAGAGATTAGGTAAGGCACATAATTGTCAAACAGAAATGTTTTTTGAACACCCACCAGCGGCACCTCCACTGTAGCAGCACTGTAGCGGTGTCATTTTCATAATTTTAACCTCTTTTTTTTAATAAATATTTAGCTTTTTTGAGTACTAACATTTTTGGTTAATTACGTGCAAGTATTTGGTTAATCACGTGCAAATATTTGGTTAATTCAGTTCATTATATGGTTAATAGGTCATCCTGAAACTTACAATCATTTTCTATAGCCATATAAATATTTGGTCAATCCCTTGTAAATATTTGATTAATTCAGTTCATTATATGGTTAATGGGTCATCCTGAAGCATACAATCATTTTTCACAATCATGTAAATATTTGGTTAATCACGTGCAAATATTTGGTTAATTCAGTTCAATATATGGTTAATGGGTCATCCTGAAGCTTAGAATCATTTTCCAAAAACATGTAAATATATAGTTAATCACGTGCAAATATTTGGTTAATTCAGTTCATTATATGGTTAATGGATCATCCTGAAGCTTAGAATCATTTTCCACAACTATGTAAATATTTGCACGTGATTAGCCATATATTGAACTAAATTAACTAAATATTTGCACGTGATTAACAAAATATTTACATGTTTGTGGAAAATGATTCTAAGCTTCAGGATGAGCCATTGATCATATAATGAACTGACTTAATCAAATATTTGCACGTGATTAACCAAATATTTACATGGTTGTTGAAAATGATTGTAAGCTTCAGGATGACCCATTAATCATATGATGAACTGAATTAACCAAATATTTACACATGATTAACCAAATATTTGCACGTAATTAACCAAAAATGTTAGTGTAACACCCTAAACTAGGGCGTCACATTTGTTACCCGTTGCGGAAAATAAAATAAAAGAATTAAATTGCTGGTTGCTTCCGGTAAATGATGTTTTCTTAATAAGTAAATATCCTCAAAATGGTAGTATATTTTTTTTTTCTTTTTAAAGAAGGACAAAAGAAACAAAGGTAATTGATGAACATTCAGAACATGAAATGTAAACATCATATATATATATATATAACATATCCCAGTGGGATTTAGAGTTTAGTACAGAAACTAGGGCCTGATCAGGATGGCCATTAATAACAGAGTTAAAGAACATAAGGTTAACAGCTGTAAATTAAGTAAAGCAAAATATGGGGAGGGTCCGGAACCACACATCAAAAGGGCGACTCTAAGAAGCCAAATACAGTTGGACCGAGACAGACTATCCACAAAATCATACACCTCTAAGCTGGTCACTACTAACGGCTAAAAGGGAGACTCGCCACGAATACTTCCACAAGAAGAGTCCCCAAGTGATGGGTCCACGACATTTCCGCCCTCATCAGGAGAATCGGAATCATCAAAATCCGGATCGTCATCAAGTACGTACTCCGGTAACTCATCAAGATCGTCGTCGTGATCCAAGACATGGTATACGGGCTCCTCCTCCAGGTACTCCTCGGGGTCCTCCTCGGGGTCCTCCTCAATCGGTGAAGCCGGTTCGACTCCAGGTAAGGGTACTCCTAGAGGTGGGTGTACATGTAGCTGTCCATTCATTTGTAGCACGTGTAAGTAGTACCAAGGTGGTGGGAGAGCAATCCTCCTCGTCTCAACTGTCTGAACTCTGCGACATGGTTCGCCCTCGGCATTCTTCTCTAGCGTGGTTATCGGTCCATGATAAGTAGCCGATGTAGATCCGGGGTGAATCTGCCATGCCCCCGTATTCCCCGCATCATCGAAGATCTCAGTCTTCGATTCTGACGGTACCAATGGGATGTTCGGATCCATCTAACCCATAGATATACAGCGATGCCGAAAAGCAAAGAGAAATAACAAGAAGATGTGCAAGAGCGAGATACCAATATATGGATAGATTACAATAACCACATGCATGATACATGCATCACATCAACATATTAACATTTACCAAATATTAATGGTCAAAACAACAGGTATTATATAAATGGATGTCATATCCGCACAACTAGATTTTATAAAGATTATGCATGACACTTCAATATTCCGACTCTAAAAACATAATCTCATGAGATCCCTTCATCTTTCTAAGAGTTGATCAAACTCAAAGCCCCCACTTGGGCATCACCGTCGTGACCAAAGTCCCTGTTTGGACATCACCGAAGTGACTAATAGCCCCTGCTTGGGCATCACCGAAGTGACTAATAGCCCCTGCTTGGGCATCACCGAAATGACTGATATGTGAGGCACGTCTGCCTAAATGCATGAAGAAAAACATTCGTTCAAGAGGTTTTCTTTGTGTTCAATCTCCTTCGTTGTCGAAGCTCAAAGCTAACAACCATTCATAAATTTTCATCGCTTGAAATTACTCAACATCAACACAGGACACGCAGTCCGAGTGCTCAATCACAACACCTAAGATCGATGCCTCAGTCTAGGTTTGTGGTCATAGAAAAGATTTACCATCTTATTTCAGCATGATTAGGACTCTTAGTCCACAACACCATGATTGGACTCTCGGTCCACAATACTTTACACGGATCAAAGATCAACGTGCAAATTACCGAATACTAGAAGTGACGTCTCGCGAACTAGATTCGATTTCACCTGTTCTAATTTTTCGTTCAGTGAAAATAAAATACCAAGATAAAACCTCGGTAACCCATCCAAGTTACCGGAATATTTTCGAAAGTATTTTTTTTTCAGGAAATCTTTTCATCGGAAAATCATTTGTAAACTATTATAAGAAATCATTTTTCTCTTGAAATCTTTTTCTTAAAATCATCTCTATTAAAGTCAAATATTTTCCAAAGACTTTTCCCCCGTAAAACCACATATTTTCTAAATGATTTTCTCTTGCACAAAACTTAGTTCGTAAGAAAATAATTTCCTTTAACTTGAAATTATTTAACACAAGTTCCAAAGTTTTATCCTTCCGGAATAAATACAAATAAGATCACTTACTTTCCAAACCACATATTTTACTAAAGAACATTTTAAAATGAATACCATTACTTTCAAAGTTCTCTTTGAAGCTTATTTAGGCTTTTAACCATATAATTAGTTGAGCACCGACTAACGTCAGGCTTTTTAGACATCAATCAATATCATCACAATCTCAGTCAACAATATAACAGTTAATGATAGTTCATAACATATATGATTAACAACACTTTAAATCAAGTAAGGATTAACTTCAAACAGTTATCACAACAGTTCAAGTATACAAATCATTCAAACTTTGATGTAATATAATAACAATAAATAAATCGAGTTAACCACATACACACATGCACATAGCTATTGAATATCCCTCAGGCTGTCCCCTGTTACCTTTTGTGAAGGTAAATGTACGTGATGCTTGAGGAAGGGTACGACGAATGTCCTCGACTACTCCGCGACTAAAGTCTACGTTTATGAATACAAAACCACAAGTTAAAAGTTAATCAAGAACACTAAACCAAGAAGGTATAGGTTCGGCCATGCCATGAAATAGGGTTTGAGGTTTTCAAACAAGAATACAACTCATGGATTAATGATCCTTAAGTGTTAGGAGTTCGTAACCAAGGTTCACTTTACAAAGATAGAACAAAAATCTCACTAAATCCATGCTTAGGGTTTCAGCCTCTTTAGTATAAGGAGGCTAGAAATTTCCAACCCTTCTAAGCTCTTAGATTTAGTGTTAAAAGATATCCAGAAGTCTAAATTCATGATCATATTGAAAAATGAAACAAAACATCCTAGGTTCACAACCATCATAGGTTTGACCATCATAGGATATATAGGCTAGAACTCTTTAAACTTTCCAATCTCTTAGACTTAGCATCCAAATGTATTAAGGAGCTCAAGCCCATGATCATTTTGGAAAAATGAAAACAAAACATCCTAAGTCCACAACCATCATAGGTTCGGCCTTCATAGGATAAGTAGGTTTGAAATCTTTAAACTTTCCAATCTCTTATACTTAGCATCCAAATGTATTAAGGAGCTCAAGTACATGATCATTTTGGAAAAATGAAAACAAAACATCCTAGGTCCACAACCAACATAGGTTCGGCCTTCATAGGATAAATAGGTTAGAAATCTTTAAACTTTCCAATCTCTTAGACTTAGCATCCAAATGTATTAAGGAGCTCAAGTCCATGATCATTTTGGAAAAATGAAAACAAAACATCCTAGGTCCACAACCAACATAGGTTCGGCCTTCATAGGATAAATAGGTTAGAAATATTTAAAGTTTCCAATCTCTTAGACTTAGCATCCAAATGTATTAAGGAGCTCAAGTCCATGATCATTTTGGAAAAATGAAAACAAAACATCCTAGGTCCACAACCAACATAGGTTCGGCCTTCATAGGATAAATAGGTTAGAAATCTTTAAACTTTCCAATCTCTTAGACTAGCATCCAAATGTATTAAGGAGCTCAAGTCCATGATCATTTTGTAAAAATGAAAACAAAACTTCCTAGGCCACTAATACATAGTTTCGGCCATCCTTGGAAAAATAGGTTAGAATGTTTGTTTGATACAACCTCTTAGGATATGAAAGTAGAGGTTAATAGAAGTTCATAGAAATTGGTTTCAACTCAAACAGAGTTTCATATGATTTTCTAAAGATTTTAGAAGTTAAAAGCTCAATAAGAATCACATAGTGTAAAATCATGAAATAAAGTAGAAAACTTGAAAAATAAGGATATGAGAGTATTACCCTTGAAGCTAGAAAGAAAATATATGAAGAACTTGAAGCTTGAAAGTAAATAAAAATGGAAACTTTAAGTGTTAAAACTTGAATTAAGAATGGAGAAGAAGAAGAAGGAAATGGAAGAGATGAAATGAAGTGGGTATTTATAGAGGGAGGGGGAAGAGTGGCGTGAAGAGAGAGGGAAGAGTGAGCTTGGAGAGCAAGTTTGGAGTTAAGGAGGTGTTTGGCTGGAAAAAAGTGAAGAAAATGGGTTTTTGATTAGAATATGATATAATTTGAAAAGTGTAATGATGACACTTTTTGAGTGTGTCATAACCCTAGTCAATCACATCCCCTCATGTCACTTCACTCCTTTGGTGCTCCCTAATCTGCTCCATTTCGTATCCGGTAGCACTTCCGATCGTAGTTTTTAGACGTTTTCACCCGAATAAAATATTATATTATATTTTCGAAAGAAAATTTTCAAAATAACCTAAGTTGAAGAATACATGATAAAAACACTAACCGTTTCGTTCACCGGTCCAAATTAGGTTTTCTGCTCAGTAAAATTTTACTGTCAATGAAAACGCAGACCGGCTTCAGTCTGAGTTTTCAACCGAAACTTTAACCGTGACTTCATACGGTAGGATAACATAAGAAAATGATTCTATTCTATTTAAAATCATCCTCTGGATTTTAATAAAAATAAACACATATAATTATGTATTTACTGATATAGAAAGACACAGAAATCGGGGCGTTATAGTTAGTACTCAAACAAGCTAAATATATATATGTTTTTTAAAACGAGGTCAAAATTACGAAAATGCCACCGCTATAGTGGCCGCTACAATGGGGGTGTCACTGGTGGGTGTTCAAATAACACTACGCCACTGTAGCGCTACTTTTTTTTTTTTTTTTTAATTTTGACTTTCTAAAAAAAAAAAAAATTCAGCCTTGTTCAATACTAACATTTTTTGTCAAACAGCTGGGTGCACGTTTGAGCACGCCTATGCTCAACAGGGAGCACGCCCGTGCTCTTGTTCAAACCCAAAACCTAGGCGCGCTTTTGAGCACGCCCGTGCTTAACAGGCAGCACGACCGTGCTTGCCTGGGAAGCTCAGCACGACCGTGCTGAAGGGTGAGCATGATGGTGCTGAAGGGTGAGCACGACCGTGCTCACCTGTGCAGAACAGAAACCAGAATAGTGCAGAAGCAGGGGTTTATACCCAAATGCTCTAAAAGACTTAATAAAATACCAACAAAACGTGAAGTCCAAAGACAAGTGATAAGATTTTTGTACCTTGGTAGCCTAGTGGCTAAGGGGGCCTTGATGCATGATGGTCAAGGTGGTAATCTCGAGTGCTTAATGGCTAGAGTGTTAAGCTCTTATGATAATGATGAGTTGATAATTGTTTATTTGGTCATTCTTGAGAATAATTCGAGGTGGTTACGGTACTATGTATTTGTATGCATATTGATGTGATGATGATTGATATATGTGGTTGAAACTTATGGAAAGTACATGGTGGAAGGGATTGTTAATGAATGATTATGAATCTTTGGGTAGGCCAATCGGAGAGCGGAAGGCTTCGGTATATAAATATCACCGCCGGGGATGAGCGTAACACCCCCCTTGAGCGTTACCTCCTAATCACATGCAGAAATACATTAAAATAAAGTTTGCTAGTTGCTTTCAGAAAATAGCTTCTAATATTTTCGTAAGTCTGAAAATAGGGGTAAAATTTTTCTTTTTGCGGAGTACAAAAAAAAATAAAGCGCACACACAACTAGTACAAACTATATTATACTCATCAACATACATAGACTGATTTCATTCACAATTAAACTC
The DNA here is from genome assembly GCA_035048595.1 of Echinosophora koreensis. Lineage (NCBI taxonomy): Eukaryota > Viridiplantae > Streptophyta > Magnoliopsida > Fabales > Fabaceae > Echinosophora > Echinosophora koreensis. The sequence goes on from JAPCYP010000057.1 coordinate 3,059,615, forward strand.
TTCTATTATGTACAAATTTCTCTTGAAAATACTTCATTATTCATAACAGAATTTCAAAAAGGTTTTCAGACCACATAAACTGACTTTCTCAAAAACACACACAACCCAAAGAAAAATCCTAAGCTGGTCATTCTAAGAGACAATTACTAGAAAGAACTCTGTAGTTCTCACCATGTTAATCATTGCCAATCTCTTCAAAGATCGGGATTTATATCCCCAAGTGAGGTTAGGAAATTCCCGGCACCACTGCCTTTGTGTAATAAAGCACCACATCATAGGACCAGGAAAACCTGATATATTATGAGGGTGAGATATCAATATATGGATGAATTATGATAACTACATGCCCAAACACAAACAACAAATACAGATAAATATTCAGATTTTAACATAAAATTTTCACAATCAAACATAACAGTCAATAATCATCATCATATTTTGAAAGCATGACACTTCTATGTTTCATCTTTCTATCCTAGTCTCCGGAGGCCCCAACTCCATGCAGTTTTTGAAAAACAGTGAGTTGAGCAGGCTCAATTGCCACAAAGGCAAAACGTCTTGAATACCTTATTCATTAAGATATCCATAATAACAACGTCTTGAATACCTCGTGCACCAAGATATCCGGAATAACACCGTCTCGAATACCTCGTTTACCAAGATATCTGGAATAACACCGTCTCGAATACCTTGTTTACCAAGATATCCGGAATAACAGGCACATCTTCCAAAAACAATGCATGTAAAACCTTTTATTTTCGTGGCTTTTCTTTGTGTCATATTCTTTCCTTGTCGAGGCTCAAGGCTCACGACCACCAGTGAATTTTTAAGTGTCTTAAAGATTTTATTATCAACACAGGACGTTAAAGTCTGAGTGTCCAATCACAACAGCCCTAGACCCGTGCACTTGTCTAGAACTTTGTTTTCGTAGAAAAAACAGTTTTTACCCTTTTTACTCCGTTTTCCACGTTTATCACAACGTTTGTAGGACACACAGTCCACAACAACGTATATAGGACACACAGTGCACAGCAACGTGTATAGGACACACAGTCCTCAACAACGTATATAGAACACACAGTCCACAACATCTTATATAGGACACACAGTCCACAGCGTTGTGATACGGATCATGGATCCACGTGCTTTAACTCTAGTATCCCGACGTCTCGGTTACTAGGTTCACTTTTCAATGTTATTTTTCGTTCAGTGAAAAATAAATATAAAAAACCAAAATTTTTCGTAACTTATCCAAGTTATCGGACATTTTCTTTTTGAATGAAAATCTTTTTAAATAAAAACTTTTCTTTTGAAACTCTTGTTTAAAACTTTAAGTTTTTGGAAATCCATTTCTATTTCCATAAAACCATTTTATTTTAAAATCTTCTTTTTCCTAAAACATTTGAAATTCCCAAATAAATTCTTTTTCAAGTTCTAAAATAAATTTTTGTTTTCTTCAGACATTTCCAAAGAAATTGATTTTCTTTTAGTGTAAAATCTTCTAAATTTTTCAATTGAATTTTCTTCATAAAAATTGTTTCTATTTTCTAAAATATTCACCAAACATTTAAATTATTTAACTTCCCCTTTTTATCAAAACCTTGTTAAAAAGAAATCCTTACTTGTGATTTTCTTTGTAAATGTTTTCTTAAAGCTTGTATCCTTATTATTTGGGCTCTAACCAATGGATAGGCTTCCATGCAACAACAACAACACATATACAACCATTCCAACATATATATAAGCAACATTCATATATTCATAAAACATTAACCAAGCAAAAGAGCATGTTTATCAGTCAAATATACCATCAAAGCAACAAGATTTCCAGATTATTCTAAAACAACCACAACAACAACCACATCAAACAATATATAGTTATCAGGTCAAGCAACAACTTAAGCCACCAATCAAAACTCAGTAAAATACACATAAAATCAATCACAACAACATGTAGTTGTCATAAAGAGCATCCCTCAAGCTTTCTCCCCTTGCCTGATTCGACGGGTAGAAAAAGTCTTTGTTTCCATGTTGCCCCGAGCGAACTTCCTTTGCCCACAGCGTGTCGTAAGTCTAAGAATTAAGCAAACGACTTAAATTAAAACAACAAGGTTGTCTTATCTTTCTAAGTATAAGTTTTTGGCTATGGCTGGAAAAATGATGCTAGAGATGTCCGATTTTCTTTAAATTCTTGAATTACCTTTTGTCCAAAACTTACTTTTTATACATATACTTTAATCCCACATTTTTATATCTTTACATTAATCACTGGTTTATAGTCCATTTCATGCCAAAAATCTTTACTTGATCACGTTAAAAGACATTATTTTAAAAATCCTAATTTTCATTCAAAAATTTGGGTGAACTCTTTTATAAAATCATTTTCAGAACAGCAGTGGGTTTAAATTGTGAATGATCATTCAAATGACCTTCAAAGTCCTCGAAAATTTAATTGAAAGTACCCAACTCACATATAAACATATTGTAGTTGGTCCCATGTCAAAATGTAACTTTATGAAATTGTTTCTCTTTATATACATATGTAACTTTATGAAATTGTTTCTCTTTATATACATATGTAAAAATCTCAAATCCTCAGCCAAAATTTAGATATACTTCATTATTAACCCAGAAAATTTAATAAAAGTTTTTAACCTTCAAAATCATTTTTAAAATCATCATGCAACTAACTATGTTCATATTTTCGCAGACAGAATTTGGTTCTACTTTAACAGGTTTTTTGACCTAGTAAATCTTATCCAAATACTTACATATTGTATATCAAATTAAAGCCCCAGAAGTCTTCTTTCCAAATATGTTTTTAGTTTTTAGAAATACGTTTCGTATAAAACTTTATGAGCTTACGAATAAATGTAGATCATGCTGCCAGAATCACATTTTACCCATGTTTATCCATACCAAGTTATTATCTTTACTCTAGCATCATCCACAAGCCATAAAACTAACATGCAAGGGTCCTAGACCCTCAAAAATATACATGCAAACATACAATATAAGGAAAATCATAAAATCACTCTATTTCTCTCATGCATGTGAAATTTTTAACAAAAACATTCATTTTTCTACATATAGGGTTTCGGCCACCCTATTAAAAATATGCCTTGGAAAAATCCTTTTGCCACATGCAATTACATAAAGTGATAGTAGAGGAGAGTATGAGTCCATTAAAATTAGTTTCATGCTCAAAAGATTTTTCTAAAGGTTTTTCTTGAAATTTTTACATATAGATCATAAACATGCAACTTGAATAAATGACATGCATGTTGAGAAAGAGTAAGAATTTGAGAAAATAGAGATTAGAGAGAAAGAGGTATACCCTTGGTGATGATGAGAATTTGAAGATGATCAAGAACTTGATCTCTTCAAGAGCAAGATGATGAAGAATGAGTGAGTTTGTGAGTAGAAAAAGCAAGTGTGTGTGAGTGATCTTTGAGAGAATGAGCAAAAGTGAGTGTATAAGTTGGAAGGTGTATATATAGAGAGAGGGGAGGTGGCGGCGCTTCTGGGTGGAGAAAAAAAGAGCAGGGTTTTTCAATTTTTTATTAAATTAAAACTTGATTTAATTAAATTAAGGAGTTTCTTGTAAGAATAGATAAAATGATGCTCTGTAATAAATGAAAATATTATTCACATCAAATCCATCATGTCATTTTCACATCAAGTCTTTCAAGCTGCTCTTAATATATTTTTAAATAAATTTTGTTTCGTTCCAATTCCATGAATTTCCCAACCGTAAAAACCGATCGTATTTTCTTTCGTTAATTTTCCACCCGAAAAATTTTTATAATGAAAGAAAATTTTTAAAATCACGAAAATGATCATAATTGGGTTAGGAAAATAAAAATTTTATTTTACTTATCGAAATTCATTTTCCGGGTCAGTACAGCTTTACTGACGGAGAAAACTCAGACCGGGATTGTTTGAAATTTCTATCGGAAATTTAATAGTGGTTTCCTACTATAAAATAAATTATGGAAATAATTTAGATTCATTAAAATAATTTCTCAACTTTAGAATATTAATCATGCACACACACACATAAGCAAAGATTATAGAAAAACAGAAAAATCGGGGTGTTACAATGAGGGGACCTCGTTAGATACCTCGGACGTTGAGGAGGGATGCTGATGTTGGCCGTAGGGTGCGGTATCTCCGGGGTACGAAATTAAAACCATCGGGGTGGGGGTCCTTGAGTTAACAACCCCAAGTGGACCCAAAGATTCAATGTGTATGATATGATATGTCTCCCCTTATGAGCGGGACATGAGTTATGAGAAAAGAATGTAGTGCAAGCCATTCCACAAGTACTCTCTTGAGGGACAGGATGTCCATACAGTATCTCTTTTTGTTATTTTCTAATATCTTTTGCATATGTAAAGTCGTTTATAAGGCATGGATTGAAAACGATTATATAGTGGTATGATCTAATGCTTGTCTGAATGTATGACTTTATTTCACCCCGAACTTTGTGTGATTGTATGTGATTGGGGGACACTCCCTCACTGAGTCAGTGGACTCACCTCACGTTTATCATTTCAGATGCAGGTATCTACGAAGCCATCAGAAGCCTTGAATGTCATGTGGAGAGTTTTGATGAGTTGTACTTATAGTTTTAAATGTTTTAGTTTAAGTAGGACTTTGTAATTTAAGTGTTGTTACTCTAATATATTATATTCATTATGTTTTTTTTTAATATGATGAATGTAATCGTATACTTTGTATGAAACAGATTTATGAATGTTTGAGAGGCTGCAAAGGGGGAAGAAGAGTCTTTCTCTTTTGGCCGGTCATGGCTACGAAATTCGTGTCATAACAGTTGCATCCCATTGCCCGGAAGGTCTTCTCAGTCTTCCTCATCCACAAAAGAGCACCTTTAGGGTCATAAGCTCCATTGAAGGAAGGCGGATTGTTTCGCTGGAACTTATCGAGACCCTGAAACTCAACTGGTCCTCCGTTGTTGTTGTTCTGGTTCTATCCTATAGCATTGGCAAGCAGTGCCAACTCATCAGCGATAGCCTGATCGTTCCTACCTCTTCCTGCCATTGGTTCCTGCACTTGTCCAAGACAACTATTAAAAACAGAGAACCAAGCCGGAAGAACTATATTAAGCATCATACAGAAGACTCATAACAGACGCATACCACGGCCTGATAGGACAGACCTACTCTGATACCACTAAATGTGACACCCTCTACCCCACATGTATTTACAAAGCATTTAAATAAAAGATATAAAATAAAAGCATGCATTTATTTCATAAAATCAAACCAAGGTAAAAGGAACCACATTGTAACAACGCCTCAATGCGGAAAAATAACATAAGTTTAACATAACGAAAACATAGCATAAAAGAAACCCAACCCCGATGTCACAATACAGAGCTGGTATAACAAAAAATCCGGAAACATCACGGATAACAACATAACTAAGAAAAGCTGGAAATCCTAAACTAAGAGTAGCGGCTCCTCAGAGTGGCTCCTCAGAGTCACTCCTCAACTGACTGCTCACCGTTCTCTGCATAACAAAAAGGTACATGCAAAGCAATAACAAAGGACGAGGAGTAAGAAACATATATATATATATATATATATATATATATATGAACTAATGGCATGGAAGCAGTTACTCATTACTCCATTTGGATCCATTCTACTTCAGGAAGTCAACTTCGGAGTTACATATCCACATTGGCCATTAAGCACCAACGTCGGAATTAACCAAACCATAGGTGAATCCCTCGGATAGCCGACACACCTTACACTCGGATGCGTGCCACCATAGGTGTACATGATTCACTTGAATCGCCGCGGATGGCCTGATCGCCGTACTCTATGACGACCTCCCCTATGTTGAACATCCCCCACTAACAACTCCGATGCATGAATGCGTGAGGAACATCAACACACAAACAACAACCACCACCGCCGCTTGGGCCACTTGGCTAACCAAGTTTTATCACCATCAACACTTCGACCACTTGGCTATCGAGGTCCCTTTGGTCACTAGGCTACCAAGGTTCAACGTTATCTTTTAATTAACACTCTGGCCAATAAGCACCAGAGCCCAACAACTTGACCAATAAGTATCGAGGCCCCCTTGGTTACTCGGCTACCAAGGTACAACATCATCTTTACACTTGCATTTAGTTATACTTGTTAAGTCTTCATTGAGTTATCTATCTTATCATTATTGCGTTTGGTGTCTTATTATTATCGTTGGACATTTGGGCTGAAACATCCCTGTTCTGCTTCTGCGATTCTGTTCTGGACAGGTGAGCACGGGCATGCTCACCCTCAGCACGGGCATGCTGAACTTTAAGTTGAGCACGAGCATGCTGCCAGTTGAGCACGACCGTGGTCGTAAGAGCATAGATATACTCTTCTGGGCAGAGAGGGTCTAGGAACCCTTACTACGTTTCCTAGGGCATTCGAAGATCAAACCTATTGGCTTAAACTACATCATCAAGCTTCAGTTTCATTATCTTTATATAATTCCATGTCTTACTCTTATTGGGGAATTAATCCTTTAATCACAACTTCGTTATAAAGTCCCTAAACACTCAAGAACATCATAGGGTCCTTAACTAAGCCTTTGAGCATTTACCTCACTCTTTACTACGGTTCGAATCTTATGAACAGTTGGGAAACATCCCTTAATCATTATTAACGTTTTCAATATCTTATTAGCATCTTCATCATTCGATTCACAACATCCACCAAATAGTCAAGTCATGCACTCATGATCATCACATTCGTGTAAGGCATAATCATCAATAAACAGTTCACAATTCAATTAACAATTAAACATGGCATAGGCAAAATAGGGTTTGGGGCTTGGAATGGGTCAGTCTAGGTCCAAAAAGACTAAAACATCACCTCCTTTTTTATTACTAATTTTTATATTTTATTATTTTTTTGGTTTAAAAATAATTAAAAAGTGAAAATTAAAAACAAAACTAAAAAATAAAAAAAATAGATAATAAAATTAAAAACAAATATTTAATAAAAGAAGAGAGTCCGGACAAAATAGGGTATTTACATATGTCTCACAGGGCGAGCTCCCTTTCGCGGTGCGAGCCCGAGAACCATTTTCTAGCAACAGAATTCGCGGGGCGAACCCGAGAGAGCAAAGCTGTTTTTCTGCTTTTTGCGGGGTGAGCTCGAAAAAGCTGAATTTGGCCAAAACAACTGAAATATGAGTTGTAGATAATTCTTTTAGTTTTCCAACACATCTAAGATCACCTCAACCGGACATATAGAACTCAAGATATGGCCAAAACGGTGAAACATGTTACGAGAACTCGAAAAGGGTTGAACCTCCCTAAAGCTAAACTTCCCCAAACATGAACTTAGACATAAAAAAAAGCATAACAAGCATATATAAACATATATAAGCCAAGTATAACATATATAATGTAGGATGAAATTCAAGGTGTTACAGGATTGGGTTTTTATTTCTTTTCCGCAATTGTGATGTTTTAGAAAGATTGTTATTTTCATTCTTTGGTTTACTTCAAATATTTTATAAAGTTATGATTAGGATTTTGAAACAATATTACACATGTTACCTTTGTTATGCTTTTTTCTTAATTATATATATATATATATTATTTTGAAAGCATGAATGATTTTATTTATGTATTATCATTTACGGGGTAATGGGTACCTCTAATGCTCGGGAGCTAATTTTGGTATGATGGTGAATGAAGAAAGCAGCTATAAAATTCCAATTATAAAAAAAGCTGACAATAGACAACGTTTGTTTAAGAAATCGCTATTGTAATTCAATACTACGATAGCGCTTTTTTGAGGTTGCGCTATAGTTTTTGGGTAACTAAGATAGTACAATTTTAAGTCAGCGCTATCCTTATTTAGAATCCACATCAGCACCACTTCCTTGTTGCGCATTTTGGTGTGAGCTACTATAGCGTTTCGTTGACAAGTGTTATTGTAGTTAAATCTACGGCAGCACTTCTGAAGCACTATCTTGTTACGACTTTTAATAGCGCCAACATAGATAGCATCCGAAAGCGCTATAAAATGCCTAAATTAAACGCTATTAAATCCCAAATCTGATTGTGTAAACATTACGACAGATTCAGGATTTAATAGCAAATATTTTTGGCATTACATAGCACTTTCAGGCACTACGTATCTCGGCGTTGTCGTAAGTTGTAGACAATGATAGCGCTTTCGATGCGCTGTCGTATATTTAACTACAATAGCGTTTTTCATATGAAACGTTGTAATAATCGTCACTAAAATGCCTAGCCTGAAAGCTGTGTTGACATGGACGCGGAATAAAGATAGCGCGTCCTTTAAGATGCACTATCTTAGTTAGCAGTAAATAACACCGCTTCTTCATAAAAGCGCTATCATAGGGTTAACTACGATAGCCTATTTTTAAAGAAGTAGTATCTATTTTCCACCATATATATATTTTTTTAATTTTGCTGCTTTCTACACATTCCTCTACATTCAGCAATAAAAAAAGCATTCAGCAATCCAAAAACAACATTAACCAATAAAAAAAAAACAACATTCAACAATTAAAACTGGGAAGCAACATTCAAAAAATAACATTAAGCAATCAACACCAATCATATCCCTAGTGCAATCAACGGAATTGATTATAATCAAACTTTAATTCCTAATTAAATACAAATATGATAATACCAAAACAAAAGACGTAAAGTCCATGAAATATACTAGAATTTACAATGTCCATAGTTTGGACTACCTGCATCATTTTCGGCACTAACAACCTATATCTCCAAACTTGCTGGCTATTGCCATTTACCTACAACAAAAATAGAACACACAAGTAAAAAGTCAGTGGACAAAAATAAGTGAAGGATATACAAACGAAATAAATAAAAAGTACCACTCTTTAAAATTAATTAGAAAAAAATCAAACATGTTTAAGTTGATCTTTTCTTTTTCCTCATTGGGTTGAGATTCGTCTGTCCCTTAGGGGTACGAAATGATCGATTGATCCAAATCCCCTCATCATGACCATCCCTCATATATAGTCCATCATCTCCATTTGGATCAATCTCAAGTGATTGGGATCTCCTGAGGAAAGGACCATATTAGTGGCTTCATTATTGTCTTCATCATCAATTTTATTAACATTTACTTTGTAGGTCAAAAGAACAATGGACAACTTATTATCTGATGGATCGGTGACATAAAAGACTTGTTGAGCTTGAGATGCCAAAATAAAAGGCTCATCTTTATACCCCCACCTTATTGAAATCTACCTGCGTGAGCCCCAACTCATCCATCTGAACATCGTTATTGTTGTCAACCCACTTACATTGGAACACAGGCACCCGAAATGTTGTGTAGTCCAACTTCCATAAGTTCTCAATGACATTGAAGTATGACCTATTGATGAGTGTGATTTCACCTCATATTTCCTTATCATTTTGCATGCATTTTTCATATAGGTTAGGCATATTTAATTTGATTTTTGTTAGTTTTTACCTTGGAACGGATAAGGTGGTTCTGTGGTGTTTGTGTGTAGGAATTCATGATCAAAATAATCAAATCCAGTTGAATCGGAGTTTGTATGAAGATGGAGCTTGAAAAGCAAGGAAAATGAGCAAAGCAGAGACTATCACGGCCTGGGTGTGACAACCATCACGGCGGTGATCGCGTGGGACTGAAGAAAAAAAAGAAAGTGCGAGTCAGAAGCTGTCACGGCCTGGCCGTGACAGCCATCATGGCCATGACAGACCATCAGCACAAGAATTCACAAAGCAGAAGCTGTCATGGCCTGGCCCTGACAGCCGTCACGGCCGTGACGCGTAAAATCTGGGATTTTGGGATTTGTTTTTGATCTGATTTGTAATTGATTTAATCCCAAGTTAACCTACACTATAAATAGGGGAATTAGGCTCGAAAATAGGGACCTCTTGGCTGCTATCTTAGGCTTAATTTTAGGACTTCTCTTCTTCTCAATTTCTTCTCTTCTCTTAGGATTTTCATGTTTTTGTTATTCAACATTGTTATGAATATGGCAATGTGTGAGTAGTCGCTTTATTTCTAGGAATTGGGGCTATGCCCAAGACTTGTTTTATGTGATGAATTGACGTTTTACTTCTTATTAATTTCAATTTGCTTTCGATTTGATTCCTATTGCATGAATTACTTGTAAATTTAGTGCGCACTTATTTGCATGTCATAGATACTCTAAGGATGAACCTAGCGGTGAACTTAGGTATTGGATCTATAGGAATTGAACTTAGGACTTAAATCACGAGAGTTAGAAGCGGTCCTTCGAGGGTTCATTGAATTGTCACGAATCTTAATGGGTTCAATTTAAATACAATTACCACGAGAGTAGGGGTTGGTTTAATTGGGCACGGTTCTTGTATCTCGAGATGGAACATTAACTTTATTAGGATAAATTCACCTTCAAAGCAATTTTGATAGTTAACAAGAGGGGTAGTCAATTTAGTAGCATAAGCAGTCTTGTTGGTAACCCAATTCCTGGAAATATCTTTTAATTTGAAAAACACCATATTAGATTTGATTGCGATTTTTAACTGATTTCGTTTTAGATATTTGATTTGTTAGTTAATCTTCATTTTAAAAACCAAATCTTTTCCAAATCTTTTTTATATATAGTTTAGTTAAATTGATTTAATAATTAATTGTTATTTAAGATCACGGTCTTTGTGGGTTCGATCTTTTTATTACTTGACGACGAAACCGTACACTTGCGGATTCACGCTATCAAGTTTTTGGTGCCGTTGCCGGGGACTGTGCTTTCTTGAATTTCAATTTAATTTTTAAATTGATTTTTCTGGACATTTTTTTATTTTTTAAAAAAAAGTTCTTTCTTTTTCTAGTGTATCTAGCTCTCTTTGCAGGAATTTTGTCTCTTTTATGCGAAGATCCCAAAGTCTTGGAACTCTTTTTGAAGTTGATCCCGAGATCGAAAGGACTTTTCACAGACGTAGGAGACTACAAAGACAAAGAGTGAGAGAAAGGTTGATCCCTATCCCACTCATGGCCGATCAACCGGATACCAAACCACTGAAGGACTACGCAGCCCCAAATGCTAGGGGTTTGCGAACTGGGATTGCTAGGCCAGAAATTGAGGCGGAGAACTACACTATACCGCCCCAGTTAATTGGCATGATTAGGCAACATCAGTTTGGAGGATTACCCTCGGAAGACCCGACTGATCATGTGGAGACATTCTTGGAGTTCACCGATGCAATAAGAATTCAAGGTGCACCGGTTGATGCTATTCGCTTGAGGTTATTCCCCTCCTCTCTGACTGGAAGGGCAAGAGCTTGGTTGAAATCAGTGCCTGCCAATACTTTGTCAACATGGGACCAACTGGAGCAAGCATTCTTGGAAAAATTCTTTCCACCATCCAAGACTGCTTACCTGAGAACTCAGATCACCGGCTTCTTCCAAAAGGACGGAGAATGTTTATCCGAAGCTTGGGATCGTTACAAGGGATTGCTAGAATCTTGCCCACATCATGGGCTCGAAAAGTGGCTATTAGTGCATACCTTCTACAATGGATTGGATTATTCTTCGAAGGTGTCACTTGACTCCGCAGCTGGTGGAGCATTGATGAATAGACCATTGGCTCAAGCATTTGAGATCATTGAGAACGTTGCCACCAACTATCATCAATGGGGTTCAGAAAGAGGTAATAACCCGAAAAAGCTTTCGGGAGGTAAGTTTGAAATGAATAGTAATGATTTAATATTGTCTAAATTTGACTCATTGAGTAAGCGCTTTGATAGACTTGAAAAGGCTAATGTGAGTTCAATAGGTGCTACTAATGTTGCTTGTGAGATTTGTGGAGTGCAGGGACATGACTTCGTGGAATGCCCACATGGAAGTGCTCATGAATCAGGCGCTTCGGGGGAACAAGTGAATTCATGTCACAACTTTTATGACACAAACTCGAAGTTGCCAAACTATGTTCCCCCAAATTCATACAACCAAGGAAGTAAGAATAACTCTTATCTCTCATACGGACTTTTATGACACGAACTCGAAGTTGCCAAACTATGTTCCCCCAAATTCATACAACCAAGGAAGGAAGAATAACTCTTATCTCTCATACTGGAACTACAACAACACGTTGAACCATGAATTCCAAGAAGGCCAAGGTAATAGGAAACCCGCATTGGGATATCCTCAGGTACAAAAGTCTAAACTTGAGTCTCTTATGGAAAATTTTGTTGAAACTCAAACAAAGCAAAATGAAGAGTTTAGGCAACATGGAAGGGTTATGGGCGAAGCCATTAAAGAACTAGCTTCTAAGGTAGACAACTTAGCTATTCATAATAAGATGCTAGAGACACAAATTGCCCAACAAGCTAGCACATCTTCTAGGACTAAGGGAACGTTTCCAGGACAACCCGAAATTAATCCCAGTGAGCACTGTAATGCTATATACTTGAGGGATGATAAGCTTGGGGTAGTTGAAAAGGGCATGGAATGTGAGGTAGACATGAGTGAACAATAAGAAATTAAACCAAAATATATACCTCCACCACCTTACCAACCCCCAATACCTTTCCCACAAAGGCTAGTCAGGAAAAAGCAAGTAGAAAAAGAGACTAAGAGCTTAGTTGAGGAGCGTGATGAAAAGATAAAATATAATATGCCTCCTAAATTAAAAGATCCAGGCAGTTTCTCTATTGCTTGCTCAATTGGAGAAGTTAAAATAGATCATGCCTTATGTGACTTAGGGGCTAGTGCGAGTTTGATGCCACTTGCCATCTTTGAGAGGTTAGGAACCAAGAAATTGAGTCCATCCAAGTTCTCTTTACAATTTGCGGATGGCTCAACTAAAACCCCTCTAGGCATACTAGAGAATGTCCCCATAAAGGTAGGGAAACTTTTCATTCCTACTGATTTCATGGTGTTGGATATGAACGGGAATTCTAAATTCCCTATCATTCTTGGAAGGCCATTCTTGGCCACAGCTGGAGCAATAATAGATGTTAAAAATGGCAAGCTCTCTTTGAATGTAGAGGAAGGTAGGGTGGATTTTGATTTGACTAACTCATATAACAACCCTCATTTTAAGAATCAAGTATGCAGGATTGAGATAATGCCTCCGGAGGTGAAAGAAAAGCTTAACATGGAAGCAACTCCCAAACTTTGCATGACAAATGATGCACCGAATAAAGATGAAATTGGAGTTTCTCAACATGTGGAGTTAAAACTTCCACCGGGAGGAAGTAAGGCCATGAAACTCAGAGTGAAAAGAGCAAAGCGAAAGCGCATGTGGCCATATGAACACTATAGGCTCATTGATGGACTTCCTTGGAAGAGATGTGTTCTTGCACTTCAAAGCCCACCTGATCCCGGTTGATTTAAGAGAGTATAGTCAAGCTTACGACCAAAAACAAGCGCTTCTTGGGAGGCAACCCAAGCTTTCTTCCCCTTTATTTTGTTCTTAATTTTTGTTTTCAATAATTTGAGAAGATTAGAGGAGAAAGATCCAAATTGATGGTTTTGCCAAGTGTGTTTACAGGTTGGAAAAGCATAAAAAAAGAAAAAAAGAAAAAAAAAAGAGAAAAAAGGTTGAGGCAGTGACGATCACGACTAGGCCGTGACAGAGCTCACGGGCGTGATACGAAGGTGCCAGAAATCAGAGAAGATCACGCCCGAGCCGTGATATCCCTCACGGGCGTGAGAAGAAACCCATCAGACAACTCAGCGAAGATCACGCCCGGGCCGTGAATATGGTCACGACCGTGATGCGCCTTGCTTCAAAAAAAAATTAATAATAATAATTCACCCTCACTCTCTGGTCAATTCGCGCAGCACCCAACACTACCTAGGTGAGTTGTTCCAATTTTCTTCTCTCACCGACTTGATTATTTACATTGGGGACAATGTAAGTTTTTAAGCTTGGGGTAGGGGTATTTTTGCATTTTGCATATTACATGTTGCATTCATTTAGGTATAGTTTTGCATGATCACATCATTAGATTGCCCCTTGTTTTGAAATTGCATCCAATTGTGAGAACTTTGTGCCAAATGAATTGAGATAGTGAATTTTTGAACCCAATTTTTGTATTCTTGTAATAAGCTAAAATTAAAAATTCTAGAGATGATCTTTTGATAGTTGTTAATTAGCATGTGGTTCCTTGGATTCTGTGTTTTTCATTAATTTCAAACTACTAAAGTGAGATTTTTGAGCCTAAAAGGGGTATTCTCTAAATTTACCCCATTCCTTGTGATTGAGTGTTTTATTCCTCTTGGATTGTATTCTCTAGAACTTGACTTGAAACCGTTTTGAAACTTAGAAATTTTTGAAAACATATTTGAAAATGATTGAGGCACTAGGTATTTTTCTGGCCTTCTGAGCTTTTAATGATTAAATGCTACCCCTTAGTTGCCCAAAGTTGAGCCTAATAAAAAAAAAATGCTTTTCTTGGTACCTTGATTGCTTTTGATAAATGATGCATGGTATGACACCTTTTAAAGTATTGGAAAAAGGGCAAGAAGGTAGTTTGAAAAATTGTGGGATGAAAAAGAAAGAAAAATAAATAAATGTTTCTCTTGAATTGTAAATCTCCCCTTCTCCAAATTGATGAAAAGTTAAAAAGTTAAAAAAAAAAAAAAAATTGGAGAAGGGGATGAGAAAAAGAAAGTGAGAAATAAGTGAAAAAAAAAAAGAAAGAAAGAAAGAAAGGTGGAAAAGTGAAATTAAAGCCCAAAAAGGTATTTTAGAAGGTTGTCGTGCTTTGCATTGTTTGATGTTTTCCATTAGCCTTCTTGAAATTCCCTTTTCTTGGTTTCCCCACCTAATGATTAATCCCATGGCCCCATTACAACCAAAATAAAAAACCTCTTGATTCTTATGTGTTTTCATTAATAAAGTAGAGATTTTGGTTAATAGTCAAGCTTATGGTAGGGTACTTTCCTTGAGGAAATTGAGCGAACTGTCATATGTCTTTAAACACTTGAGTGAGGTGAGAAGAGTGCCCAAAAATTGGTGAGAAGCATGAATTTTGGGAACCTAAGCTTCTAATTGGACTTGAAATTAATTGTCTCTTGATTACTTATTTGGATATGCCTGTTACTTGGATTTGTTACTCGGGTTCTTGGTTCACTGTCTGTGCTCTAACTGTTTATCTTGTCTGGCCTTAACGATTGCTTGAGGACAAGCAAAATCTTAAGCTTGGGGTAGTTTGATGAGTGTGATTTCACCTCGTATTTCCTTATCATTTTGCATGCATTTTTCATATAGGTTAGGCATATTTAATTTGATTTTTGTTAGTTTTTACCTTGGAACGGGTAAGGTGGTTCTGTGGTGTTTGTGTGCAGGAATTCATGATTAAAATAATCAAATCCAGTTGAATCGGAGTTTGTATGAAGATTGAGCTTGAAAAGCAAGGAAAATGAGCAAAGCAGAGACTATCACGGCCTGGGTGTGACAACCATCACGGCCGTGATCGCGTGGGACTGAAGAAAAAAAAGTAAGTGCGAGTCAGAAGCTGTCACGGCCTGGCCGTGACAGACATCACGGCCTGGCCGTGACAGCCATCATGGCCATGACAGACCATCAGCACAAGAATTCACAAAGCAGAAGCTGTCATGGCCTGGCCCTGATAGCCGTCACGGCCGTGACGCGTAAAATCTGGGATTTTGGGATTTGTTTTTGATCTGATTTGTAATTGATTTAATCCCAAGTTAACCTACACTATAAATAGGGGAATTAGGCTCGAAAATAGGGACCTCTTGGCTGCTACCTTAGGCTTAATTTTAGGACTTCTCTTCTTCTCAATTTCTTCTCTTCTCTTGGGATTTTCATGTTTTTGTTATTCAACATTGTTATGAACATGGCAATGTGTGAGTAGTCGCTTTATTTCTAGGAATTGGGGCTATGCCCAAGACTTGTTTTATGTGATGAATTGACGTTTTACTTCTTGTTAATTTCAATTTGCTTTCGATTTGATTCCTATTGCATGAATTACTTGTAAATTTGGTGCGCACTTATTTGCATGTCATAGATACTCTAAGGATGAACCTAGCGGTGAACTTAGGTATTGGATCTATAGGAATTGAACTTAGGACTTAAATCACGAGAGTTAGAAGCGGTCCTTCGAGGGTTCATTGAATTGTCACGAATCTTAATGGGTTCAATTTAAATACAATTACCACGAGAGTAGGGGTTGGTTTAATTGAGCACGGTTCTTGTATCTCGAGAGGGAACATTAACTTTATTAGGATAAATTCACCTTCAAAGCAATTTTGATAGTTAACAAGAGGGGTAGTCAATTTAGTAGCATAAGCAGTCTTGTTGGTAACCCAATTCCTGGAAATATCTTTTAATTTGAAAAACACCAGATTAGATTTGATTGCGATTTTTAACTGATTTCGTTTTAGATATTTGATTTGTTAGTTAATCTTCATTTTAAAAACAAAATCTTTTCCAAATCTTTTTTATATATAGTTTAGTTAAATTGATTTAATAATTAATTGTTATTTAAGATCACGGTCTCTGTGGGTTCGATCTTTTTATTACTTGACGACGAAACCGTACACTTGCGGATTCACGCTATCACCTATTCGCATAAATGGGGTTCCTGTATTTGGAACTTGCCACATGCGTAGCTTGAGTTACAGGAGTCACACCACTATGTTGCATTGTACTTCGACAATCATGTTCATCCGTATAGAATGTGTACCCCGTTAATTAGATAACTAGTGTAAGATATGACATGTATACTTGGACTTTGTGCTCTAGAAATAAAGAATACAGAGGAGAGGAGTTTATAAAATTCATAGTGTGAAGATAAGAAGATGGAGGAGAGTTATTTAAAGGAGAGTTTAGTTCAATAGATATTAAAGCAAAATTGATTATGGATAGTTTTCTATGCATTGAAGTTTGAATACCTGCACATTTTACTATACGTTCATGAACTGTGTCAACTAACATGCGGAGACTTGGTCATCCAAATCATTTTTGTTTTAATACGAGGCGGGGGGGGGGTGAAAGATAGCTTTTCCCCAAGCAGATGCTATCATAGTTACACATTTTATAATGCTTATCCGAATAAGCGCTGTAAAATGTGGTGCGCTTTTTAAAGGACCAAGGGGCGAGGTAAAAATATATATTTTAATAGAGTATTACAATTTTGAGAATTACGGCTTGAAATCCTTTCATCATTGACAACAAGAGTTACAATTTGCGACACAATTTGGGAAATTCATGTGGAAAACCAACAATTCAAAGAAAAATTAAATGTTACATAAATACAAAGTTGAATTTTCCAATACAAAATTACACAATCTCATTCTGGATTGACGACAAGAGCTTGCTGAATCTTCCAAGAGCTATTGAAAGCAAAGGAGTTGTGGAATCTTATAATAGAAAATCTTCCTGCCCTTCAAAAGATCCAAAGAGAAGCAACTTGACTTCTCTGGGACAAACCCACATTCAGGTGTTTTATTACTACTCACATCCTCTCTTATGGGTTTTATTACAACTCACGTTCTAGATTTTATTGAGTCATATTTCTTCCATCTTTCCCACACGAGAAAGGGAACTCTTTCAATGAAGAACATGACAAATTGAGAACGAGAGTTGATAAAATTTGGAGTGTGAAGGATAACAAAACAGAGGATAACTATTTATAGGAGAGATATTATTGAGTTACGAAGCAACATAATTGATGAATTGTGAAAAGTGTGCGTTGAATATCTCGTTTTATGTGTAAAGATATTATTGTTCATTAATTTCATGGACTGTTTCAACTAAAGGTAGGACTGAGTTGGTCACCTATAAATAGAGGGTTTGGTGTTTTGATGTTTTGTTTTCAATCGGATGAAAGATAGCATTTCTTCAAGCAAGTGCTATTATAATTATTCCTTTAACAATGTTTATTTGATGAAACATTATTAAAATTATAACCTATAATAGTGCATTGCTAGCGAAGCGCTTTAAGAGATGGAGCACATTTTTTAAAACGTATCGGGTAAAGATAACGTTTATTTAAGGAAACGATATTGAATGTTTATTAGTTAATAGTGAATCCTTAGGTCAACGCTATTAAATACTTACGAGCATTTTTCAACCTCCTACCGAAACCGCTATTAAGTGTGTGCAATTAAATCTCGAATCTGGTGGAAATTATTACCAAAGTTAAAATCACAATCACCATTAGAGAAAAATAAAATCAACAACTGAAATTAAATATAAATTAAAAATGGTTTACACTATATATAAAATTCTTTATTCATTCATTGATTTCAGTCATTCTAAAATCAGCTAAGCTGTCCATTTCAATTAGTGGCAAGGCATCTGGATTCTTTTCTTGCAAGATGGGAGTTAGGCAAGGTGATCCTTTGTCTCCCTTGCTTTTCTGTTTGGCTGAGGAAGTCCTAAATAATATCCAGGCTTGTGAATGATGGTAACCTGAGCCTTATGACTGGTCCAAGAAACTTATATGTTCCATAACACTTTTTGTATGCGGATGATGTGGTTATCTTCTGCAGAGGAACACAAAGGAATCTCCTATCTTTATTGAATCTGTTTCACAAATATGGTAATGTCTCAAGGCAAGTTATTAACCCCAACAAGTCATCCATCTTTGCTGGTTCTGCTATATCTTTGAGAAGGAGAAATGCAATTGCTGAGTTGCTAGGCTTTGCTATTAGAAAACTGCCTTTCATCCACTTGGGAACTCCTATCTTTAAAATTAAGTTGGCAGCTTGGAAGGCCTCTTTATTGTCTATTGCTGGAAGAGTTGAGTTAGTGAAATATGTTATTCGTGGGATGATGCTTCATTGCTTTCTAGTTTACACTTGGCCCTCTACTCTTCTCAAAAAAGTGGAAACTTGGATAAGGAACTTTATTTAGGCAGGAGATGTGAACCAAAAGAAGGTAGTTACTGTGGCTTGGCATAGGGTGTGTGCACCAAAATTGGAAGGAGGTTTAGGCTTGAGGTCCTTAAAATATGTCAACAGAGCTGCTGCTCTAAAATTGTATTGGGAGCTAATGCAATCTGATTTACAATGGCCTTCTTTATTGAGAGCAAGAGTTTTCAGAAATGGTTGTCCAATTTCATATCATATTAGCTCTTCAATTTGGGCTGGTTTGAAATCAATGCTTCCTTTTGTCAAGGATAATTCAATTTGGCAGCTTGGAAATGGTGAGAGAATAAACTTCTGGAGTGACACTTGGTTATCCAAGTCATTGGTTAGTATTTTAAACATTCCAGATCAGATGCAAGACTTGCTTAATGCCAAAGTGAAAGATTTCATTAAGAATGGAAAATGGCTTCTTCCTAGTAACCTGTTACTGATGTATCCTTAGATTGAAATTCAGAAAATAACCATTCCCTTATTTCAATCATCGGATCATATGGTTTGGGAGCATTCAATCTCAGGGGAGTTAACATTTAAGGATGCCTATCTCTTCTTTAAACCTATTGAACAATTGATTCATTGGGCTAAATTGATTTGGAACTCGGTGATTACTCCTTCAAAGTCCCTGCAGGTTTGGAGAATTGTTCAAAACAAGCTTTCTACATATGATAATCTATGGAATAAGGGCTGCATCAATCTATCTATGTGCAACATGTGTGAAAGAGCATCTGAATCCAGTCAGCATCTTTTCATTGATTGCATTTTTGCTCAGGAATTATGGTCATGGTTAGGTTCTATTCTAAACCTGAATCTTGATTTATCTTCTATTCTGTCCATTCTTTCTGTTTGCAATTGGGTGAAATGTAATACGGATGGTGCAGCTAAAGGAGCCCCTGGTTATGCATCTTGTGGTGGTATTTTCAAAGACAAAAGTGGAGCAGCTCTTGGGTGTTTTGGAATTAATCTTGACATTGCTTTTGCCTTGCATGCTGAATTAACTGGAGCAATGACAACAATTGAAATTGCTCATATGAAGGGTTGGCTTAATTTGTGGTTGGAGTGTGATTCTCAACTTGTAATTCTAGCTTTAAAGTCTCCTAACATAGTTCCTTGGCAACTAAGAAATAGATGGAATAATTGCCTTCAACTAACTAGTAGTATGTGTTTTTTTCTCATCTCATATTTTTCGTGAAGGCAATTCTTGTGCAGATAAGATTGCCTCTCTTAGTTTTAATATTGTGGGATCTCATTGGTGAGACACAATTCCTAGTTTTATTAGTGATGATTTTTTACATAATAGGGTAGGTCTTCCCTATTATAGATTCAAATAATTGTTTTCCAAGGGCTTTGGTTTATGTCCCCCCTTGGTTTTTTTTTTTTTTGTATTCTTTTTCTTTTATTAATAAATTCTTTGGTGTGCTGCAAATGATTGGTACCTCCTGGGGTGCCAACATAGTTGAGATGTCAGGTGCTACAGTGATGCTTTTGCATGCCAAATTTTGATTTAAAAAAAAAAGTGCCTCAACTTTTCTATCTTTGAAATCTTCCTATTACTTGAGTGACATTTTTCCCCCTTCTACTACTCCCCTTGTATTTTTGTCATCCCCACCATGACATAGATAAAATCATAAAACCCATATTTTATCAATTTCTCAATTTGGTCCTCACTTAACTTTCACCTTCTCATGCATGGAACTTAGCTTAGTTTTTCTTTAGAACATGCTTGATTGACACAATCTGCACAGGGAATCATGGGCTCGGGCTTGGGCCGATCCATTAAAGGACACAACTGGTGAGAGTAGATGGCCTGCAAGAGTACCAAAGCTTTCTGTCACAAAGTTAAATGGTCATCCTCATAGACTAAGACTCATAAAACTTGAATTGGAGATTAAACTGACACTCCCTCCGTTCCTTATCTTTGGTGTTTTAAGGTTTTTACACATAAATTAAGAAATCATTAATTTATGTATTTTTGTACCAAGATACCCTTATTTCTATCATTAATTGTTTACGGATTCCAACTGCAGCATTTATTTGTGCATATCCAACTACAACATTTATTTGTGTATATTTGTACTAAAATACCCTTATTTCTACCATTAATTTGTGTATATTTGTGCCACTTTGGTTTTGGATAGAGGCAGCAAAATGGGCCGACCCGACCGGGCTACCCCGAATAAGCCCGATGAATTGCAGGGTTTGGGTAGTCAAATTTGAGCCCATTTTAATTCCGCCTATGAAGCCCGAACCCACATCGGGCTCGGGTAGCCCAATCAGTTTTATATATTTAAGTTTTTATTCATTTTTATTTAACTAAAAATGTAAAAATATGAAAATTAAAAAAAATTCATAACAAAGTCTATTTTTTATTCTAGATTATGATAATTAAGATGATAATGATGAGCAGGAGGCCATCAATTTTGAAGATGTAAAGCTTTCTCTAGGAGGCTTAAATGCTAATGTTGATGCCAAAACATAAGATTTTAAATATATAGTTTTTACTGTTGGACTTTCATTGTGATTTGTGAAGTTTGTTTTTGTTGGACTTTTTTATTGTTTCTATTGTTAGACAATTCGACTTTTTTATTGTTGGACATTTTCATTGTTTCAATCGTAGGACTTTCTTCGTTTTTGATGTTCTCATTTTTTCATTGTTGGACATTTTCATTGTTTCAATTGTTGGACTTTGCCTGAATTAACATTTTTTTGGAAGAATAGCTAGCATGTCTGAAGTTACAAGGATTTAACTGCTAATGTCAATATACGTAACACAGCTGGAGAATGTAGTGATAACTTTTTAAAAAAAAAAAAAACACCATAGCATCTCTGTAGTTAGCATCTTTGTTTAAGAAACTTAACCAATTTTATTTTTTTTTGTAAAAAAAATACTAGTCAGAATTCGTTTGGGAAAAAACTAAATAAAAATGAAAATGACTGAAACAACAAATAAAAAATGTCGGGCCGGCCCGAGCCTGCAACCCGCATAGGCCTGGAGGGCTGGGTTTCGGCACCTATTTTGCAGCCCATATTGATTTCGTGTCTTTTTGGCCTGGCCCTATAAAGCTCGAACCTGCATCGGGCTAGCCCATGGCGGGCCGGGTAGCCTGTTTTGCCACCTCTAGTTTTGGAACATACATCATTTATGACTGAATTTAAGTATGAATGATTTTGTGTATTTTCAAGGCAAATCAACTTAGTTCTATATAAGGACATACATGGAAAAAATTGGTCAATTACACATTGGGTTTATAAAACACCCATTATTTTGAAACAAAAACAAATAGCTAAAAATATCAAAGATAAGGAACTGATGGAATACATGGTTATTTCATCGGTTCAACTATCGGTTTGGTCATACATAGCATGATGTATGAAAACTTGAATAACAAGTGAAAAACATTTTAAATTTTATTAATTCATGATAAGTATATATAATTAATATAAAAGTATCTAAAATAACTCGAACCTATAAAATGCATTATCAAAGGTTAAAATTGAAGTATAATTCTTTAGGTGGTTGTAGCGTTGTTTTTTAATTAAAACATAATGAGTAGCTATTACATATATTATATATTTTTTTTTATAAAATTGTTAAATATGTCATGTTTTTTATTGAACTAATGGATTGCAACTAAATGTGGTCCTTATAAAAACTAATGACAAAATAATCCAAAACAATAATCTTATCTCTACTGAATTAATGGAAGTAAGCAGTTTCAAACAACAACAGATATCATAAGCATGAAAGAAGAAACTTCATTAATAATATAAATTGCTTCCAAAATAATCTTGGTACACAATTTTCAAACCATTATTATTCAATCTAAATCAACCTCAGCAGAGGCCAGGTAAATTGTCCCAGGAGTAGTAGCCCTGGTTTTCATTATGGTTTGTTGTATTGGTGAGAGGAAACAAGGAAGCTATAGGCTTGATATCATGTCCAAAATTGTCTTCTGTCATGACACTAGAAGATTGGCCATTAGAGACTTCAGCTGTATTGTTATTATGCCAATCTGTACCCTGCATGCTGGAAGGCATTACAGTAAGTAGTTTTGACATGTCCTCATTCATGGATTTGCTTAGGTCTGATGCTTCTTCCTTTGGTTTCAGTCCTGCATGCATAGATCACACAAACTGAATCAATCATAAGATTATCAAGCTCAAAACTTGATGTAAATTTCACAAATTAAAGGGAACACTATGAATGATGCTAGGCTACAATGATTAGAAAGGCACAATCCTAGCCATGCATTGACCCAAAGAAACGAGTTAAACTAAGTATTCATGAATGACTCTATAGCCAAAACAGTTCGTAGCATAATGGCATCACATGTTAATAGCCAATTTTGGAAGGATCCAGATTCCCTGTATTTATAAATTTCACGCATTCACACATTTATCTTAATCAATATATTAATATATTTATCCTACACAAAATTCAATCAATGATCAAGATTTCCCTGTATTCACAAAGTGACTGTAGGGAATCCAAAGTACTAGATGAATGGGACATATACACTTGAAGAAATGAAAGCAGCAAAGTAGCAACAGTTTTTATCAGGTTTATTAAAATATTAATAATTATTGGAGAAAATATTAATAATAATAATAATAGAGACTCATAAATTAATTATCTGCCCTTATAGCTAGCATATGTCTAAATTTGCAAGGCACAAAAATAGTATATATTCCTTTTTTATTTCCTAACAAAATAATGTACTCTTATTCCAGCGTGCAAAAACCAGTTGTTAAATACACCCAACATCATTCTAATTTTAGGATTTACTTCGAAGCTGGGTCTAAATATAACCTTAGCAGGTCAAATAAAAAAACAATTTGTGGAATCACAGTATCACACAGCACATAAAAAGAAAAATGAAAAGCCAAAATTAATGCAGTCACATTCTATATTTGATATCACAGCCGACTGAGATGATGAGTGCAAGCTGTCCCATTAGTGCATTAAATTTGATGTCAAAAGACAGCTGAGTACATAAACACTAAAGAACATAAAGAGTATAACATTAGTAATGCAACATAAAAACTTCTTCCATAATAAAGAGAACTAGATTTAATGTAAACTAATAGTGTAAAACTGTGCTGAAAGCAGAAAACATTTATCAACTGATTGCTAATGTTCATGAAGTGCAGTAAATCTCCAATCAAGCCTATGCACATAAACAGAAGCAAGTAAATGCACTTGAGTAAATCAAACATCAATAATAAAACAAAAAGCAACCAAGATATACACAAAGTAACTATCTATTAAAAAACCAATACAATAGCAAATTATACTTGCACACCAAAACAACAGTTTCACAGTGGTTAATTATGTACAAATTTTTGGTTAACAATAAGTATTGTTTGCTTAACAGACTAGTAATAAATTCTACAATTGTTAACCAAACAATGCACATTGTTAACCGAAAAATTTCTGCTAGTTAATCGATGTAAAACAAGTGTAAAAATTATGGGGCACATATAGTAGCATTGTACAATAATTAACCTGAAGTGGAAGACCAGTAAACAGAGTTATGAGGCCAGTCCTCAAAGCTTTGGCATCCATCAAAGACATCATTTCCATCGTTTAAACTCAAATAATTTCGTTTCTTCGAGTTCTGACCAGATGCTAGTGCCTGAGCTTCCAATAGAAGATCCCCAAGAAACCCACTACTGGTTTGCAAAGAAGGATCATTGAACTCCATATCAAGCTTAACCTCTGGCTGCAGTTGTTGTTGTGAAAATTGGTTTGAAGGGAGCTCCAACTTGGATGAGAAAACTGAATTTTGGGTAGAAACCCCTCGATCGGAATCTAACAATGGAGTCTGAAAGTATTGAGAAGAAAAACTGGAGCTGTGCTGAATAGGGAACCTGAATGAATCAAGATCAGCCATTTGGGTAGTCGCTGGAGGATCAGGGGATACAGAGGAGAAAGGGGTGATGGAATGGAGTTGGTGGAGGTTGTATAAGCTTGGAGAGGAACGATAGCGTTTGAATCGAAGAGGGTTACATAGCATTGGTGTTGGTCTTTGGAAGGTGAAGGAGAGGGGTGAAGGTGCATTGGAATAGGATGATGGTCCAGGGTGATATGAGGATTGTGGTCTATGGTGGAGTGGTGAAGAGAGAGGAGAATGATGGGTTTGTGGTGCAGTTGGAGAGAGTTGATTGTGGTGGTGATGATTCTGATGGAGAAAGTCAAACTTTGTAATTGTGTTGGTGTTTGATCCTGTTGGGGTAACACATGGGGAAGGGGTTGTGGGTGTGGTTGGTGTTGTAGGGTGATCATGGTCATCTGAATACAGAGGAAGACCCTGTCTCTGGCGTCTCTTCACCCTCGTGTTCCAGTAGTTCTTGATTTCATTGTCTGTTCTTCCAGGTAACTATAGCACAACAAAACAATATTTAGAGAGTTTAAACTTCAAATTAAAATGGGTTCAAAGCATAAAAGCAAAAAGGAAAACAGGTTAATGGTTGTCATATTCATAGGCTAATTAGACCAAAGCAGAGAGAAACAGGGGAGAAAAACAGAGAGGAGAGTGGTTCTTGATTTCATTGTGTAACTATAGCACAACAAAAAAGAATTAGAAAGTTTAAAATTCAAACTCAAATGGGTACAAAGCATAAAAACAAAAAGTAAAATAGGTAAATGTGTTTGAATTTGGCAATGCTAATTTAGACAAAAGCAGAGAGAAACAGAGGACAAAAACAGAGAGGGCAAGATGAAGAAAAAATGGTTCTTGAAATGCATACCAAAGCTGCCATTCGAGCCCATTTGTTGCCAAATTGTGCATGAAGCTCAACAATGAGTTTCTCTTCCTCAGGGGAGAATGCACCCTTCTTCAAATTTGGTCTCAAATGGTTAGCCCATCTGAGCCTACAACTCTTGCCACATCGAGCCAGCCCTGTATTCCTCTGCACCGCATTCCAGTTCCCTTCACCATGCTTTGTCACATAATCCATGAGAATAGCATCCTCTGATGCTGTCCAAGGACCCTTCTTCAGAGCCACCTCTTCCAGTACCCCACCACCACCTCCACCACCCTCGCTACCACTGCCACCAGTCATTGATAGTATCCCGCTTTCGTCATTTGCTCCATCATTAATGGTTGTCATATTCATATGCTCCATCAAGATCCAATTTTTCCCCCACAAAAAAGCAGGCACACTAGTTCCACTTCTCCCTCTTATTTTATATATATGCCTATATACACATATTACACAGTAAATGTTCTGCTATGTTTTTTCCTTCTGTTTTTCCTCCATAAAACTGGTAGATAACTATTGATGCATATATTGTAAATAATAATGTATTGGTTTCTCTCCCTCTTTGTAGCAATGATTAAACATGATCTGGGTTTCTCAGAGAATCCCTTGATCGGGGTTTCTCAGAGAATCCCTTGATGATGAGAATTAATGGTAAAGTTTAGACTTTGAGAGCATGAGAAGAGAGAAAGCAAGGGATTAGGAAGTTATGGCTGTAGTGGCGGTGGCGGTGGCGGCGGCAGCGGTGGTGACCGGAGATGGTGGTGGGGATTTTGTTTTCTTGGGTGAAAACAGAATCTACATGCTCCAACTGAATGGGGGAGGGAAGGTCTTTGTGTAAAGAGTGGGAAGGTTAGAATTTAGAGGGGTTGCTAGGTTTGCGCTTCCGAGTAATTCTATGAACCAATGGTGGGAAATTGTACAATTGTTTACCTTTGTGATCCTACCTGTCATTCAGACTTAACAACTTAGTTTGTTTCACAATAATTTGGCTGCTAGAAAGGGAGAAAGAGACAGAGGGGAGAATGAAAATGATTATGGGCAACTAAGCTTAGGTGCTAAAAATAGCAAATCCATCACAAAAGAGTGAGGGAATGAACTTGGATATGTGCATGTATGTAATGGAATGTACCATATGGCGTGCCGTTCTGACTTCTGAGTCAACAGAAAAAAGTACTATTACTACTATCTGTTTGTTCCTTTTAAGGTGGCATCTACCATCTAGATGCAAAATGGGATGGGGAATCTCGGGATGCTAAATTTGTACTACCTTATTGCAGTTGACAACAAATCCCACTTTTATATATATATATATATCATCTCCTGATTAATCATTCATAATCTATTTATTATTATTTAAAAAAAAATTATTAATGATTGTAAAATAAATATAAAAAAGATATTAAAAAAATACTATAACAAAAAAAATCATGATTAAAGCCATATACACATTTGAAATCCCTTTAACACACACACACACACACACATATATATATATATATATATATATAATATAGTATTTATTTTATTTTAGAATAGGAAAGATATATTTTAAATTTTTAATATTTAGTGACACTAATGTTGATATACAATTTTCCTATTAGATATACTATTAATAGTAAAAAGAATATCGTTTTTGTTTGGAGATAGTGAACATTCAATAGATGATGCCCAGTTTACAGGTTTTTTTATAGACATGCAGTACATTTATTATATATTAAATAATAAATTTTAATAATTATTAACACTCATAACAATATATGATATTCCAGTTTAGTTTCTTATTTAAGGGGAGAAAAACATTTGAGTTGTAACAGGGTTATCCATGTACTGCTATGTGTTTACGTAGGTTTTACCAGGAAATTGATATTAACCATAACCGCCCAGAGAATCTTCTTTTTAGTGTCTCCCCTTTCTTTAAAACTAGAAAGTTCTTTGCGATCGAGGCTTGTATTTTCAATTTGGAAGAGCTGAAATTGCAATTTGAAATTTTCTAAAAAAATATTTTGTGTATTTGATAATGATTAATTATTTCTAGAATCCGATTTTTGGAATAAAAAAATATTCTTTAGGTTGAAAGGAATTAATTTGGGTAAACATGATTAAAGTGATCAAACAAAATTTTGAACTTGACACAAATTTTTTCGTTGATAAGGTTTCATTTTAGCATCGTGGATTATTAAGATTGTAGTGTTTTATTTTATCATAGTAACCTACGGAGGCGCACGATTCACCCAACTCTCAGATGAATCATCGCGGATTGTCAGATAACCTTACTCTCAGGTAACCTCCCCTGTCATCGTAACTTCCCCTAATAACTTTGTGTATGAATGCATGTATACCAACAGACAATCAAACGTGATTCACCACCTCCATCAACACCATTTATTTATGGTTTAACGGCTTTGGCCAATAAGCACCAAAAAGTTTAACATTACCTTTAATCTTGATTCAACAACTTTGGCCAATAAGCACCAAAGTCAACTTTGACCAATAAGCATCAAAGTTAATCAATGTGCGGTAACACATCATTACCGTCTTCAACCATCAATAACGTCTTTATCATCAATTATCTTTGTTGACGCTTATAGCGTTAGTTTTAGGATTGGATAGTCTTTCTTGTTTTTACTTAAATTACTGTCTTATCTCATCATAGGGAAAATCTGGGTGAAGCTACCCAAATCCCTCTTATGTCACTTGCTGATTGGGGAGCATGGTCGTACTGACCCCCAGCATGGGCGTGTTGGCATTGAGCACGGTCGTGTTGTTTATCGAGCACGGTCGTACTGTTTATCGAGCACGGCCGTGCTTACTGGGCATGGCCGTACAATCTGGGAAGAACATTTTATGAACCTCGCCAAAACTCCTTAGAGCACTCATAGATCAATCTTAGTATCTTAGCTATACCATTGAACATTAACCTCACTTCTCATTACTGTGATTCATATTTTTGAATCATTGAGGATTAATCTTTAATCCTTACTTCATTACTAACATTCCCTATGCCTTTAATTGTTATATTTATAGCAACAACACCATTCATCAACATCAGCATC
The DNA here is from genome assembly GCA_035048595.1 of Echinosophora koreensis. Lineage (NCBI taxonomy): Eukaryota > Viridiplantae > Streptophyta > Magnoliopsida > Fabales > Fabaceae > Echinosophora > Echinosophora koreensis. The sequence goes on from JAPCYP010000057.1 coordinate 3,088,323, forward strand.
AAACATCAATTCACTTAATCATAGCATAACATCATCATCATCATCATCAATACTTTTTACAATTAAAACATACCAACATATAAAGAGCATAGATATTCATGTAAAAAACAATATCAATTAGTCATATAGTACACAACAGGGTCATGGGTTAATCCTTCATCTTACGTCATTCTCCCCATACTTGGTATGAAGATCTAGAGTATTGCCAAACATAAGTGAATCTACTCTTGGCTCCCTCGAACGGCTCAACGAATTCCTCAAGTATTGGCTAAACCATCAAAGGGGAAAAACATTAATCTCCAATTCAAGAACAATAAGAAAGGAGACTAACCCAGAGATTACTGTTTTACCTTAATTGACACTAGCGCGCGACTTCTCTCCAAATGAAGGCAAGAACGCCAAGAAATTCGAAGGGGTTTAAAGAGAAGAGAAATGAGAGGTTTCTGTCACACAAGGATTGAGAAAAAGTGTCAAAATGAGGGTTATGACTCACAACCCTCCAAAACTCACTTATTTGAACTGTCAGACCCCGAGCACGGGCGTGCTCACCTTTAGCACGACCGTGCTCAACACCGAGAATGGGGTCGTGCTTAAAGAAGCACGTGGTCTGCACTATTCATGTCACTCGCTCTTGTTTTTCGACATGGCCGTGCTCCCCTTAAGCACGCCGGTGCTCGTGGCTCGCATAGCCACTGGAGTAGGCCTAACAGCACGAGGTCATAGTGCTCATCTGTCAGAAAGGGACTTTTGACCAGAAAACCCCACTTAGCCTCATTTTGACTTTCTTAAGGCACATTTCTAATAAACTAGCACAACATACAAGTTTACACAACACATACATAAACACATGAGCTCATATATGAAAAATGGGGCATTACACCACGTGCGGCTGATACCTCCGTCACATGTAACCCACGCATCTTGCTTCAGACCCATTTGCGTACCATCCCGCGAATTTGAATAGCACATTCTGACCCTGACCCTCGCATTTGTTCCGTTGACCATCAATTGACCATTTTGATCAGCTTAGTTCAGAGCCTTTTTATTTTTTATTTTGCATAAGTTAACCCATCCTGAAGGATTTCAGTGAGATCTTTCCACTTTTGCATTCTGTTTTTGTCAATTTTGCTTCTGTAGTGATGTTGCTTGAGTTTACTTTGTTGTAATGGAATTTTTTTTGTCTTTGTAGTATCTTCAGACATTCCTTCTCCGACTGCCCTACTATTAAATGTTACAATTGCAGAAAAAATGGTCAGATTGCTTCAAATTGTTGTCGATACTATAACACCCTGTTTTCTCGCATCCTAACTGGTAATTATTTTCTGTATTTTTACCGGGGATCCAGAAAATGATTTTGAGGAAAACAAAATCATAGTTGAAACCTTCTATATCGAAGGAAGTTATGGTTAAATTTTGGGTTTAAAACTCAGACTAAAACCGATCTGCGTTTTTACTGATAATATAGTTTTATACCGGTAGAAACCCTATTTTGACCCGAAACTGAGAAATTCTAGATTTTATCATAATTTAGTTGATAAAGTCTATTTCTAAAATTTGCACACAAAAATAAAATAAAATATTTTATTCGGACAAATTTTGGCGAAAAACTATTGATAACCCTAATCGGGTAAACGACGGACCTAGATACGGGACTGTAGATATATGCCGGGAGATAGGAACGGCGAATCATCACCTACATGAGTCACCATGGTGAGTCACCACCATGACTCATCAAAGTAATGATGAGTTTTTGAAAAATATCTTAAAATATCCATAAATATCTCAATTTACATGTAAAATGACCAAAATGCCCTTAACCTTCCTGATAATTCCAACTTGATCCAACCATTTTGTGACCATTTTTCCCTCCAATATCCCTTGATGATTTCGTGCCATATGGTGATAGAAACATCATCCCACTTCATTTTGTCATACAAACACCAAAGTTGTTAAGTTATTAAGTTTCAAGAATCAAAACATGAAACTTCATTTTCTCTCACTTGTTCTTGAGAAAGTTCATGACTTGTTCTTCATTTCTGCTCCATATTTCATCATATTAGAGACATGATTTCATGATTCTTAGGTCATGAAACTTGTTCCCTAGATCATTGCCTTCACTTTGAGCTATCATGCTCTTAAATCAAAGAACATTCAAGTTCTTTTTTTCCTAACCCTCAAATTCGGCCAAGCCTCTAAATTATCACCTAAATCTTGTTTTAATTTTCTAAGACCATATCCTTGCTCCTCTCATCATTCTAAAGAGAGTTAGACTTTTGAAAATACAAAGTTTAGGCCGAAATCCAGTAAAAAGTGGTAAAACGGTATTTTAAGTATTCCAAGTGGTTTCGAAAGACTATTTTGCGAAAGTTGGTATCTATGTACCTTTATTGGTGTTTTCCTTCAAAATGATTTGGTTTTAGCTAAAGGTTTTGGTTTTAAGTCAAAGATAATTTTAGTCTTCAAAGACTAGTATTTACAGTAAAATGCAAAACCTAAGTTAAGTCATAGACAACTTAATGAAAATACGAACTCAATAATTTATAACTTATGGTGAAGCAAGATCATTTGTCATAAAGTGTGGATAATTCAATATCCACACATCCATAAGATTTAACAGACTCAGAACAATTTGATTTCTTAAAAGCCAAGCAAAAGGCTCCATTAGAAAAGTGCAAAGAAATAAATGATTGGACTGTCGATCCAATTACATAATGGGTTAGGACTTGTAAGCAAGTGCCTTAAAACATCTTTGCACAAACATGGAAAGTCTGCTTGAGGACTGTGGTTCAACGAAGGGCTGGTGTTTCGGACCCGAGGATATCGTCCGTCTGAAATTGACATCAAATGGATTCCAGTGGAATCACGAGGTTTATCCGATGGATAGATAAATTGGACGTATTCTAGTAATTTTTGCCCAAACACAGTTGATACTATGTTCGGTGAGGTCGTTGTGCCTAGGAAGTCGAGCTTCCCGGTTGTAGAGGTTTCATAAAGAGCCTAATGTTTTACAGAGAGTTTGAGATCACATGTGATTATGATTGTTGAAAATGCTATATGTGTTGTGAATAATTGTTTATGTGGTTTTGAGTGATGACAAATCAAAGAAATAAGTTAAGTTCCTAAATATATTGCATAAATAATTTATAAATGTGTGAACATTGCTAATTGTGTGCTCAAGTGTGCAGACAAGTGAAAAGTGCTTCACTCGTCTAATATCACCTGTCTAGTGATGTGTGCAGACAAGTGAAAAGTGTATCACCTGTCTAGTGATATGCAGACAAGTGAAAAGTGTTTCACTCGTCTTATGTCACCTGTCTAGTGATAACAGGAAAGGTGTTCTATCTCCCTATGCATGTTTATGAACCTGTCTACTGAAGTGTCTTAAGACCAGAAGCGTCTTAAGACGGGTGAAGGATATTAAGACAAGTGAAGTGTCTTATCCCGAAGAGTCTCAATTCAAGAATCTGTCTCGAAGTGTCTCTGCTCAAGTGTCTATCTAAAAGCATCTTATGAAGTGTCTGAAGAGTATTCAAGCATAGATCAGACTACTGCTTATAAAGAATAGATGTGTAGAAGCAAAGATGGAAGATTAGAGTCAAGCGTCTGGACAAAGCATCTGCTACCGACATTCAAGCGTCTGTGCCATCATATATTGAGCTACACTCATTCAAATCAGGAGATCTTGGTCTCATTGGAAAGATAATAGAAATATCTACAACTTTCATGAAGAAGTCGAGACCTGAATCAATCTCCATCTAAGTGAAAAATCATCTACAAGTGGAAGATGTGATTCTGTTCGTGACAACCAGAACATACAACCGTCTGCTGACAATATCTGGAGCTTTAGGTATCCAAATGAATCTATCTTGGTGTCATTGTAAAGCTAAGAAGCATATCTACAACTTTGATGAAGACGTTGAGACCAAATTCGATATATATCAGTGTCAGATTTCATTCATAATTTGATGGCCTGATGCTATTCTGACAGACAGACCTTTGAAGCGTCTGCTGGCCATAACTTGAGTTTTACATGTCCAAATTGTATGCAACTGGTGCCATTCGAAAGCTAACATCCAGGGTTACAACTTTCATGAAGACCTCGAATCCTGAATCGATCATTAAGAAGGTAGAAATTGCATAATACGAAGATGACGGAGTTTAGGAGCTAAAGGAGCAAGCATCTCACAAGCTCATCTAAGAAGTGTCTAATGAAGCTAACCAAGTGTCTTCCCAGTATAAGACAAAGCTGAATTAGTTAAATGTTTATATGGGAAAGCAGGAGGTGTCAACAATTGAAGATATGTTGACATGCAATGAAAGATAGCTGTTACGTATTGAAGTTTCTCTTCTACCAAAGTTGCACAACTATTTAATATTATATATTATCACAAAAGTGCAAAAGCCAAAAAGGTGTGCAGCTGGTCAGAATAGTTTTATTGATAAAGACATATACAACTGTACGTTGAAAGAAAAGAAAAAAAGAAGAAATATATCACTGCTGCAAAAAGACAAAAGCTGTAAAAGTAAAACCACTTTATATACAGTGTGGTCAGCATCAAGAAGTTTTGTGCAACGGTCAAAAACTCCAACGGGTATATTTTGTCAAGCTTATATAACGAAGACCAAAAAAGAAGAAGAGTTGCTGGTGTTGGTGCTGGTACTGCTGCTACAGTTGATGAAAAATAAGAGCATCACTATCTTCATCTCAACAGAAATCATTCTCAATGTAATCATCCTAGATTCACTCAAGTGAGTGTTATGAGTGATTTCTTTTTCAGTTCTGAAGTGCTTAAAAAAATATATCCACTCTTTTGAGTGTAGGAAGAACTCATATCTGTACTTCATTGTAAAATCACTCTATGAGTGTTGTGAGAATTTCTCTATGTAATCTTCATCAAAATCCAGTGAGCCTGGAGAGACTAGGTGAAAATAATACTTGCAACAGCCTGGAGAGGTTGGTTAAGAATAATATTTGTTGAGCCTGGAGAGGCTAGGTGAAAAGAATACTTGCAACAGTCTGGAGAGGCTGGTTAAGAACAATACTCAATGAGCTTGGAGAGGCTAGGTGTGCAAAGACTACTCGTTGTAATTATCTGATGTGATAGTGGAGAAAACTCAGCTGCTGCTGGGGACTGGATGTAGCTCATCGTTTATATGAGTGAACCAGGATAAATCTTGTTGTCTATCTTCTCTCTACCCTTATCTCTTTATCTTTGTTGTCTTATGTGTTTCAACAAAGTTTTCTAACTGATTTTAAGCTTTATGTTCTAAGTTGTTTTCAAATGTTTTTATCCTCTAGATTTTGTCTAACTGGTTGACGTTTAGTCTGAGATAATCAGACAAGTCAATATTGTCCATTAGACAAGTGAAATGTTTTATCTTCCTTATTTCCAAACTGGTTAAAAATATGTTATTAGTGTTGTTAGATGGTTTTTAAATTATCTTCTTTTATCCATCTATACTCTCTTTATTTGAAAAACTCTTATTTATGTTTTGATGCTTCGTAAAAGTTTTAAATTTCTATCATCACCCAATTCACCCCCCTCTTGTGTGATGGTTGCTTTGACCCAACAATTGTATGTACGTTAAGCCTTGTGTGCCTAGTATGCTAGTCACACCTGGCACCTAAGGTGGGCGGATGTGAAACCTGTACTGACCAATTCCTTTCCAAAATGTCAATTAGCTCCAGAGTTAGGATTACATATTCCTTGAGGCTGTGTAGGTATGGAACTATACGGTTTCAATCAGTTTTCTCTCTATTCTCGTGCTTCGGTGAACAGACAGTGTCTGCTACACTTTGATAAGCTTACCGTTTATCTTGGTATCGTATATCCTTGGAGTTTTGATCTGTGGACTGAGAATGGATGATAATATGGATATATGTATGCTGTAATATGTATGTGGGTCGTACCACTGCATGCCTGCTTTATGTGTATGATGAATGGGGATCTCACCTCATTTTTTTATGTTTTCTGGTCTTCTGCTTTATTTTATGTTCTTCAACAAAGACGGTAGAACTGCTTCACCATCATAACCAGCTTTGGATATGAGACGGATCGGTCATGAAGACGTATCTTCAGGGATCAATATATGGGAGATGTGATAGCTCAACCCCAGTATGATGATGTATCGTCCTAAGTGGTTATCATTGTACAATGATGACACCTCGTCGTCGTTTTGTACTGGCCAGCATGATTATGGAGCTGCGTCTCTAAGGTTAGTTATGTTTCTATTGGTCATGTTATTTTAATGACGTTGCTATTTCCGCCTTTTGGTGTTTCTATCTTTTCATGACTTTTATCTTTTGAAAGAATTTATGAAGGTATTATGTACTGCTTATTTTCCCATTTCTTGGATGTATATGTCTTATGCCTATTAGTGGTTGGAAGATGTTAATAAATGATATGTACATATCCGATGAGGTATGTTATATACTACCTAATTTCTTATTTGCGAAAAGGAACAGGGAAAATAAACCCGTATCTTATGAAAATTTATTTTCCTCGTTAAACAATATTGCTAAAATGTCACAAACAATGTAGGGCCCAAGAAGGGTGTTACAGATATTACAAGACACCAAGACACATGCTTGATAGTTGTCCCATTCGTCCTCCAAGATCAGACCAAAATAGGGATCAACGTCGTCCCATTTTTCCTAGGCTTGTACTAGCTACTCATGTTGCTGTCAATAAATCTCCAGGTTCTTCTTCCCAAACCCTCCGCCTGCGCTCTTCGTCAGTGATCTTGATCTCCTTAAGAGGCTTCTTACTTCACCTGAAATTGGTAATACCCCTGCAGCCCTTTCCACCACACCAGGTAATACTAAATGGTATTTAGATTATGTCTGTTGTAACCACATGACCTATGCATCTCATCTTTTCACATCCTTATCTGAAAATGGTATTGCTCGTTCTATACACATTGCTGACGAATCTCTCATGCACATAAGTCATAAGGGTTCTATCTATTTATCCAATCTGAGTTTACCTGACACCTATATGATTCATAATCTAAATTTCAACCTTATATATGTTGGCCAATTATGTGATCTTGCTTATGAAGTCATATTTTCTTCTTCTGGTTTTCGTGTGCAGGACCCACAGACAAGACAGCTCATAGGGACTGGATGTAAGAACGGAAGACTATTTGAGCTCATTCACCTGCATGTTCCTCGAGTTTCCAACATTTGTGTCGCTTCCACCACCTCTCCCAGTTAGCTTTGGCATCAACGTCTTGCTCATAGTTCTCTTGGTAAAATCCGTCCTCCTATGTCTCAGGGTTTGATAGGATGTCTCTACTGCATCTCTTCATCGTACTGCTTGTCAAATTGCTAAACAACCAGTTTTATCATTTGATAATAGTACCTCTATTTCTGCTTCACCATTTGATCTTGTGCATTATGATATTTGGGTCCCTGCTCCCATAAGAGGATCTCGATATTTTGTACTGTTTATCAGTGATTATTCTCGCTTTACTTGGATCTACTTGATGAAAATTCATCATGAACTTCCTCAGATTTACATTAACTTTGCCAATATGATTCATACATAATTTTCTAAGGTTATCGTGATTCTAAACTCTTATCATTTCTTGGTGAACAACGTACCTTGTCTGAGTTCTCATGTCCATATACCTCTCAACAAAATGGTCGTGCTGAGAGAACACATTGTCACATTCTTGACTTCGTCCGTGCCATGCTTATCTCAGCCTCCTGTCCTAAATGTGCCTGGGGTGAAGCCACTCTTAATGATGTCCATGTCAGTAATCGTATCCCTTCCTATGTCATTGCTAATGTTTCTCTTTTTGACTATTTTTACCACATAACACCCGATTATAACTCACTTAAGGTCTTGATTGTGCTTGTTTTGTTCTTCTCCAACCTCATGAATACACTAAACTTGAACCTCATTCCCGTCGTTGTTGTTTTCTTGGTTATGGCACAGAACACAAAGGTTACCGTTGTTGGGATCCCATTTCTCAGCATATCCGTATCTCCCGTCATATTGTATTCTGAAAACAAATAATGTTCTCATCTTGGTACAAGTTTACATCAATCCTATCCACTCTCATTCCTTTCTTTACTAACCCTGATGTTGACTATTTTCCTAGTGACACACATGCAGGTTCTTCCAGTGAGCTTCCAGCTTTTTCCAATGTTTTATTCGCTTCTGACGATGTTATCCCGGCCATTGATCCTACGCCTCCCACCATTGAGCATCCTCCTAGGGTAAGAAATCCATCTACCTACCTTCGTGATTACCATTGTTTTTATACTATGCTTCACTTCATGAACCACAGTCCTATAAGGAAGCTGCTACATACCCTCATTGGCAGCAAGCTATGCAGGAAGAGCTACGGGCTCGCAATTGGGACCTTGTTGATCCTCCTTCTGGTAAGCCTCTTGTAGGATGCAAGTGGGTATACAAAATCAAGACTCATTATGATGGTTCTATTGAGCGATGCAAAGCTCGTCTGCTTGTGAAAGGGTTCACTCAAGAGTATGGTATTGCTTATGAAGAAACATTTGACCCTGTTGCATGCATCACCTTTGTTCAATATCTTCTTACCGTTGCAGCCACTCACTAATTGCCACTTACACAAATGGATGTTATAAATGCCTTTCTCAATGGTGAGCTAGAAGATGTTTATATGTGTCATCCTCCAGGATATACTTGTCCGGCAAACAAAGTTTGATGTCTTCGTAAGGCTCTCTATGGTTTCAAGCATGTACCTCGGGCCTGGCTATCTAAATTTTATAACACTATTAGTTAGTTGGGTTTCTCTTTTAGTGCTCATGATTCTGGTCAGTTTACTCGGAATATAGAAAACAGTACCGTTGTCTTGCTTCTTTATGTCGACGATATGATTATTACTAGCAATGATTCAATTGGCATTACTGAGCTTAAGCAGTTCTTGTGTCAACATTTTGAGATGAAGAATCTTGGACCGTTAAGTTACTTTTTGGGGCTAGAAGTTTTGTCTTCCAGAGATTGTAACACCCTTCTCGAGCACTACATTGTCTCTGACACTTTATAAGACCGAGAAAAGCAGAAAATAAATGTTATCAAAAAATATGAGTTTTTTTTTTCCCGCAAACAATATGGTAAAATATAATTAAGTATTACATCATCGTTTTCAAAATGACACTTCCATAAACAAAAGTCATATCCTTCGAGAGGTACAAATACAATGATAAAGACAGAACTAGAAATGGCAGAAACAAAAACAACATAACTGGAAATAGATATAATAATTGGAGACGCAACTCCATAAAATAACTTCTAGCCTCAGACACTAGGACTAACCATGATGGCCTACAGGACTATGATGAAGCATCGTCCTCGTCCTTTGAGAAGTACTCCAAAGGGTCCTCCTCAGGCTCCTCCATCCCCTCATCCTCCTCTTCTATCTGGGTCTTCCTCCTCCATCTTGGAGACAGAAGATATCTCAATTAGCCGATCAAGATCCCTGGCCTACTATTCCAATGCCGCGAGACACTGAGTCCACTTTCGAGGAGTCTGCCTAATATGCCAGTTAGTAGGCCAACCAGACGAGAGGATAAGAAGGGAAATCGTTGATGGTGCTGCTGGAGGGGCGAAGAAGCATCTGAAGAAGCCGCTGCTGGTGCTGGGGTAGCAACTGGAGGAACGGCGACTGGTGCCACCGCTGCTGGCACTGTTGCTGCTACTGATAATGCCGCCATTGCAGATGCCAAGGAAGGTGCATCGTCAAAGCTGGAAGAGGCGGTAAAGGGTGCATGTACGACAAGTGCAGCGAGGGCTATAAGGGGCATCCTCCAAATAGGCTCCCAAAACCCATTTCCTAGGAGAATGAAGTTGATGTGAGCCCTAATGGAGAAAGACAACCATACTTCCCCGCCTGGAGCCCGAAGTACCTCTACCATAATACCTCCCACATAAACCCTGTGCCGACCACCCTGATGGTTCGTCCATGCTTCTGGGCCATCATGGAGCTTAATTCTAATGTAATACAAATCTTTTGCCACCATCGTCTTCACAAAACATAAACGGGAAAACCATAGCAGACAACACAGAAATGAGGTGAGATCCCCATTTTCATACAACATATGTCGGACATGCAGAGGTACTCGGGTCCGAATCACCGGCCCTTTACACCGAGCTAAAGTTCCCACTCAATTCTTGCAGGTTTGTCTAAAGATGTATTAAGGTTTTCATTTCCAAACCCTAAGTGTATTATGGAAGTTGGACCAAGGGTCCAATAATCATTCTCTTTGCACTTTTCTACATTGAGCCTTTTGCTTTGCTTAGGAGTGAAAAAAACTCATTTTTTATTCCATTAAGTCTTATGGAGGTACGGTTGATTAAATCATACAAATTTATGACATGTAGTCTTGTTTTACAGTGAGTCATAATTAATTAAGTTCTTGTCTTTTCTCTAAGTCACTTTGACTTAGGTTTTACAGTTTGGTTTTAGAACACAAGTCATGGAGACTAAATTCATTTTGTCTAAAGCCAAAACGTTTTTACCAAAATGAAATCAATTTGAAATAGGTTTAGGGTATAGGTACATTGGTACCAAATCATTCAAAATGACCTCTTGGAAAGTACTTGAAAGATTTTCAAAAATGTGATTTTTTTTATCAAATCCTTTGATTTCCTAAGGTCTAGTACTCATTTTAAGTTATTAAAACACTAAGTTTGGATTTTAGATCACTACTTACATAAAATCCTATTTATTGACTGAAAACCTCTAAATATGAAAATCGGGTAATTCCTTTTCATCAACTCTCTTTAACCCTAAAGGTCCATGACTCATTTTGGAGTCTTAGAACACTTAGTTTAGTATTAAAAACATTCTCAAGCCCTCATTTAATGTCTTGCCCGAATTATACATCATTAGCCCATTTTACAAGTTTAAACTTATGAAAACTCATCTTATTTGTCTACTAGAAGATGATTTAATTTCTCTATGACCTAAACTTAGATCAATGCCATTTTATAAACATTTGAACAATACTTGGCAGCTTTGGCTACCACAAAATCAGTTCTGACAACTATCATTTTCTTCTTGGTTTCATTAGTCATTAAAGTCCATGCTTAAACATAGAATCACTTAGGTTTTAAAGTTGAAGTTGTTCATCCATTTAACCCTAGCTTGGCTGAAACCCTAGCCATACAAATTGAAGATTTTTCTTCACCATTCATACTCATATTCACATATATGCATCATCATATCATCATGAACAATAAAAACACATCCTTGCACATTTTCAAGCATAAAAATCCAATCTTTAACAAAATGGTCAAAGACTTGGTTTTTCTTCAAACCAAAAATATTTTCAAGCATGTAAACACATCATCAAACACAATCAAGAACTCAAAATAATATTACAAACATGTTCTAAAAGAGAACCAAACGAATGTAGCCAAAAGCCCTAAAGCTTAGAGCTTTAAAGTAAGCATAAAAATAAAGAAAATCATTCACACATCCAAGATATGGTATGATGTGGTAAGTCTCCCCCATTACCTCTTGTAGACCTCCTAAGATGATGGTGGTGAAGATGGTGTTGTGAAAAAAGATGAAGACTTTGAAAGAGTAGTCAAAAACCTAAGATGAACATAAAGGTTCAAACTTGATATTTTTGAAAAACCTTGTGTTCATAATTCTAAATACAAAAATGGAAGAGATAAACGTAGAGGAAGCTTGCTATCTAGTTAGAAAGTGATGAGCTTGATATGTGTTCTTGAGTGTTCTTGATGATGATGAACACAAGTGTTCAAATGGAGAAAGTATGTAAAATAGGAGTGGTTTAGATGGTGATGAGGAATAAGGAAATGAATTTGAAATTTTGAAAACTAAGGGCCTGTTTGTTTTCTTTTCAGTTTCCTGTTTTCATTTTCTGTTTTCAGAAATAATTACAAAACTGCCACCTTGTTTTCATTTTATTTCCTATTTTCAAAGATTTGTAAAACAGGAAAAAGTTGTTTTCAGTGTTTCCTGTACAAATTTATGAAAACAAGAAACAGAATGAAAATAATGTTATAGTTTTGTAATTATTTCTAAAAACAAGAAATGAAAATAAGAAACTAGAAACAAAGCAAACAGACTCTAATTTGGTTGATGATGGATGATGTTGGCCGAATATTGGAAGAGAAGAGATAGGAGAGAGCTTTGTGTTTTGTTCTTGAAGAGAGAGGTTTAGATGCATGAAAATGAAATATATGAAGTGAGATGTGTTTAAGTGGAATGTGGGGGTGGTGTAGTCGTGCAAGTCTTGGAGTAATAAGGTGGGACTTTCATTCATAATGATTTGTAATTTGGTATAAGAATATCAATGGTGTATGATTAAAAAAGGACACGTGTTGTCTAATTGTTTGTAAAAGGTGGTTAATTAACTATTTATGGCATTATGACTTTATCTATATATGGAAAGGTTGACAACTTGTCATCTACTAATCTATTTGGTCTAATTAACATGTGTATTTCGAGATTTCTGGTCCCGAAATAAATAAATTAGCGGATCCGATTGAAATAAATATTTTCATCGGCTCCGCCTAAAAATAACACAGAGAGGCTCAAACAATTATTTTATGGTTTATCTTCCTCAGACATATACTGGGTGTCAAAACACAGTCCGCTTCTTGTCTTAGTTTTTAATCCGAATTATATTGAATTCTCATGCATAGACCACAAATATTATTTATAATTATCAAATTGAATTTGTCAAACAATTTATTCATGGAAGAAATTAATTAACAGATAAAGCATTTTTCGGGGCGTTACAGAGATGGCTTATTTCCCTGACAAACTAAGTATGCTTTCTATTTTGTCTTTCGAGCCAGCCTCACTGATCGTAAAATTGAACACACACCTTTTGAACCCAATATTCGATTTACTCCTCAGGATGGTACTTTGCTCGATGATGCCACTCTTTATCGTCAGCTCATAGGCAGTCTGGTTTACCTCACAGTTACTCAGCCAAACATCTCCTATGTTGTTCATTTGGTCTATAAGACAATTCATGGCTACCCCGCATACCACCCATTACGCTGAAATCCTTCTGATTATTCGATATATAAACGTACACTATTTTGTGGTCTTTACTACGTACTCAGCTGCATCTCCTTTGATTCTTCGAGCCTACTTTGATGCAGATTAAACTGGTAATCATAGTGATCGTTGCGCCATCATTGGATTTTTTATTTTTCTCAGAGATTCTCTTATTTCTTGGCGTAGCAAGAAACAAACTCTGACAGCTAGCTCCAGCACTGAAGCCCAATATTGTGCACCTACTGGTACCACTTCTGAAATATTGTGGCTCCAACGGTCTCTTGCTAATTTAGAGATATCTTAGTCTTCCTCCACTGATCTTTATTATGACAATCGTAGTGCCATTCAAATTGCCCACAACGATGTTTTCCATGAGCGCACCAAGCATATTGAGATTGGTTGTCACTTCATTCGTTAGCATCTTCTCCGTGGTGATCTCCATCTTGTCTCTATTGGCACTCTTGACCAGCCTACTGATTTGTTCACGAAAGCTCACTCTCATAGCCGCTTCCGCACTTTAGTGTCCAAACTCAAGTTGGCTGCATGTCGGCCCACTTGAGTTTGAAGGGATGTTATGATATGATATGATTTTCTGTAATTATTCTAATTGATATTTTAATTATGTTAGGATTCTTTAGCCTTTATGCATAATTATTTCATTTTCTCCTATCATGCTCTATAATAGGAGTACCTCTTTGTATTTGAAAAACATTGTGAATTTCTCTCATATCTTCATGAGTTTCTACACAATCAAACCTAAATATCGAAGGAGATATTTTATTTTATTTTATTTTAAAAAAAAATAACAACTTTAAGGAGTACAGAGATATGCCAAAAAAAAAAAAAAAAAAGAGTACAGAGAAAGATTTTACTCATCATTACCCAAATTTTATATACATTGGCAGTTGTAAGAAACGGAGAAAGTCCTTTAAACAAGAACGAGCAAAATCTATCCATTTCAACAAATGTTTTAAGTGACCTACCAATACCTTGTCAAAAAATTAAAAACACAAAAAAGTGACCTACCAGTACGTAAATTTTTGTGTGCTTGAACCACATGTATAGATAAAAAAAATTTAAGACCCCTTAAGATAATTCTAATATCATATTTCAGAAAAGTAAGCTCTTAACTACTGAAAGATATGATTAAGAATACTTCTCTGAGTCTATCTGTAATGATAACAATATACGTATTATACAAATAATAACAGTAAATACAAAAGTGTATGGACCAAAGTGAACCACATTTCATCATGAACCACTCTATATAACACCCATCAGCCTATTGATGACAGGAACATGTGCTTTTTATTCAAATCAGACTTAATCAGTTATATCTAAAACCTTGGAGACCTTTTTATAGAAAGACGATGAAATGAAATCCTAAGACTTTGCTTTCTCTTATTGCTGGAAGATGATCTTTTCCCTGCAGGGTTTTCCTTCGGATTTCTCAGAACACAAACACTGCCATCACATATGTATCTTTTGGATTGATCTGATGAGGACTCAGAGAAGCACCCAAAGATGTTTGATAGATAAGCCATTGGATTGGAATATTATGAGATGTATGAAATTCTCAAACATTTACATGTTGTATATATAGACACAAGAGTGGTCAATGGGGGCGTATTAGGTATATGAGCAAAATCTTTGGTCAATGTTAGGCAGCTAGCAGAAAATGAAGATTTGAGTGTCCAGATATTCAGGTTACAAGTTTCGTCACTGTGTGTCATTGGTCAAATAGTTTATTCTTATTTTATATCAAAGCGCGTTAATTAGACTGGTTACTAGTGTTGCTTCCTTTTTCTTTATGATCACTATTTCCAATCTATTCAAATTAATAGAAATTTACATTTGAAATATTTCTCAAATAATTTTTCCCATCATTCGGTTGATATTTTCGTCCGAGTGGTTCTTATGTAAGAGTGTTAAATAGTTCTACTGAAAATATAACACATAATCATACATATCGTAATATTAAATATAAAAATATCATTAAATTAAATTAAATAATTGTAAAACTGCCCAGAATATCACTAAGTATTTTATTAGAATTTTTCCCACGATAGGAAGTAGCTTTTTGTTAGTGACATAATTTTACCTAAGCATAACTTTTGTGTATTTACAGAATTTTTTTATAACAATAATTAAGGGAAAAAATACACAAAAATTGAAATGCTCTATCAAAAAGTCACAATTCGAATAGAAATTGAAAAGAATATCTGCAAAGGTAGTAATAGATGATGTATATTTAGTATATAGGGTCAAAACATATGGGTTGACTCATAGTGAGCAACAATCTTCATTATGATGTGAATCAAATCTCCAACAACAAAACAAAAGATTGTAATTAATTTAGAAGAATTGCCATCAGATTTAGGAAAACAAATTAAAATGTCAGCATATCATTCTAATGATCAAGATAAGATACGAAGAGCATAGAATAGAAAAAGATGCTACATTTTGCTTAGGTTGTTATCTTTTTAAGCCTGGTTTTGCATAATCGAATGAGAGATACATTGATGAATGATTATCTAGTGACTTATATTGGGGGAGATGTCTTCAATAACATTGACAATGAACTGATCATTCAACAATTTTAAAACATGAAATCATGTAGAGGACAATTATAAGGCATGTAATTTGTTCTGTTAAATATATTAAAACTTTATGACTTTAACATTCATGACTTTATCTTTACATATATGATTATATTTATTAATAATTATTTTCAAAATATATTGCCCCTACTGCCCTAGGGTCGTAGATCCGCCACTGGTTGACTGTTGAGAACACAGTTAAATGTAATCTCACATCAAATGATAAAGCAAATTAAGAGGTTAGTTACATCTCTTTTTGATACTTCATCCAAACTGTTCCAAGTAGTGTTAATAAAATCGGACCGGTCATCGACTCGATTAGGATACTGGGTCAATAGGTCATTGATCGAACCAGTAAGTCACTTGTTGAACCGGATGAGCCGATATATATTAAATTTGTAATATATTTGTCAAACAAATAACAAGTTCCAGACATGGTCTAGTGGTTGAGCTGCTTCATCTCTATGAAATGGACTAGGGATTGATTCCCTGTGTAACACCCCGATTTTTACAGCAATCTAATATCGGTAATAAATATATAAATGATTATATTTTTATCCGAGACTTAGAAAATGATTTTGGATAAACCAACGTCATTTCCATGTTATGCTTAATATTATAAACTTACGATAAAATTTTAGGTTGAAAATTCAGACGGAACCCGGTCTGTGTTTTCACTGACAGTAAAATTTTACTGCTCAGAAAACCTAATTTTAAGTCGTGAACGAGGTGAAAAATATTTTTATCATATTTTCTTCGATATTAGAAGTTTTGAAAAATTTAGCGTAAAAATAACATTATTTTGTTGCGGGTGAAAATGTTGAAATGTCTCTAGGAAATCCGCGTCAGATGAAAAAAGAGTCAGCAACGGAGCTCAGATGACTGATGTGACTGAGATGACGAGTATTTATGACGATCTTATCCGTATCATGATGGCCATAATGGCTCATAAATGCATTTAGATATTTTTGTAAGGAAATGACCATTTTACCCCTAGTTTCTCATGGAAACTACAAGTTTGCCCTCATGCAATTTTACCCATTTACCCCCCAAAACCCACGGCTCCACCAATATCAACAACACTTAGGCAAATTCTCATTTTGTTCATGTCATCTTCTTCATGAAACTTAAGGTTTTCTCTCCAAAGTTCATAGAAAACCTAGGCCTGATTTGTGAAGAACATCACTAAAATCATCAAGTTCTTTGATCAACAAGAGATAACATCTCTTCATCTTGTCATTCTAAGCCTTTCTTTTCACAACTTTTATGAGTTTATGCCTTTGATCATCATGTTCTTCATTTTGCTTAAAGTTCATGATACTTTCTTCAAAAATTCATAAGAAATTGTAGAAAAGTCCTTTTGACTTGAAATCAATTTCTATAATCTCATAATCATCTCTATATTCATCATCTAGAAGCATGTGATCATGAGAAATTTCTTCCCTATTTTTATAAGCTAGGCCGAAACAATCACAAATGGGTGTTCTTGGATTTTGTTTCAACTTTAAGTCATGATTCATGATTTAATCTCTTGATACCATGATAGCTATTGTATATAAGTGATTTGAAAACCAAAAATTAAATCCTAGCCTATTCTTTCTCAAAAGGGCCGAAACCCTAATTTTTGTTGTTGGATGAATTTTGATTCAAAAGTTGTCTTGTGACACTTAAATCCAACTCTATGTTATATATGTTGATTGAATCCAAGAGTTGAGAAGATTTCAAAATCCTTAGCCTTTTGATCTTGTGAAAACTGAAACCCTAGTTCTTGGAGCTAGATGAGTTTCATTCAAAGTTCTTAGTTCATGATCTTGGATTAAGTGCTTAATCATGTTTAAGTTGCTTAAGGATCATAAATCCCTAAGTTAGAAAATTTTTAACTTTCCTACCCTAGAAAATTTGAAGAGGCCGAACCCTAGACCTCATGAATGAGTATATTTTGTTTGATTTTGATTAATTTTGGTTGCAATTCGTTATGAAGGAATCAATCGGGTTAAGTCGATCTAAGTGGAATGGAGGAAACCAGATCGAAATCGGAAAAATCGTGTGCAAGCTTAGTTTAATTCTCCAAGAGGTAAGGGGAGTAAGCCTGAGGAGTTTAAGATAACCACATGCTAATTTGTTGGAGTCTTCTGTAATTGTCTGTAGTAATTTACTGTGTTTTAAATTATCTACTGTTAATTGTTAGATTGATTATCTACTGAATATCTGTTTACTTGAGTAATTGAGTTATTTGATATGTGGATTTATATGATTATAATTATTTTGTTATATTATAATTGTGATGCATGTCATGAATTGATATATATCATGATATTATGTGATAAAAATATCTGTTGTTGAGTGTTGGACAGAGAAACCCGACATTGGTCAGTGTTCAATTTAATTTGAGGATAAAAGCTTAATAAGCTTGAATAATTAATCAGAGTGATTAATTTGTGTAATTTTGAGAAAAAGTGGAAAAATATTATTTTAATAATATTTTTGTGGAAAATGTATCAATAAAGTGACAGTAAGGGTGAAACCGTAAAAAAATTTACAGGCGCTAGTTTTTCCAAAATAAATTCAATTTTATTATAAAACATTATTAAAACTTACAATTAAATAATATAGCAAATGATACAAATATGGTACTATAAAAATTAAATTAAACACTTCCAGAAAAATAATTGGTAGATAAGAGTACTGTAAAAAAAAGTAGCATTATGTTGGTAAATAAATATATATTAGTTACTAAAATAATATCAGAAAAAAATTAATATCTACATAACCTTAAGATTGAATACAAGAGAGTGTAGAAAAAATAAAAATAGTGTAGTAGAATGTTGGTATGTTGCTGCTGTGTTGTGCTGTGTTGTGTAATGTTGTGTTGGGGGAGAGGGGAACCGGGTAGGGGTATATATATTGGGGGGAGGGTGATTGGGTGGTTCGGGGGGCGACAGTAGCGCCACGTGGCGCTGCATGCAAATTTCCTTTTTTTTAAAAAAAAATTTTTTTCAAAATTATTATTATAAAACGTGTTATAATATATTTTTATATCATGTAATGCTGGTTTTAAACCTTTTAATCTGATCACTTTGATGGGAGTACCAGCTGTTTGGCCAAATGCTTGAACTGAAATTTCATTTTATGCATGATTGTTCTCTGGTTGATTCATAGATGCTAAGTGCTAACAACTAAATCTGTTTTCATCTAGCAATTTTACTTTATGAAGAAGAGCTGGAATTTTCATCTTTGTGTTATGTATTGTTAGAACAATGTTTGAAGCATGAACTTTTATAGGAATCTGTTTTGTTTGTGTGTGATCAAGGCAGCCTGCTTGAGGTTTATGTTACTCATTTGAAAGCCATTAATATGTCAAGAATTTGTAACTAATAAATAAATAAATGAAGAAACTTGAGAATCTGCTTTGTTCCTTATTTTTTCTGTTTTATACAAAGAAATGTGAAGTAGTATGAGATAATGAATATGACTGTATTGAGAATGCTGGACTTGTGTAATTATGACTGCTTGGGGAAATGACCTTCCTATCTATGCAAAAAGTGAGTTTATTTTTAAAGAATACATTTTACATTGAGTAATGATAGGTGAACACCTGGGTTTGACGACACCTTGGTTAATCATGTATAAATTTTTGGTTAAATAATGGGTTATATGAAGCTTATTTTCCATAATCATGTAAATATTTGGTTAATCACATGTAAATATTTAGTTAATTCAATTTTTTATATGATTAATGGGTCATCATGAATTAACCAAATATTTACACGTGATTAACCATATAATGAACTAAATTAACCAAATATTTGTACCATTTAACTAAGGTGTCAACTTTGGGTAAGCAATTATTATTACTCTTTTACATTTTGCACATTGTATAGTGATTAATGTTCATTTTCCAGGTTGGATATGTCAGTAAAGGGGAAGCCTTTTTCTTTATTATGGTATTGTGCAGCTTCTGTAAGTCATGAAAGTTCCATGGGCATTCACATACATGCTTGATAAAAATCTGATTGGTTCATACGAAAGAAAACGTTTGTTGATTGAATTATTTTGTGCTTTGTTTGTTGGCGTAGAAAATAAGAAGAGAGAAAAAGAGGAGAAAATATATTTTTTCTCTCTCCCCAAGTAAGAAGAAATTGAGAGAGGGAGGGAGTGTTTCATCTAAAATGACTTTTGTACCATTTTTTTTTTGTTCTCATTCAATTATTTAATAAATTTAAATAAATTGAATTAAATTAATCAATTATTTAATTAGATTAAATTTAAATTAATAAAATAATTATATTCAACTAATAAATTTTATTATTTTAAATAACTTAAATCAATTAAATTAATTTAAATTATTTGATTATTTAAATTAACTTAATTAATGAAATTAAAATATTTGTATATCGGTTTTTTAGCTAAGGGTATTTTTGTCTTTTTAAAAATAATTACACTTCTATCTTCTCACTTTCTATCCAACCAAACAAAGGGATAGATAACACATTTCTTTCACTCTTATTTCTTCTCTCTTTCTCTTATACCAAACAATACATCAAATCTACTCTATTTCTCAAATTTTTCTCTCTTCCTAATACCCTTTCTCACCTCTTTCTCTCCTCCTTTTCTTTTCACAACCAAACAAAGGCTTAATGCTTTAGGCCATTTTATAAACATTTGAATGTGTGGCTGATTTTTGTAGTGAGTTTAGGTCCAATTCTTTCATCATCAAAAGCACATTGAGTTCAGTTTTTCTAAAAAATTGCTTGATTGCATCATATTGTGATAAGCATGGGTGACTGATTAATGCTTTGGAAGTCCCTCAGTTTGATTGATCATATTGTTGAGTTTGATATAGTGTTATAAGATACTTGCATGTATTTTTATGTGTTGTTTTGAATCTTACTACCTGTATGTGCCGTGTTTGTTAATTTTCACTGATACCCACCGAGAGATATTTTATTAAAGAAAGTTCATTCAGTAAAAAAATCTTGATGTCTTATTGGTATATCAATGAATTTGTTTTAAAAAAAAAAATGCTATGCTCTTCCATTTGACTAAGAGTGTGTTTGGGAAAGATTATTTTCCCTTGTTTCAGCTGTTTTTTAGATTAAAAGCTATTTCATAGATAATCTAACATGTTTGGCATTTTGCTTAAATTAATAAAAAAGCTTTTTTTAGGGGAAAAAAGCTGTTTTATGCCATCTAGTTTTTTCTAGCTTAAGATTATTGTGATTTGATTATTTTTCATTCTCAAAACACTCTTTCATGTTTACCCCTACAAAACTTATTTCTAAACAAATATTATTAAATTATACAAATAACTCCATACCATTTTTCGTAATTTATTATATAAAAGTGATTTCTTTTGTACCACCCAAACGAAATAGATTATCTTAAAAAAAAAATTCAGCAAACAAACCCAAACAAAAACAGATTTTGATTATAATCGATTGTCACAATAATCGATTATACAAAAATTGATTATCAGCATAATCTTTTTTTTCCAGCTTTCCCTGGTTTGTTTGGTTAATCAATCTGTTCTTCAGCAGTGCAGTCACATAAGAATTCAATGGCTTTACTGTAATTGCACTCATGAATTTAGTCATTTATAATAGAGCTTTATCATCATTACTGCAAATAATCCACCCAAGAACCATTCAATTATAGCTGTGCTTCTTTTGGTTGTCTCATATTTTATTTTATAACGTGTCCTCATCACTTCTTTTTAACTTCAGTTAGGGTAAGACAAATGCTTAAAAACTAAAAAGAAAAAACAAACAGTTTTTGTATGTCTAGAAAATGAATGAAAATTTTGTTAAAAAAAAAAAAAATTGAATGAAAATGATGCATGAAATCCAATTCTCTTTTTATGAGAAGCCCTGATTGTTTGTTTTGCCCTTTTTATTAACTTTATTTTATGCAAATTTTGGATGATGTCTTTGGCTATGCGTTGAGCCTGGCTATGCGTTGAGCCTCGCTTGCAGGTAATAAAAAACCAATTTAATCATAATGATTTATTGGCTCCATCTTTTTACGTAAACAACTTTTTTTTAAGAGATGAAATTATCGTAAGAATAAAAAATTTGAATTTTTTTTCACGTAAATAATTTATTTATCGAATAAAATTTTCCAATAAAAAGGAATCAATTTAGTTGTACAACTTATTGATTCATCAATCGTTCAACAGACGTTTAAGTTTATACAATTTGATCTCTCAAAGCTTCTTTTAGAAATAAAATTTCTATTTATACTATAAAATAAACATGACAGAATTATCCTTTTTTTAAAAATAATCTACTTCTCAAAAATTAAATAAAGACCTTCCAAGAAGAAATAAAAGGAATCAATTTAGTTGCACAACTTATTGATTCCTCGATCGTTCGAGAGACGTCTAAGTTCCTACAAGTTACTCAAACCTTTTTTTTTTATACAAATAAATAATTTCTTTCTTAATTCACTTCTTAAAATAATAAATATCTTTAATGAAAAGGGAATTAATTTAGTCGTACGACTTATAAAGTCCTTAATCATTCGAGAGAAGTCTAAGCTTATCCAACTTGATTTTTCAAAAAAAAAAAATTAGAAATAAAAATTCCCTTTCTACTAAAATATGAGATTACGAAAGCTTCCTTAATTGAGCTGGAGCGTAAGTTCATAAATTGGCCACCCAGGCGCTCCCGTGGTTGCTTGGGAGGCCGAAGCAAACACACAACCTCATCGCCCCGGTGGCCCAATTGGCGCCTGGGTGGTCTTGGAAATGTAAAATATGAAAAATAGCGCAAAAAAAAAAAAAAAACCATGAGTTCATGTGTTATGAGATTTTAGGTGCATAAAAAATGAGGATTCATAACCTTAATCAACCATTATCATTCAACAATGAAAGAACCAATGATTCTAACATAGTATGATCATCAAAACATCAAAATTCTCAAATTCAAAATTAGGGTTCATGCCAAATTGGAAAAAACACCCATTCAAGAGTTCAATTGCACATGCATCACAAGAATCAAAAACACGAATCCCAGCAACCCTACATTGAAGACCTGCTTTGATACCACTTGCTGGAATCATATTTAATCATTCTTTATTCCTAATCTTAAGTTCTTTATGCAGAAGCCAAATTACTCATAATCATACAATCAAGAACAAATTGTTCTCCATACCCATAGCACCCACATTAAGTCGGATTACTAAGGATATGATAAATACCTGGACCCATTGATATCGATCACTTATTTTAAGCGGAAATTTTGCAGTAATTGATCACAAACAAGAACAATGACCTTATGGTTCTTCCTCAACCAAATAATTGTAGCTCCTCAATGGGACCTTAGCCTCTCTCTAGACGGAGAGAAGGGAGAGCGAGTTTCTATTTTGGTGTATTAGGGACCCTGATCGTTCCTTAGCGTATTAACCTACTAGGATTTCCATTATTCCTTAATGGGCCAACATTGGCATCTACCAATTAAGCATATATAAAGTTACTTGGTAGTCTAACAGGCTCACTTAATTTTGGCCACATAAATTAAGCTTCTTAATTATATATAGCTAATATAATTGTTATTCATAATATGAGCCCACATAATTATTGGAAATATAAATTTCCAACATAAAATGTAAAAAAATCTTTACATTGAAAGCACATACATAGATATTATAGTGCCCACTTGGTGGTTCTTGTAGTTTTGAAATTTGTTAATTGGTTTAAAGGTTTTATCGAAGAAATGAAGATAAACCATAAAAATGGATTTGCTTCAATCGAAATTTCTGCATTCACGGCATTTAGTAGGTTGAAACTGTGGAATGAAAATTGGACGACTCATATTCCGAGTTTACTTTTTAATTCTGATTTATCGAGCTTAAAATATGAATCGTCTTATCTTTATCCAGTGATTCCGACATACTGAATGCAGTGAATGCAGGAAATTTTGACTGCATGCAATCTAGATTCGATTAACCATGATGCTTTTGTAGAAATTGGTGAAATGCTGGTCAAGTCCCTCATTGCTACCCTTTCAACCAGCTCCTTCACATGCGCGTGGATGTGACGACAACTAGGACTGCTTAGCAGTCGAGTTCGGTCAGGTTGGCCCAAAAACCCAATTTGTCAAAAACGAGGAGAATAAAATGTGGCTCATTTTCGTCCATTTGGGCCAGCGGGTCGGTCGAGTGATGAGTTGGTCAAGGTGGTGAGTGGGTTGGTATGGGTCGTAGTCTTCTTCCTCGTTCCCGAAAATGAACTACCAAAACAAGAAACATAGCACCATTATGTTCAAATATAATCATGAAATACAGATTGGTGAGGAGGGTGCATGCGTGAGTGAGGAGGAGAGGAGGAACTGGTGAAGACGGGCATACAATGGAACGACTCGTATACAAAAGAGTGAACATAGGAAGGGCGAGGCGGGACTGACTGACGTGCAGTGATGGTTTGGGTCAAACAGTTTGCAGTGGTATGGACCATGAGAGCAAGGAAGAATTGTAGTGGAGGAGAGAGAAGCGGAGGCGGTACATGAGAAATAGGTGCAGCTCGGTGGCAGGAACAGTGGGGAATGGAGTGGTGACTGGAACGGAACGACACGATGGTGGTGACTTACGTAAAAGGGGAGGCGAAGAGAGATGGAGGATGTTAAAGAGACAGATATTGAGATAGGGCTTGAGAGAGGAGAGATTGAGGTTTGGGAAAGGGATTGTGAAAAGGTGAAGAAAATTTGCACAACATTGTGGGCGGATGTCATGAAGACAAAGAGTAGGTGCCTAAACGCCCTGTAGGGCTTATGCAGAAAAAGCGTCATATAGATATTAAAAGCAAAATAGAAATTCCCACTTTGAGCAGTCATGTTAGATTACTGATGGGTTGCATTACGCTGAATTGGATCCGCCCGCTCACATCTGTATTTAATTTTTTTTTTTCACTTGCTAACCCGATAAACTGTTTGAAGCCACCGTTTCACCGTATTTCAAAACGGTTTGCTCGTGATTGGGCGAGTCACGGGTTTCTAATGTAAATGGATTTTAATATAATATAAACATAAAAGTTAGGGTTTAGATAAAAAAAAGGTTTAACACAAAAAAAATATGGCCATTACGGATAAAGAATATCGCTACTCGATCTTTTTAAGTATATTAGAAGCTGCTGATAATTTTAGGATCTTGTGGTCCTAACTATGTCAATTTGGATCACAAAGTTTGTAAAGAGTTGCCTCAATTCTAGGATCCATGTAACCATGCGAGTCTGACACGTTTTGTTGGCAACTAATTTTGTTTACCATAATTGAAAATAAAACGTGTTAATTAGATTGCACTATTGTTGACCATTTTCCTATTTTGTGTCTGCAAATCAAAGCACGAATGTTTCTTCTCCACCATGGAGATAGAAACTTTCAAGGCTTTGTCATTTTCAAAGATCTTTGGTTGCTTCTCTGAATCCTCATCATCCAAAGGGCGTATAGTTATTTGTGAAGGCGATGCTTGTTATATGACGGATCAGAAGAAAAAGAAACACAAAGGGAAAGGATCTAAATGCAAGAGAATGCTGCCAAGAAGAAAGTGAAAAAATGCTTCCAATTAAGTTTATATGTCCAATTAAAGGGTGTCCAAGGTTGTTTTATTGCATGTATGTTCATGCCGTAAGGTGATGTAGACGTGCGTCCAAGAGGAAGTTACAATATGTAGCTTTCACGTCTCCACCGTATTTCTAAGATTTCTAACACAGCTCCAAACATGTCCTTTGGTAGCTGCAATCAGGTTCCTTGAAGTTGAAGCCTTGGAACCACCATGTAACTGTTGTTTAGTTCCATGTAATTGGTACAATTTGTCTATTAATCTTAGCCAATGGGAAAAAGTGAAAAGGGAAAATAGGCATTTTTTTTCTCTTCCTATACCTACATCCCTATGTTTTTGTACAGCTGTTGGTAAATAATAATAACTCACTCATGTTTCAGGGAGAAGAAACAAAAGAAACTTTTTGTTAAAATGCTTTCGAAGAAAATCTATAAATACTAACGTCGGGATATTTGAAACTTTATCAATTTGTGTTGATCCAAATGGAAGGGACTTAGGTTCCTTAAACATGTAATCCTAGTGTCAGTCCATGAATTCATGTGTATGGAGAGGAAAAAAAAAAGGATATTTGAAACTTAAGAGGAATTGTTTGTTTTATCATTTATGCCTTAATTGGTGCTGAGAATTGAAACTGAGTAAAAAAAAATTTGGTAACCATGTTATAGGTACGAAGTATCCACCATCGTTAGTAGTGACTAATCTCCGTCGGGGAACCTGTTGGACACATAAGATGGGTTCTCCCCTCCCAACCAGGTTTTTTCTATATACAAGAGCCAGGATTCGAACCCCTGACCACTTGTTTAAAGTGTCCAAATCCCTTATCATTTGGACCAACCACATGTTGGTATTGAAACTGAGTATTTGATTATAGCAGTAAAATTAAAAATTAGAAAAGGAGACTCCATCAATGCATAAAATTCTCACCACTGTCGTTTGTTCTTTCGATTGTAAAACAGCAGAGCGCACTAAATCATAATCATTGATGATGGTCTTTTTGTCACTTAATTCTCGTTTGAAAATCATAATCATGACTTACCAGATATATCAAGGTTGTCAATTAAGAAAAGAAACACAAGAAACACAGAAGACATGTTTGCATGACTTCAATTTAGAAGGATGAACAGGCATTTAACTATAATCTGTTTCCTGGTGAAACCCAATTGAGTTAAATAAGGAAAAAAGGATGCAATATTATTTCCATTAGTAACATGTAAATCTAATGTACAAAATAATAGCAGCATTAAGAAGTGGTGCTCAACCACCAATTCAGATTACATAAGTCATCAAATGGACTAAATATCGAGGCAACTGAATTTCATACGTTTATAAACAATGTACAAGGCATCAACAATATTTTCTTGCCTGCTAGATTATAAACAATGTACATGACCCCCAGATTTTTTCTATGGCTTCAACTGTAGGGTAAAACAGACGTGGTGCAGTAATAAGTCAATAAACCTCACATGGAAAAGATGGTAAGTCGTTAAGTTATTTTCTCTGAATTCCACCAGAGTCTTCTGAACTTGCAAACTCATTTTGACTCGGGACTACCTTTTGCCAAATCCCAATCAAGGTGTTTTCTGGCTTATTCACATTGATGCAGGCCATTTTGGCTAAAAATTCAACATCCGATGATAGGAGCTGAAAATTCCACAATCAGTCTAGTTCTATGGAACATCACACCAAGACAGCAACACCAAGTTATAGTTGCAAGGCCAGGTCTGGCTGCTGTGAGTCAACAAGGACACCAGAAGCTTGTTTCGCAGGTGACCCTGGCAACTGAAAACCAAAATTCAAGTCAGGAGGAAGGGTTTCATGTTTCTGCGTTGATTGGCTATGAGGGCTGAGACCTTGCCTAGGGGCCTGCATTTGAAATCTAGATAGGTCAGAAGATGCTGATTGAGGGACCATTGGTTGGTTAGGACACTGCGAAACAGTGCTTGTGTGACTTGGTTGAGGTACAAGTGCCTGAAACGGAAAATTGTTCTTATCAGGCTGGAAAGACATTCCACCAGAAGGAAATTCCCCCCAAGTTCTTGAAATATGCTGATGGAACTCTTTTGGTAGGTTGTACAATGAATCTGCAGAAATTTGTCTTTTGGGTGAACTAGAATTTTCAGATCCTTGTTTAAACCCTCCTTCCTGTATAGACATACATGCACGGGCAGCTGCTGCTGAAGCATTGCCTGAGTCGTCTCTCTGTCCAGATGGACCAGATGGTGTCACTGATGGAGTATTTGAATGATTAGACGAAGTCTCTTGCTTTTGAGCCTTTTCAGCATACATTCTCATCAACTGAACTGGTTCACTAAGACTCTGATCCTGCCCATTGACAACAAAAGAAGCTGCTCCGCCTGTTTGGTTTGATGTAGTTTCAGATGATAGACCAGTCACCCGTCTATTCAAACTAGTATTCATGACTTTTCCATTAGGCAACTCTCCACTAACAGCTCTATTAGCATCTGGTTGCTTCAAAGGTATAAATGGTGAAGCATTCATGTTACTTGGTACCATCTCTCTGGGTTTAGACACTGCGGTGGGAGAATAAGCAGTAGGAGCATTACTTGTAGACTTTGTCGATAGACTGGAACTATTCTGATTACTTGAGGGTAAACAGTTCAACTCCACTTGTTTCAAACCCTTACTCTCAGTCTTGCCAAAATTCTTGGATTGGAAATTCTGCTTGTGATTAAGGAGGTTGACAGGAGCAGTGGTCAAAGTTTTTGCTACTGATGCAAGCCCACTAGCAGGACAAATTGAAGGCGGTTTCCCATCAGACATCCGTTCATTGAGAGGATGTTCAATGGTGGGTTCCACGTTCTTACAATATTTGTCACCCTTTATTAATTCAGTAGTAGAATGCAAGTTCATAACCAAACTAGTTTCTTTTTTGGACATGATTATCAAGCATTAATATCGGGGTTGGAAGCGGTTCATACTCTCCAACCCAACCACGACCAAATTTACAGCCAGTTGGCAGTGCCCGATGAATCCTGTGGGAAGCAATTTTCCAAGCAATAGGTCCTAGAGTTGCAGTAAAACGAGCCAAACTCCTAGCATAGGAATATTCCGCATGAAGTCCAACCTGTGTCCACAAAATACAGAATATAAAGCTTTGAACAGCGTGAGTGCAAGAAAGCCAACTATTCAAGAATAAAATTCACTCCTTTTGATACATACAGTAACCAGCTGCTTCATGTCACTCTTAAAGGTCACAAGCATTGAATCTGATCTAGTGATTGGTTGATTAGACTTATTATAAGATGCACGGTGATTCTCATCAAGCACAAGTGACTTCCTCCCCAACTTAGAGAGCAGACCCTTCCCTGAAACAATAAGCAATACAATCAAAAGGGAATAACTACATCTTGACATTAGTAACCTACTTTGAGAGTATGCACAGAAGTGAAAAACGAAGTCACAATGTAAAAGGACAGACAGATGAGAGCAGGATCTCTTGTCTGAGATACCTGACAAAACATATTCAGCCTTTTCTTGATTTGCATCAATCAAGAAAGCATTCCCCTCTACAATGCCATCAATATTGCCAGGCCTCTCACAGCTACCACCTTGCATTGGATGGGAAGTTGGCTGTACATCTGCAATAGCAGTAAGAGTTGCCCCTGAGGAGAAATCAGAGCCAACAGCTTCCTGTGAGAAATGACGAAATGGCGTCTTTGCTTGCTTCTTAACCAAAGAATTAGATCGTATTTTCTGTTCTGATTCAGCTCAATATGAGAGCGTTCAAAGTCAATCCGTAACTTCTCAAAACCTTGCATTGTATGGATTGGCTGTAACATATGCCATAGAGTAAGCACACAAAATGGTTAGCGATGCCACATTTGAGGAGAAATCAGAGAGATTTATACCTGTGAGAAATGACGAAATGGCGTCTTTGCTTGCTTCTTAACCAAAGAATTAGATCGTATTTTCTGTTCTGATTTCAGCTCAATATGAGAGCGTTCAAAGTCAATCCGTAACTTCTCAAACTTTTTCTGCCCTTGTTCTTGTATTGATTGAGCCTGTAACAAATATGGGGGCCATAGAGTAAGCACAACAAAATGGTTAGCGATGCCACATTTGTTAGTAACAAGGGAAGCATTGAGATTTATACCTGTTTGTGGTATACAGTCTCCGGTGCATTGTATTGCATTGCATTTGAGCAAATTAAAAATACATCACTCTGCATTCAACAAAGAATTTTGTAAACCTAAACGGAGTGAAGATTTTAGGTCAAGAGGTGCACCATATATCATACCATAAAGACAATGCCTCTTCTTTCCAAGTAATTCAGAAGTTTGAACCTAAGATCTAGTCTATCGTGTCCTTTCAGGCATTATCACCTGAGTAACACCCATGAAGAATAGGAAAGCAAGAAACTAAAACATAAGAAAAAACATTGTATGCTTTTTAGACTTCTAACGACTGATATCTAAATCCCGTACTCCCGATGTGGGACTCAAGTCGCATACCTTGCAATTGGATCCTAACAGACAAAGCTCAATAATTGCGAAATTATCAATTCCAAATGTTTGGTTTAAATGCTAAGTGCTAACTACACATGGCCAACTCTTGCTAACAACCCACATTTTTCACTATTACATCACTAAGTAGTGATGGAGTAGCAATGGTTACTCCAAAAAAATTTAAAAATCAAGTTTTTTACATATAAATTTTCTAAAAATTATAAATTCTTTAACTTGGTCCCTAAGTAAGTAATGATCCAATGACAATCTTCTAGCTACACCCCTCTAACAACAGCCGTCCTTGCTGAATCCACATATGAACAGAGAGAGAAAGTTATGGCTTAATCCGAGTGTTAACTCTCAAGATCAAGCACTGTATGTTGTAAGACACGCACCAACATTCATGATATATAAGTAGAAGTGCACAATCAACATCCAAGTCCAGTACCATATTGCAAAAGCAATCAATATCTCAACAGATAGAGAGAGAGAGAGAGAGACCCCTCCAACCATTAACAGTTGGGGAAAAGTTTGCACACCTCAAATTGTTCCAAGGTAGGATAAGATCCATTTGCTAACTTCTTCCTCACGGTAGTAAAGTCCATGGGGTGCTCAATCACGTCGTGATAATCAGGAAGCTGCATGTCAAAACAGAATTTGAACTTCCAACTCATGAGTATCTTCCAAAAGCAAGATTACCAAATTCACATGAAGAAAATTCCACACACCTCTTCAGGATCAACAGGCTCTGCAAACACACCATACGTGTCCTTCCTGCCATCATTCACACCGATAACAGTGCCAGGTAAGAAAACAAAACAGTACCCCCAAGAAACATGCATCATTCATCATTCATATCATAAATACCAAAACAAAAACGGATTTGGATTCTCTGCAGTCACTTATACTATGGTTTAAACAGAAACCGTACACCGTGCAGGGTTTCTAGGAAATGGTGTGGTGATTACACGATAAAGCGATCGCAGGGAATCCGGATCCAACAAAAAACACTGAGAAATGGGAAACAAGAAGAACCCGTACTTCTGGAGCTTGTCAAGGATCAATCCTAGAGTCCTCTTATCAGGCAGCGGAATACCAGAAGGAGGAGGATCCGGTGGAGCTCCTAGTAGAAACAAAACAAAACAAAACCAAACCAAACCAAACAAAAAAGGTAAATTGAGAGATATACATAGAGAACGATGCAAAAAACGGAACACCAGTACACTTTTGGTACCCATCACTTTTTTCCCTTAATCTATTTTTGATAAAAAAAAAAAAAGGGGGGCAAATTAAGAATTGAAATTTGCTTGCTACCAAAATCACAAGCACACACAACAAGTACCCTTTAAAATCACCCAAACCTGAAACAGAGTGGAGCCCTTTGGGATCCACTTTTATTCCCTTTACCTGTCATCATAACAGAGAAACACATACCCAATTATTAATAACGTATCCCCAAAAAGTAGAAAGCCAAAAAATAAATAAATAAATAAATAAATAAACATTCTGCTTACATAATAATGAGTGAGTTCGATTGAGACAGAAACATAGACGGAGACAAACAGTGCCCTAAGTCATATTTATATAGATAGAGAGAGAAATCAGATTCTGTGGGTTTTAGTTTTTGACAGTTGACCAATTAGTTAGTTTATTATCTCTCTATAGATTCCGACACAGAGACAGAGAAACCTAGAGAGAGAGAGAAAAAATAGAGAAGAGAGAGAATCTCAGTGACATTACACAATCTGCTTTCGCAGAATCTATTTTCAGTTTTTCACACACACCACTTACGTCTTCGTCTTCTGCGCCTTCATTCTCTTCCCCTTCAATTTCACCATCGTTGTTCAATTCTTCCCCCGGGGCGTGTTCCACACGCGACTCGGCGCGAGTGCGATCTTCTTGTTTTTCTTCGTCACCGCCCTGGTTGAGCTTCATCACCAGCTTGAGCTTCTTCTTCTCGCGCCTCCTCTCGTCCTCGTCGTCGTCGTAGTCGACTGCGTTGTACCTCGCAATACGACGGCGGAGGCTTCGCCGGGGATCGGGGTTCTTAGCTGCCGGAATTTCGCCGGGCGCGGTGAGCCAGATCTGCCTTCGACGGCCGTCCCTTCTTCTTCCTCCTCACGATCTGACCCATTGCCCTTCACTTTCTCTCTCTAGGAGACTCTATTTCCTCTCTCTTGCTTTGCTTTGCTTTGTTGCGTTGTTTTCTCGAGGGGCACAACTTTGGCTTCTTTCGGGATGCTCAGCTCAGTTGGAAGTCCGAACCTGAGCTTCGAAGATACGAACCCAAGGCTCGTGTGGTGTTGTGTGGGGTAATAGATAATTTTTATTTTAATTTGTTTTTTTGAGATGTAAAACGTTGCTTTGTGTTGTGCTGCCCGTTGCCCGGAAGTGCATGCGTGTCCCTTTGCCTGCTGCCCGTATCTTACGTCATTTTTTTTTTTTTGAGTAATGATAGGTGAACACCTGGTTTTGACACCAGCTAGACACCTTAGCTAATCATGTATAAATTTTTGGTTAATTCGGTTCATTATATGGTTAATGGGGTATATGAAGCTTATTTTTCCATAATCATGTAAATATTTGGTTAATCACATGCAAATATCTAGTTAATTCAGTTTTTTATATGATTAATGAGTCATCATGAATTAACTAAATATTTACATGTGATTAACCATATAATAAACTGAATTAACCAAATATTTATACCAATTAACCAAGATATCAACTTTGGGTGTCAATTTTAGATGTGCAACCATCATTTCCTTACTTCTTATTGCGACTGCAACCTGACTTTCGTATCACTTGTGGCTAGGGATGGCAATTCGGATCCTACCCGTCGGGTACCCGCAAAAAATACCCGCTGTGTGTAGGGTAAAAACCCGCATTATGGGCACGGGTATGGGTACGGGTAATTACCCGCAAATCTGAGAGGGTATGGGGGCGGGTACGGGTACTTTGGTACCCACCCTGCCCATACCAGCATATATATATATATATATATATATATATATATATATATATATATATATATATATATATATATATATATATATATATATTTTTTATATATATTTATTTATATTAATACATATTAATACATATAATTATACATGACATTTGATCAAAATTTGAAACTAAACCTAGTTCACTCACTTCACTGTCCCACACTCACACAGCCGTCTGCCCTTTTTTCATTTCCGTCTGGCCTTGTTTCATTTCCGTTCTTCTCCATCTGCACAACTCTTCGGCTCTTCCTTGTTCATCAACGTTGGAGTCCAGCCACCGTCCCTTCACCGCCGTTCGACCCTTCTTCGGTTCAGCGACGGCGTGCTTCATCTCTGTTCAACCCTTCCTCTGTTCGGTGTTCCATTAGCGGCGGTGCATCACGACCTTAACCGATCTCCACCGAACAGAGGCGGCAATGTACCACGACCTCCACCGTCTCAGGTGCTGAATCTGCTGATTGCATATTTGGGGCTATTTTTTGTGCCTTTTTTTTTCATTTTTAGTAATCTGTATAGTTATTTTCTATACTAAGATGGTTATTTTGATGATGGAGAAATTGATATTTGATTTGGTATATTTTATATGATTTGGTATATGTTTTGTGCCTTTTGTGTGATTCTGTTCAATGTGTTCAACTTGCTTTGCTGTGTTCAGTGTGTTAAGTGTGTTCATCTTGTTTTCACTGGTTCATCTTGCTTTGCTGTTTTTTTTTGTTTGTTTGTTTGTTTGTTTTATTAGATGGAAAACATATGGATTGATTCAATCAAAGGAATCTGAGAGTAGCTCATCTCCCACACAACCTCAAAGTGTTCCTAGTGGTAATGTGGGTAGTTCCGAAAAAGATCGATCTGAAACTCCAACAGATCCCGTTCCTGTTTCTGTTGATGATGCTAATGCTATAGAGTTGTCTGAAGATGGCAAAAAAAGAAAGATATCTGTTGTTTGGAACCACTTCAAGAAAAAAATAATTAATGGTGAAGAAAAAGCTATATGCAATTATTGCAACAAGCATATGTGTGGTAGAAGATCCGATGGAACACATCATTTGCATAAACATTATGAGACTTGTAAAAGGCGGCCATATAGGGATATAAGACAATCGATCTTGTTGAGAGAGCAGAAGAAGGTAGATGGGTCATCTACTTATTTGGGTAACTATCACTTTGATCCTGAGAAATCAAGAAAAGACCTTGCTTGTATGATAATAGTTCACGAGTATCCATAACTTGATGAATTACAACATCGGCTCAGGAATTACAACTTGATGAATTAATTGTTTTGGTGGCTTATTGTTATTTACTTGTTTTGGATATTTTATATCTTTTTATTTGGTATAATATGCTGGTTTGTAATGTTTGATGAATACATTGAAACATTGTTGGATGATTTTCAAATGAAGTTATGATCATTTTGTTATTTATTTTTTTTCTTTGTTAAAGTGCGGGTAATGGGTGCAGGTGTGGGTACTTAGGTACCTAGAGGGTACGGGTAAGGGTACTGAGGTTGCTACCCACGAGGGTACGGGTACGGGTACGGGTAAAATTTTTAAATGCGGGTATGGGGACGGGTACTATAGTACCCTACTCAAACCCTACCCATTGCCATCCCTACTTGTGGCACGTAAATCCCATGTTGCTGATGAGATATTTATGGCTTACTTTTTTTAAAAAAATAAAATAAATAAATTAGGTGAATTAGATCCCGCAGGCTCGTAGAGAGCTTATAGAGGTATTTACATATTACTCACCAATGAGATCCTCACATCGGCAATGAGACTCACAACCTTATAGGTTATGAACTTAATCCTTATCAACTGGACCAACCTTTGAAATAGACAACTATAAACACGAGAAGGGGGGTTGAATTGTGTTTATTAGAATTTAAAATAAAGTTAAAAACTTTTTGCATGCAGAAGCTAAGCACAGACGGGTGTAAAAAGATACACAGACAGGTCACCTGTCTGTTGTAGTTTTCTCAGAAAAACAACACACGTAGAGATAAGAAAACAGACTTGACAAAAACAGTTTTAACCCCTTTGTTAGAAAGCAGATGATATATATAATCAAAACAACTAAAGAGATTAAGGGAAGAGAGATTAACACAGAGATTTATCCTGGTTCACTCTTTAACACAAAGAGCTACGTCCAGTCCTTGGCAGCACCAAGATTTATCCACTATAACTGATCAGGTTACAGACTCCAAGTATTGTTTGCACACTTAGCCTCTTCAGGCTCCAACACAAGTATTCTTTGCACACCTAGCCTCTTCAGGCTCACTCAGATTTGTTTGAGAGTTTGGTTTGTAATAAATACACTTACAGACCTTTCACTAACACTCAGAGAGTGGTTTAAATATAAAGCTTAGGAAAGTCTGCGTAATAACTTCAAATGATTGAAGAATACAGAATGAATAAATGAACAGAGTAATGGCTCTTTAATGCTTTGTAAAACTCTGATATGTTCATCTTCAATGACTTCTGTATTTATAGCCTTCAAACATTTAATATCCGTTAGAGACATTCCTTGCAACTATGGCTTCAAGCAGAGCTTCATTAAATGCAATATAGTCGTTCTGGGCTGTCATTAATGCAATGAAGACGTTGGTTGTACTCTAACATGAGGGATAATAGCTTTATGCATCGTGTAGAAATTAACTCAAAGTTGTGCAGAGTGCTTTTGTACTTTTGCAGAGTACATTTCCCTTTCTGTGTAATAACTAAAAGTACTAGGGAATAAAGCATGTTGGAAACATTCTTTAACTGGAAGTTTATCTCTGACTTCCTAGGTTGCTTGAGAGAGAGCACTTCTGAGTTTCTTGATAAGCGTGAGAGAGTTCTCAGAGTATTCTTCATGAGGGGACAGCTTGCAAAAGTTTCCTGTGCTTCGAGTTCTTTAACGAAGAACCTTAGACAAGTTGAAGAGTAGAGACAGGCTGTAAAATCAGTTTGCACATGATCAACAATCCTAGTCAGCAGACAGGTTGACTTCTTGGCTTATACGGACAGGTGAGACTTAGGTAGACAGACAGGTGAGTTTTGTAATCTTCTGATCTGTACACTAAGTAGACAGGTTAGCAACCACAAAATAGGTTAATTAAATCATTACCCAATGTTTAGTTTTCATCAAAACTTAGGGAAATGCACACAGACATTTTAGAGACTTAACAACCTTCGTTGGCAGATTTATGGCTTACTTGTTTAGACAAATATTATTTAAACATGAAAATAAAACAAACAAAATTTGATAGTAATTTTTATGGTTAATTTAAAAACGTGATTAATAAAATATTTAGTTTGAATGATCGATATATTAAGGTGTCATAATTCATTAACTATTGACTGAACGTTATTAATCATGATTCTAAACATCATTAACCACGATTCTTAGGTGTTCAAATATAATTTATATTTGAACAGCTGAGAATCGTGACTAATGACGTTCAAAATTGTGGTTAAGGAAGTTCAAATGATGGTTAATGAGTTACGACATTTTGTTTAATCTATTAACCAAACTCAACACTTCATTGATCAGGTTTTTTAATTGCATTAACCATAAAAATTATTATCGAATTTTGTTATCTAATTCTTATGTTCAAATAACATAATGGCTTGTTAAGGACTAACCCCAATTCAATTAAAAAGAGTTTAATTTCTATATATTGTCAATGTAAATGATCTTAACACTGATATCCAATAATATCTTTACAAATCATTATCATTGTTATTTCATTCCCTTAGTTATTAAAATAAAAACATACATATCAAAATGTTAGTGGATGTCAGTGTAAAACTTTTTATACTGACAGTGCATCATACTTTAATCCTTAAAAAAGGCTTAATGAAATGTTTGGTCCCTAAAAATAGGTCGTTTTGATTTTAGTCCATATCTTTTGTTTGCTTTACTTTTTGTCCTTGTAACCTTTTTTATTTTGAAATAGATCCCTGCCATTAACTGTTACCGTTAACTTTTGGCGTGGCAGATGGAAATCCACGTCAGCAATGACACGTGGATAAAATATTATTTTTATTGCCATGTGGCTTATTAAAGGTATTATTTATTGATGAAGTTTTTGGTCCATGGAAATATATGTCGTTTTGGTTTTAGTCCTTTTTTTTTTTTTGCTTTTGGTCCTTGTAACT
This sequence comes from Echinosophora koreensis, assembly GCA_035048595.1. Taxonomy (NCBI): domain Eukaryota; kingdom Viridiplantae; phylum Streptophyta; class Magnoliopsida; order Fabales; family Fabaceae; genus Echinosophora; species Echinosophora koreensis. Next base: position 3,125,120 of record JAPCYP010000057.1, read on the forward strand.
TTTTTTAAAATAGATCTCTGTCATCAACTGCTAACATGACAGAGAAAAGTCCACAGTATTGATACTGATACGTGGCATAACACATCATATATATTTTTTATAATTTTTTTAAATCCACATGGATGATTACTTTCTCCAAAATCAACTCACTCAAAAAAAATTACAATTGTTCTTCATCTATACTCACTCAAAAAATTACAATTGTTCTTCATCAATCAGAAAATCAAATTAATTCATATATTGCGAGAATCATATTTATTAAATTAGGGGATATTTAGGGTTAACAACAAATAAGGGGAATCATAAAATAACTAACTTAGATTAGGTGAGATTAATTAGAATAGGGTGTTCTTAGAGTTAACAACAAATCAATTCTGAAAGAAAAGTTAGGAAAAATTAAAAGTTCACACCCACATACACTGTTTTGGGCATTGGAGCTTGAACTAAAGAGAAGTCGTCAGAGGGAAGAACAAGAAGATGATGAAAATGGACAAGGAGCGGATCGAGAAAAATGAAAATGAGAGAAGAGCAGACGTTAAAACCGTTAAGATAAGGTTTAATATTTTTTATAAAAAAATTGATGATTTTTTTAAATATTTAAATAATAAAAATAACGTTATGTAGATACAAAGCTGTTACGTCATATGTATTTAAGAAATTTAAAAAATATGACATATCATGCCATCTGCCAATGATGACGTGGACTTTCGTCTGCCATGTCAGCAGTTAACTGCAGCAGTTGACCGGAGGGACTTATTTCAAAAAAAAAGTTGCAAGGACCAAAAGCAAAGCTAACAAAAATATAGGGACTAAAACAAAACGACTTATATTTTCAGGGACCAAAAATTATTTTTAGTAAGCAACGTGGCAATAAAAAATAGTATTTTGTCCACGTGTCACTGCTGACGTGGACTTATGTCTGCCACATCAGCCGTTAACGGTAACACTTGACGGCAGGGACTTATTTCAAAATAAAAAAAGTTACAACAACCAAAAGCAAAGCAAACAAAAGATAGGGACTAAAACCAAAACGACCTATATTTTCGGGGACCAAAAACTTCATTAAGCCTTAAAAAATAGAAATTCTTGTAAGAATCAACAAGAGACAAAGTTTTATTGGAAACAAAAATGTTATTTGTTTAATGACATAAAATTTTGGTTAATGAAGTTCAATGGATGGTTAATAAGTTATTCATTTACTACAAGTGTACATATTAACTATGTTTTGAAATTGGCACAGGGAAACACAAGAAGGGAGTTGAATTGTGTTTTTTAACATTTTGAAAATTATTTTCAAAAGGTAGTTTAGCAAACAAACAAAAATAAGAGCACACACAAGAAAACAAATTCTTAAAAACACCATTAAGAGACTCAAATGCAAATCCCCAAGAGTTAGTCTTACAAAGAAAGTAAAAGACAAAGGATAGAGAAGATCACACAAGGATGTTATCCTGGTTCACTCTCTTCCAACCGAGAGCTACGTCATGTCCCTTCTACTTGAAAGCTTTATCCACTATAATCCAATAGCTTAAAAGTATCCTTTCAACTTGCCTCTTCAAGCTTACAAACACCTAAGTATTATTTTCACTTAAGCCTCTTCAGGCTCACTCTTGCCTCTTCAGGCTTACAAACACCCCAAGTATTCTTTTAACTTGCTACGTGTGAGAATATTACAATGTTTAAGCTCGAAGAATATTTACAAACACCCCAAGTATTCTTTTAACTTGCTACGTGTGAGAATATTACAATGTTTAAGCTCGAAGAATATTTATCACAAGTTACAGAGAAGGATTTGAGCAGAGTTTTAACACTTTGAATATCAGAGATTCAGATTTTTTTCCTCAAAGGAGATCGTCCAGTATTTATAGACTTTGTGCAGCTTCAACTCTTTGCTCTTCAACGGTCTTCAAGATATATCCGTTTAGATATATCATTTAATGTTAGGGTCCGTTGAGTCTGATAACTTATTCTTTTGTTCTTTATAAAGGCGCTCTTGGTTATCAGATAGCTCAAAGTAGAATTGTCACTTCTCTGTGTATCCGAAAGTTGTCTTTTGTCTTTCCTCCTTGAGTAGATTCAACTTAGTTGAATCAGCTATGTGTCAGGACAAGATAGGCGTTTATGTAATTGAGGGTAGTATATATTTTTCAAACTTACTTTTATACAAGATAAAATTTTAAAATATTGTATATAGACTGTTAAATAATAATATTTATTGCAAACAGTAGAATGAGTAAAAGATTACTTTTAAAGATACGTCTTTGAACGTAATAAGTAAAACATTTAAAGACTATATCAAGAGCCCATATAATATAAATATAAATATTAAATATTGCATAATTGTATGTTGATAAAAAAATATTTTAAGCATATTAATAATTATTTTTTTATAATAAATTATATAGGTAGCATAAAAATAAGTTTCAGAAAATTAAGCTAACATAAAAATAGTAACCTAAAATGTTGAAAACTAAAATCCAAACTATCGTCATCAACGCTGTAGACTTCATAGGCATCAAGGAGAGGATGTAGGATAGAATCACTAGAACGCCTGATAAATATATTTGTGTTGGAACTTGTAATCCAATGTACACCACAGATAGGTGGTTTATTTCCAGGGATGACAATCCGGACCCTACTCACTGGGTACTGACAAAAATTACCTATAATGGATAGGGTAAAAACCTAGAGAAACACTTGGGTAGACACATACCCAACATATCACTCTTGGGCACAGCTAATGATAATGTGACACATCATTTAAACTTAAAATATTTAAATTAAAAAATAAAAATAATACTAAAACTCTTTTTACTCTTTCTTCCATCAGACTTGAGGAGGAAACATTTTTCTTCTTCTCCGGTTGCGTCAACCCAGTTCACTTCGTAACTTCTGGGTTGTGATAGAGTGGCTAAGGTGTTGATTGTGGGCAGAGAGCTCACTTGAAAGGAAGCTCCCAACACAACCATAAACAAGAAGTTGTTGAAGAGTCATTAAAACGTATAATCTACAAGCTGTGGGAAAGATCAGAACTTTGTAGTTATACTCTCGCAATAAAATCATGGGAATGTTTGATAGCCATAGAATGGTCACTGGAAAACTTTGTAACTTTATCAACTTATTCCTCTCCATAATTTTTTATTAATTTAATCCTTAAATTCTCAAATTTTTTTGGGTGAGTAAGAGAAAGAAAACAAAATAGCTAACCCAGGAAGGAACTTAATCCCCAACACTTCCTGCAGTACAGAACCTAAGTCCAATAGAGCTTCATTTCAAAGAAATTCTTAAACCAATTGATTTCCATCCATAGAATTGATTTCCCACAAAATTGACCAAATTGTCCCTTTCTTATCTGGCCCTTGTTCCACCTCTAACCTTTCCTACTCATTTGCAGAACCTGCAACTTGAAATCCTATTACTGTAGCAACAAATCATGACGCCTCCTCGAAGAAGAAGATGAGGAACTGATATGAGCTGGGGGGGGGGGGGCAAGTCAACTTTGCAACAAGGGATATAGGAGCCCAATAAGGAGTATGGTTCAAGAAGCTAGCCAAGGACTTGGTGGGCCAATGACAAATGTTACAACCAAGAAAGCCTAACAAGTCTTAATTCAAATGATGGCTCTTATAATGAAATCAAGCTCAAATGCAAGGTTGGATGGAATGGAGCCCAAGTTAGTCACTTACCTTATCCAACTAGAAGATCCATGAATATGTGAAGAAGGGCGTAACTTAGTGAAAGTTCATTTTAGTTGTTTTATTTTAATTCAATAAGTGTAAGAATGATGTAAGTGGGTCCATTTTGCAAAATTGGTGCAGCCCACCTTTCCTAATTCTCCATCTGAGTTTAGTGTTAGGTTAAGATTCCTTTTTGATGTAAATTGTGGGGGCTACACTTTTTTATTTGAGAAGCAAAGTGTAACCACCCATAATCAAGAGAAGTAGGCGTGATCAATGAGTCTTGGTGGCTGCCTTGAATTGTTGGTCTTTAGTGTCATTAGTTAAGCTAATAATGTGGGAGTTTTGGTTTATCATTGGTGGGGTGTATATCCCTAATGGTGGCTGAGTTAGGATAGATGTTAAGGAGAGTCATTAGTGTCATAATTAGACCAATTCAAGTGGAGGTTATGCTTTATCTTTGGATGCCAAAAGTCTGGCTGCCCACACTATTTGTAAACGTGATTTTCACTTGTAATGAAACTTGGAAGTTGATTTTGGATTGAATCCATATTGGTGAGACTTTGTTCCCCTAGGTTCTTGGTTGAACCAAACTGAGTTCTTATCAAGAATCCAAGATTCTTGTGGCGAACATCACTTGGCTTATCAAACCACCTTGGTTTGTGTCGCCTACTTCATCTCTTTCTCCATCCATTTTATATCTTTTCTTCACTTTACTTGATTACAAGTTTGGTTACACAAATTACATGTTTTAAAATTCAACCAAAAAGATCATTACAAAGTAACCCTCCATTTGGTTGTCATCAGGAACCGAGCTAGGATATGAGAAATTGGGGGCAGATTAGGTGAAGAGGAAAAAGAAGAAGTTGAAGAGTTGTGGACCAGAGGTACGGGGGAAGAGAGAGGCAAGAAAGAGATGAGCTTTTTTATCATTTATTTTTTAATTAAAATATTTTAATTTTAAATGATGTGTCACATTATTATTGGCTGTGCTCAAGGATGATGTGTTGGATATGTGCCTACCCAAATGTTGCTCAAAAACCTGCATTATAGGTTTGGGTCTGGGTATGGGTAATTACCCGCAAATCTGATAGGGTATGGGTACAGGTACGGGTACTCTAGTACCCACCCCGCCCCGTACCCGCATATATATAAATATATATTTATTAATAATTATTTATTTATTTATTTATTTATATTAATACATATAATTATTTATATCAATACATATTTATTATTAATCTTTTTTTGATCGGAACATATTTATTATTAATCTAAAATTACTAACCCTAATGCTTCATTAGTTTTTCTCCATTTCTGCTCAGCCTCAGCTGTTCAGCCCATCTTCCTCGACCCTTCCATCTTCCTGGTTCATTTTCCTCGACCCTTCCATCTTTGGTCTTCCTCGTTCATCTCCGACCACCGTGACACGTCAGCTTCCTCGTTCTCCTCCGTGAGCGACGACTTCAGCCGTTCAACCTGCAGGTGCGCGTTCGACCTCCACTAACTCCGGCCACCATAACCCACGAACTCCAGCGGTGTTGGACTTCCACTGATCTGTAGGTGCGTATTCGAAAGATAGTTTTACTGATTTCATCTTGTTTCTGTGTTAGAAAGATAGTTTTTGAATGAACTTTTTTAGCTTATAGAAAACAATCAATCTCAGATTCTCATAATAGTTTCTCAATGAAGCTTGCTTTTGTTTTGTATGACTGTTGGCTCTGTCAGGATTGCTTGCGTTGGCATTATTTTGTCTTTGGTTTTATGCACAGTGGTGATTGGATTATTAACATGTGATACTCTTGATTTTGTTCATTTCATCTTAGTTCTCTGTTTTATTTGTTCTTAATTTGTTAATTTTGTTCATTAGTTTCTTAATTTTGTTAATTATGGCTTTACAAGTTTATAACGTATAACTAATATAATATATCTTTCTTTTTTCTTTTTTACATATTTTGGAGAACATCGGCAACATCGATTTAGAAATTATAACTTGATGAATTTACTGTTTTGGATGCTTATTGTAATATTTGATATAATACTTTGATTTGTAATGTTTCAGATTTGAAAGATCTTTGGATGATTTTAATTAAGTTATGATCTTTTCTGTTATTTATTACTTTTACTTGGTTAAAGTGCATGTAACGGGTACGAGTGTGGGTACTTAGGTATCCAGAAGGTATGGATAAGGGCATTGCAGTTGCTACCAAGGACGGACCCAGGAATTTTATAGTACGAGGGCAAAACTCATATAAATTTCCAACTTAAAAAAATATAAATTTCATTTCTAAAAATATACACATACATCATAATTGTTCTCTACGAGTTTTCATATTTTGGAAATATTGAATGATTTTCTCATTTTCAACATTCTCAAAAATATCTCTCTCTATATAAGTAACTAAACAATCATTCAACCATTCATCTCTCATACTATTTTGCATCCGATTCTTGATGATATGTATAGCAGAGAAAACTCTCTCAACGGTTGCAGTTGCCACTGGTAGTATCAAAGCTAACTCTAAAAGCAAATATACCAACGGATATACAACATGCTCTCTATTACAAAGTTTAAAATGTCCAGGATCAAGTGGGCTATAAGGGGGGTGCAAGTTTCCCAATGGAGAGTCAATATGCATGTTACTTTTTTATGTACTAATTTATTTATTTCAATAATAAAAACATATATGCATAATTTATTAAAAAAAAAATTCACAACTAAGTGGGGGACACTTGCACCCATAGTCTTGGTCATGGGTCCGTCCCTGGTTGCTACCCACGAGGGTATGAGTCTGGGTACGGGTATCTTTTCCAAACACTGATATGGGGACGAGTACTATAGTATCATATCCAAACCCTACCTATTAGCATCCCTATTTATTTCTAGAGATGAAAATATTAAATCTTAATTATTATGTAAGTAGCTGTGGAGCTTCTCAGATTTTCATTGAGTAAATTAAAGAATAATAATTTATTCGGACAACAACAAGTTAGTGATAACCCAAACCAAACAGGCACTTTATATTTTGCTCAATAAAAATATATCTGAAAAACTTGATTAATATTTCATTATACTATCAACACTACATCGATCATTAGACAGTCTAAAAAAATTAATAAAAAATATTTAAAAAATACAATAAATAAATCTTTTAAGTATAGACTTCCAACACTAATTTGAATATGTTGTATGATAATATACTTTTCAAAAAAAAAAAAATACAACAAAGAAAACTCCATTTATATGTCTTCATTGGTACCTTTTTTCCTTCATTGTACAACTTCAAGTAGTCAAGAGTACCTGCAAGCACACTCATAAACAAAGATGTGATAGAAAAGATGAAATAATTAATGTATTCGTGGATAATAATATTACCTGAAAGATAATTGTAGTCTATTTAACATCCATAAATGTAATAGTAATATGAGATAATGCAATAGTTAAAGCGTATGGGTCGAACACCAAAAGATAATCCTACTATTGCCTCTCATAGACATGAGGGTGTTTGGAAAAGATTTTTTCTTGAAGTTTTAGCTGTTTTGTGAGATTTAAGCTTTTTGTTAAGTTTGGAGATCAAAATTATTTTCTGAAAAAACATTTTTTCCTCATTTTAAGTTGTTTTGCTAAACAGCTGGGAAACCCATCGGTTTGATTAAATTATTTTTGCTGATTCACTTCAATTCCCGTTTCATCCTCCCCCATCGGTCCGTTCACCAAACATATTAATGCCACTTTCTCCCGTAATAACACCTTCACCATCCTCAACCAAAGCTCATCAACCAAATTTGTCTGTGATTGCCGCTCATCAACCAAATGTGGTGGTGGTTGAGGAGATGCGGTGAGTTGAGGGTGAGAGAGGCGACGGCGAGCTGAGGGTGAGAGAGGCGACGGCGAGCTGAGTGTGAGAGAGGCGACGACAGGATGCCGAGAAGATGGTGGGTTCCGAAGGTGTGGCGACAGGAGCGTGAATGGTAGAAAGAAGAAGGAGGTTGAAGATGCAGTGGGATCCAGAGGTTGAAGATGCGGAGACCGAGGCTGTGTTTGAAGAAAATGGTCTAATAAATTTTGTAATAAAATGGTGTAATTGACAATGAGACAATCAACGATAATATTTAAAAATGGTCTAATAATTGTTTTTATTTGACAATCACGTTAATTAACAATCAAGGGTGTATTGTTTTTAATTTGAATTGAGGTTTTGAAATTGTAGCGTTGATAGTTAACTTCTGGTAATTTTTTTGGATTTTGGTGAAAATCTCAAGTTGTTTCTTTTTATTCAATTTTTTTTAAATAGAAAAAATTTTGATGATAAAATATTAAAAAAATCTAATGTTAAAAGAAAAACAAATATTATAAACATATATCTTTATACCATTTTTCGTAATTTACTATATAAAAGAGATTATTTTTGCACCACCCAAACGAAATAGATTATTTTAAAATCGCTCTTCAACAAACATATCCAAACAAAACAGATTCTGATTATAATCGATTATCACAATAATCGATTATTTGAAAACAAATTATCAGCATAATCTTTTTTTTCCAGCTTTCCCAAACACACTCATAGTGGAAACTAATGATGGACGCTTATTCCAAGACAAGGATAATAAATACTTAAAATAAAACAAAACACTAAATCACTAAAATTCCAATTAAATCTCAAGTTAATCTATTTTACAAAGAAGTAAAGAGAAAGGGAAATGTTAACATTTAAAGAATAGGCAAAATAGGTAGATTGATTCTATACTTTTTTTTCACATCGATCCTATAAGTTTTATTTTAAAAAAAAATTGGTTGGTTCTATACGTTACGTTCTGTTTCCACGTTAGTCCTTTCTGTCAATTTCGACTTTATGGAGTCAAATCAAAAGTCACATGTCAGACTAACGTGGTAGCCATGTCAAGTCAAAACGGACACCGTTAGGTCCAAATTGACTGAAATAACTAATGTGAAAATTGTAACACCCTGCTTTTTATTAAGTGTTTTCCTTAAACCTATTCTGTTAAGTTGGAATTGTTGGCTAAGGGCTTAGTGAGATTTTTGGCTTAAAAGTCCCTTTCTGGTACATGAGCACGCCCGTGCTCATTAGCCAACATGCCCGTACGTAAAGCCTGAAGCGCGTTATCAAGTTTAAGTTGAGCACGACCGTGCTCAACAGTGAAACACGCCCGTGCTCAACAGTGAGCACGCCCGTGCTCAAGTGCGGACCGCGTCTCGCTGACGCTAAGTCCAGCACGACCGTGCTTGGTAAGGAGCACGACCGTGCTCCGAGCACAGCTTATATATGTTGTGCAGACTCGAGGGTTGCGCCGTACACTCCAAATCTTGGTGCCTAAAACCCTAGTGCGGCTGCTACGTCTTTTTCCTTATTTTCCTTCATACTCAGTGTGGTTATTGAGTATTGGAGACCCTAGGGAAACGTGGTTTCGTCTGTACTTCATATATAGGTAATGTTCCGTCCCTTTTCGTTGGTTTCCTTTTCGTTTTGTGATTGGGAAACTAATAAAATTGTATTTCAACTGTTTAAGGTATTGTTTGAGGTTGAGCCGCCTTAGAGGAGGAACCGGTTGCTGTTAGGACGCTGTTAGAGAGCTATCTTCAATCCAGGTATGGGGAGAAGGTAGTGTACTCATAGGCTTGGGGTTAGGGTAAAATAAAGGGATTCCCATAATCCCGTATGTTATATGATTTGTATGATTTTTTTTAAATGTATAAATGCCCTATTATGTTAACATGATGATTGGCTGATATGTGTTGTAAATGGATATATGTTTTGATATTCTGATGAATATGATGGTATGTTCATGAATGTTGTGATGGTTAAATTATTGTGAGTTGATGTTGATGATAATGTTGATGAGTTTTAATCCTTTAAATCGTGTTGTTAGTGGACTATAGGATTAATGAGATTAAAACCCTAGAAATTGGTTACGGTTTCAGTTTCTATTCCTGCCCAGAACAGCACTGTCGTGCGATGAGCACGACCGTGCTCCCAGTTAAATTCTAGAGAATGGCCGCGCTATTTAGCACGGCCGTGCAGGACAAAGAGCACGACCGTGCTGCCGAGCACGATCGTGCTCAATAGGAAGCACGACCGTGCTTCACTTAAGGGACAGCACGCCCTTCACGTGGTTAAGCACGACTGTGCTCGGGTTTAAGAACGACCGTGCTCACCCCTCCTGAACAGAATCAGAATTAAGGACTTTAAGGGGTTTCAAACCCCACTTCCCCTATGATGATAAGTTGATATAGCTAATCAAAGATAAAGATTAGACAACTTGGTTAATGTTTACCAAAGATAAATTAAGATGATGAGATGGTGAGGTATTGAGTTGATAAGTCGGTACCCCTTTTGGGTTACTGTAAGTTGATGAGTTATGCCTTGATGCTTTTGGCCAAGGAAGCCTTGACCCCACAGTTTAGGTCTAAGGTGTTGTTGTTATGTACCTTGGTGGCCGAGAGTTTGCCCCAGGTGCTGCGGTTGATTCCGCTAAAGTCCTCAGGTAGATTCCGCGAGGCAAGTTGTGCGGTAGATTCCGCTGTTATCTTCGGTCAATTCTGTTGGAGTTATGGAGGTGGCGTTGTCGTTGTTGTTGTGTTGCATACGCATTGCATCGGAGTTGCTGTTTAGGGATGTTCGACACAGGGCAGGTCATCCTAGAGTACGACAATCTGGCCATCCACTGTTGGAGTAGATTCTCCTAGCGCCCCCGTGACGAGGCATTCGTTGGTTTGATGCGTTGGCTATCCAAGGAGTAGATTCTCCGGCGTTGAGTAGATTCTCAATGTGGATATTTAACTCCGAAGTCGTCCATCCCGAGTTTAGTGGATCCACATGCATTGTTGGTTAGCGGAAAAGGATTGCATTGCACTACATAGCATGTTGAATGTTGATGCTGTTGATGTATGTTGGTGCCATATCTGTATGTGTTTACTTTACTTCCTACTTCCTTGTTATTATGTTTACATGATTCTTACTCCCTATGTTTGTTTGTTTGTTTGTTGTTGGCCTGATCGACACCTTGCAGAGGATGACGAGCAGCCTGGAGAGGAGTGACTCTGAGGAGCTGCCACTTATAGTTAGGGCTAGTTTATGTTATGTTAGTTTATTTCAATTGTATTCCGAGGATATGTTTCCGGAACGGTTATACCAGCCCTGAGTTGTGACATCGGGGTTGGGTTATTTGTTTGTTATGTTTTAATTGTTTTAAACTTATTTTATTTTTCCGCGGTTGTGAACTGGTTCATGTGGGGCTTTTCTACCCATGGGCAAATGTTTTAAATTATTCAGTAAATGCATGTTTTCATTTATAATTACTTTTATTATTAAATGCCTTATAACATGCAGGGTAGAAGGGTGTCACAAAAACAGAACGTAACATGTAGGACCAATTTGAAAAAAAATAAAACTTATCGGACTAATGTGAAAAGTAAAAAAATAATATATATATATATATATATATATATATATATATATATATATATATATATTATATATATATATATATATATATATATATATATATATATATATATACCTATTTTGCCTAAAGAATAAAGAGCATATACTATAAAGACTAAGGGGCCTTTATGTTATTGCTTAAAAATAAGTTTAAGAATTTTAAGCTAACATAAAAACAGTAACAGTATTTTGCATAAAGTTACTTGATTAAATTTAAGTATCACCACTGCACTAAAAAACCAAAAAACATAGCACCTTGTCTATTTACCAAATGTTGGATTATTCTCAAACCTAAGGACACTTCCACTCATTCTTTTCTTTTTTGGCCGCAACACACTTCAACTTACACAGTGAGATACTGCAGTGCAACACAAGTAATATTCAGGAGCATCCTAACTCCATCTGCACCATTAATAATACATATTTTGTCTATGGTATTACATATTGTTAGACTGGATAACATACACTGTCATTTTAAATAAACTCCTATTGAAGAATTTAGATCATAAAATTCATAGAGGTGCATAATGCATCTCGGTGATTTAAAAGATTGAAGGCTTTGTTTATCTCCTTAAAGGGAAGCTCGTGAGTGATGAAATATATCCATTTTCACCACCTAAAAAAAAAGAGTATTAGACCGTGCATTAGTTTTGATAACCATGCTATCGCACGGGTCTGGTTGGTTTTCACGCATGTTTCAAAATGACCTATATAGATTCTTTTGTTGGTGCACGAGTTAAGATGCTCAAAAAAGTAAGTTTTTTTTTTTGAAAAACTAAGTATTTTTCCTTTTCAAATATTAAATACATCAGTTCCTCATGAAAACTTTTTTTCTTGGTTCATTAACAAATGTCTTAAGGACACTCGTTAGCATTCTTCTTTGTTTTAAAATAGAATAAAAACGTGATATTAATTAGAGAATTTCTACTATACCCCTGGAAATTTGATTGTTTTGATACACTTAGGGCTCGTTTGGTGGTCATGATAGGAGAGACAGGATGGGATAAGCTTTCATATCCTATCTGAAACTATTGTTTGGTGAGGCAGCAGGATAGGATAAACCAATCCCATTGCCTATCCTATCATGTCCATCTAGTTAAAATTCTATCCTGAGGGGGAAGCTGGGTTAGAACTCAACCAGATAGGATAATATGATTTAAAGTATAAAAAAGTATAAAAATATTTTATATATAAAATAATTAAAGTATAATAAAATATAACATGGTTACCAAAAAAGGTCGAATAAAACATAAAATAATAAAAATATTAATAATTAATTTTTTAAAAAAATTTATTTTGTCACAAGGCTAATTTTGTTACTTTATATTATTTTAAAAAACTAAAAAATAAATAAAAATATTCTAATAATTTAACTATATATAAAGTAAAAACTAAAAATGAATATTTAAAATTATAAAAAAAAATAATTAAGTGAAACAATATTTTAAAAATTTAAAATATTATATGTAATTTTATCACAAGGACAATTTTGTCTTTTTATATAATCTTAAAAAACAAAAATTATAAAAAAAACTAAAATCTAATAAAATATGAAAACATTCCGAACAAAAACGAAAATTTTAAAATTCATACTAAAATTACAATGTTATCCAGTTGGTTATCTGGTGGACACCAAACATCGGATAGAATAATAGCTTATCATGTTCATATCCTATCCTACTCCTATCCTGCTCTCTTATCCTATCCGCCCCTATCCTATCCTGACTACCAAACGAGCCCTTATATTATGACCAATAGCAAGATAGCATTTCATTTAATGAAGTCAGAGCAACTATTTGGCTGAAAATTTTTGTATTTGTACTTTAGTCCCTGAGTAGTGAGTTCTTTTTTACCTTTTTAACTATTAATAATGTTTATTTAAAAATCAAACATTTTTTTAACATTAAAAATTTATTTAAAAGTTTAAATGTTAAAAAAATATGTTTTATGTTTTTTTTTCCTCCTTGGTCGAATGTGTTGTTGTCAAACCCTAATCTCAATCTGTACTCCCCAGTTGTTCTCAGTAGCAGATTTTGACTACATCTCTGTGGAATCGAGATTACGCTCGAAGTTAACCATCTCCGTTATACTCACTGTTGCCGTACCGTTCATCTCCATTGCCCTCATCCTATTTTCCTGCATTTTGATCCGTGGTAGAGCATCTTGGTACCCGCATTGATTCCAAGCATTCTTGTTTCCTATCTATTTGCAATTTTCCATTAATTCTGGAGCTGCTCCTATCTCCTATTGTAAGGTCGTATTCTAGCTGCCGACTTTGCTCCCTATGGTATTTGGTTCCAAAGTTGTACTGCCTTGCCCGTAGTTGATAACTTAGGAGACATACACATTATAAGTTAGTATGCTTAAGTATGAAGAGGTCCAGTATAAGCCCAAATAGATTTTGTTTGGCTAAAATACCTTTTTGGTCCTTTATCTTTTAGTGAAAATTCGTTTTGGTCCTTTATCTTTTAAAAGATTCATTTTATACCTTTATCTTTCAAAAGTGACACAAAATGGTCCTTTCGTCACTACTGTTACTAACGTTCGTTAAGGTTAGCTAGAGATCCGCCGGACTCTGCACCTTTCGTCGGAATCTGGCCATTCCTTTCACCTTTCTCTAGAGGTGTAACTGGACGGGGTAAACCCGACCAACCCGATCAACCTGAACCGAACCAAACCATGAAAACCCAAAATTGACTGGTTCGGGTAAAAAACCGAGCCAAACCAAAGAGAACCGAAGAGCTTTGGTTCAGGTAGTGGTTTTTATTTTCCAAAACCAACTACCCGATGACCCGACCCGATCAAGTTACAATTCAGGGAATTTTCCCCTAATTTCCTGACCTACCTTGGCAACACTCATATTTCACAACTCTCAGACTCTCTTCTATCACACAATACATCTCATCTCTGACCTAGCCACACAGCCGCCGCACACAGCCATGACCTCCGTCCCACCGCACATATCTCACCTCCGTCCTGGTCCAAGCGTCGTCTTCTGCTGTTAGATCAACCAAGCGCATCCAAGCGTCATCCTCCGTCGTCCTGGACCAGATCTCATCGCACCTTTGTAGCGGTGTCCAAGCGCCATCCTCCGCCGTTAGCGTTTTCAATGCTTCACGACCAGATCTCGTCCTGGACCAGATGTCATCATACCTCCGTCCTGGTCCAAGCGTTGTCCCCCGCCGTTAGCTTCCTTAGTGCTTCGAGACCAGATCTCGTCGAAGAAGAACAGAGGAACATAGATGCTTGATTGAGCTTTGGGGGGGAGGGGGGGGGATGGGGAAATCCGCTGGTCCGGTGTTCAACAAGTTCAACTTGATCATCTCTAAGTTCAACAAACTCTACAATTGCAAGGTGTTGGTACGGTGGTCCCTTAAATGTCTGACGAAGATGAAGATAAAATCTGCCTAGGGTTATTGCTCATTTCTACTTTTTTTTTTGTTTTTATTCTTTTATTTCTTTCATTTCTAGTAGGGGACCCTAACAACCGATCCGAACCAAACCGAACTTCATCGGTTTGGTTTGGTTCGGGTTTTGTGGTAAAAAATAATGAAAGCCAAACCAATCCGAACCAATCAATTTTGATTGGTTTGGATTTTTTTTCCATTCAAAACCGAACCAAATCGACCCGTTACACCCCTACCTTTCTCTCTGGAATTTTTGTTTTGCAGTGTTGGATTCATAAATCTCACGCCTACAAGTGACAAACACAGAGAAAGATTGGTGAAGAAGAAGAAGAAGAAGAAGATAACGAACTCTTCTCGCATAAAACGCAACTCTCTGTAAGATTTCGTTTTCATTTTCCTTATCTATCACACATACTTTAATTTTGAGTTTAAAAAATGGATTATTTTTTGGATACAGAGTTTCAGTTTTGAATTTCAGAAGGAGGGTACTAAATTTAACCACCTTTACTAAATTTAACGACCCTTTGTTTATAAATTTAATTGGGTGTGTTTGTTTTTGGGTTTTCTGTTTTTTGATATATGCAAGTTGAATTTCTTATTTTTTTATTTTGTTTAAATGAAATTCTGGGTTGGGTTTTGTTTCATTTGAAACTATGAGCAAAGCTATGTATTTGGACAGAAGTTCTTCAAAAAATTCAACATCTACAATATGGATAAGAAGTCCATATGGAATTGGAGGCCATTGAAGGCACTTTCCCACATCCACAATAAGAGGCTAAAATCTGATTGTGAAAAGCAATGAACAAATATTCAAGTGTAAATAGATCTGTGTGGGTGTGTGAGAGAGAGATAAAGGGACCTGGGGCATTGTTGAAGGATAAGAGTGTGAGTATGAGTCTGATGATGAAAAGATTGAAGGAGGAGGAAGGGGAGGAGAGAGGGTTTTGTTGAAAGTCCAAAAAGTTGTCCAGATTCATGGATCCAACACTGCAAAAATAAATTCCAGAGAGAAAGGTGAGAGGAATGCCCAGATTTCGACGAGACTTGCAGATTCCGGCGGATCTCCGGCTAAACTGAATGGACATTAGTAACGGATCTGATGGAAGGACCATTTTGAGTCACTTTTGAAAGATAAAGGACCAAAATGAATCTTTTAAAAGATAAAGGACCAAAACAAATTTTCACTAAAAGACAAAGGACCAAAAATGTATTTTTTTGAAAAGGATTAGGATAAGGAGATACAGTGAGACATACACATTATAAGTTTTTTTTTTTCCTATCTACTTCGAGGTGTATCCCACCCCCAACCTGAGATGGGGACTAATCTCCCGCGGGAGTTTGTTCGGCACCTCAATGGGTGGCATCCCTCCCAGCTGAGGTTTTTTCCATACCCAAGGCTCGAACCCGAGACCTTAGTTAAGGGGGCGAGAGGCTTTTAACCACTCACACCAACCTCAGTTGGTATACACATTATAAGTTAATATGCCATGATGCATGATACTTTTTTTTTTATAATGCATGATGCAACAGATGTTTTCTATGATTGATTAAAACCATGACGATTTTTCATTTTTTTTTCAATGCATGATGCAGAAGATGTTTTTTATGATTGATTAAAATGATGATTTTTCATTTTTTATTTTTCAATGCATGATCCAGGAAATGATTTGAAAATCATGAAATTTTTTTTTGCAAGTCACTTTTTTTATCATGGCCATATTTGGACTGAACTAGAACGAAGCTTGTTGATCTGGTTTATCACTTGCTTGTTCAAATGACGACTTGATTCCTTACAGAGATATGCTTCCTTCACAATGGTTATTGTTAAGTCTCTAAAATATCTGTGTGCATTTCCGTAAGTTTTGATGAAAGATAAACATTGGTTAATGATTTAACTAACCTACTTTGTGATTGCTAACCTGTCTACTTAGTGTACAGATCATAATATAACATAACTCACCTGTCTATCCACTTGGATGACAACCTGTCTGGATAAGCAAAAGTCAAACCGTCTGCTGACTAGGATTGTTGACTTTCTAACAAATCAGTTTCAACCTGTCTCTGCCATGATCTCATACTCGTCTAAGGTTCTTCGTTAAGAACTCAAGTACACGAAGCTTTTGAAAGCTGTCCCCTCATGCAGAAGACTCTGAATCTCTCTCACGCTTATCAAGAAATTCAGAAGGTCACTCTCTCAAGCAACCTAGGAAGTCAGAGACAACTTCCAGTTAAAGAATGTTGCCAACATGCTTTATTCCTTAGTACTCTCGGTTATTACACAAGAAGGGAAATATACTCTACAAAGTACAAAAGCATTCTGCACAACTCTGATTTGGCTACTGCACGATGCATAAAGCCATGATCCTTCATGTTAGAGTACAACCAACATCTCCATTGCATTAATGGCTGCTCAGAACGACTCTATTGCATTTAATGAAGCTCTGCTTGAAGCCATCGTTGCAAGGAATGTCTCTAACGGATATTAAATGTTTGAAGGCTATAAATACAGAAGTCATTGAAGATGAACATATCAGAGATTACAAAGCATTAAAGAGCCATTACTCTGTTCATTCTTTCTATCTGTATTCTTCAATCATTTGAAGTTATTACGCGGTCTTTCCTAAGTCTACATTTAATCCACTCTCTGAGTGTTAGTGAAAGAACTGTTTGTCTTATTGTATTTATTACAAAAAAACTTCTCAAAACAAACCTGTTTGAGCCTGAAGAGGCTAGGTGAGCAAAGAATACTTGTCTTGGAGCCTGAAGAGGCTAGGTGTGCAAATAATACTTGGAGTCTGTAACATGATCAGTTATAGTGGATAAAACTTGGTGCTGCCAAGGACTGGACGTAGCTCTTTGTGTTAAAGAGTGAACCAGGATAAACAACTGTGTTAATCTCTCTTCCCTTAAACTCTTTAGTTGTTTTGGTTATATTATTTACATTCTAACTAAGCGGTTAAAAGTGTGTATATCAAGCTTGTTTTACATCTGTGTGATTGCGTGTTTTTCTGTGAAAATATACCAGACAGGTGACCTGTCTATGTAAGTTATTTTACACCTGTCTCAACCTAGCTTTTGTGTGCGAAAAGATTTCAACTTTATTTTAATTTCTGATAAACACAATTCAACCCCCCTTCTCGTGTTTATAGTTGTCTATTTCTGTTATGACCATAGAAGGTAGTGACGATTATTCTTTCTTTTCGAACATTGCACCTTGTCAGAAGACTCTCGTGATTTGAGAAGAATTCACTGTGAGGTTCACGATTATTGAGAGATATTCTCAAATGGAAAAAAAGAATGGAATGCAGTCTTCTTCCAACAATACTCTTTAAGATAACTGCTAGTCTCTGAGGCACATGATCTTGAAATTCGCCTCAATCAACTTGCAAGGATGTGACTTGCCTTGGTCTTCATGCATTGGAAGCATTTCATGACCTGTAAACTTAAACTGCCCCAGTTTATCAACTTGAAGAGACCATTGTCTTTTTTGTACTTGACCTAACTTTTGTGTAAGTTGCTCTTTTTGAGTTTTCAACCTATCGGGTTGCTCTAACTTTTGCCTAGACCTCCTTTTCAGGTTTTCAACCTAGCGAGCCATTTCCTCTTTTATTTCTGTTTCTTCTTTCTCTTTTTTTTTGTCTTTTCTTTTTTTGTCTTTTCTTTTATGGCAGTGCTCTCAAGCGTAATTTTTCTTGTAGAAAGCCGAAGACTTTGCCATATTTGAGGATTACCGATCCTTCTGACATAAAGCCTATTTTCATACATAAGGTCCTTCAAAGTTCGGAGCCCTTTTTTCAAACCATCATTTTGAATTGATAAAATCAAATTAAGCACAAGATCTTTTCTTGAAATTGCTAAAGGCACACCTTTCCTATAGCTCTTATCGATCATCCTGGTAAAGCGGACCATCATAAAGCACGACTAATCTCTTTCTTTCAATGAGATCTGGATGGTCATGTCAATCTTGAATTCATTTAGCTTCTAAAATGACCAAACATGTGGTCCAAGGGAATGCCACATCCTCCTTATATTCAAAATTTCTCTAACCAGAGTTGTTCATTAAGGATTTACCATCAGATGATTAAATCGTACTATTGAACTCATGATTACCTTACCTAAAGCATCATGTAATAAACATGCATGGATTCAAAAGTATGACAGGAGAGGATATTATTGACTGGGCAAACTTCCTGATTAGTGTTGGAAGTTTGATGACTCAGAGGACAGAGACAAAACAGGATTAACAACAAGCAATATGGAGGTCAGAGGGTGGTGCCTCGGTTTGGAATGATTCAATCTTGGCTATCATGGCTATTGTCTCCCAAAATTTTCCTTAGTATGAGGCATTTTGAATATGAATTGGCCCAATTTATGCCATTTGAGAACAAAATTGCCCCAGAGACTAACCTTTGAGAATAGAGATACCGCAATATGTATGACATTTGATAATAGGCTTGCCTCAATGTGGGATTTTTTAGGATAGAATT
The DNA here is from genome assembly GCA_035048595.1 of Echinosophora koreensis. Taxonomy (NCBI): domain Eukaryota; kingdom Viridiplantae; phylum Streptophyta; class Magnoliopsida; order Fabales; family Fabaceae; genus Echinosophora; species Echinosophora koreensis. The sequence goes on from JAPCYP010000057.1 coordinate 3,144,157, forward strand.
GCCCCAGTGAAGGACATTCAAGCATAGAGTTGCCCTCAGTGTAGGCAATCCAAGCATAGAGTTGCCCACGTGTAAGGCGTCCAAGAGTGAAATTGCCCTAATATCGAGCCTTTGAGAACGAAGTTGCCCTAGTGTGAGGCATCGAGAAAGAAAAAAAAATCCAAAAATGGAAATGATCTAGAATAGGGCCCTTGGAAGAAAAATCTTGCCCCAGTGTCTGCCATGCCGATCTTGCCCTAACTTTTGCTTAGACTGCCCTTGCGGGTTTTCAGCTAACGGGATTTCTTCTCTTTTTTTAGGAGCAATTAATTAAAAACTCAAAAGAGCACAAATATTTTGTCCCAAAATAAAAATAAAAATTATAGCAATCGTTCATTGATCCAAATGGACTTTTTGAGGCTTGTAACGTGGCCAAGGTTGAGGGTCATTAAAAAAATGATATAAGGCTCAAACAAGTGTTTAGGGTTAAATAGGACCCAGGATCCATGCCCTTTTCTCACAAAAGTAGATTCAATCAAAGTATCTCTGCAATTCCAAGAACATTTACCTTTTTGTTGCTTTTTCATTCCATTTCCTTCTCGCTTTATCACTTGTCTTTTGTCAAGGAGTTCTCCATCATTATTCTTTCCCTTTTTTCTAGTTTTTTTTTTAACTTTTCAACTTCTTACTTGATTCTTCAAAATCATTACTTCTTTCATGCTTGCCCCTTGTTTAGGGGATGATCTTTGTCCAAGGTTCTTCGAAAGGAATTTTAAATCTCAAAAGGGGTAGCAAGGGATATTGGTAATATTTTGTAAAGGATAGAGAAAGATGGCCAATCTTCATTTTAAATCATGATTGCTTATTTTTAAAATTTTAATTTAAAGACAAAAAGATTGTGCACTTCAAGAGACTATTTATTTGCTCCTTTTTTTTATTTTATTTTTTGTTTGTTTTTTCTTTTTATTTTTTTGCTTTCTTTTTCTTTTTCTTTTTTTGTTCTTTTTGGCAAAGGGCACCTACACATGTGGACTTTATTAATGTGCCACAAAGGATTTTCAAGAGCATAAGCCCCATGAACCAGACTAAGGAAGATACTTGGAGAAGAATAGAAGAAGAAAAGATACAATAATGATGAGAAAAACACAAGGTATGCAGGCAAATCCATTACATAATGCTTCAAGAAGGTGAGCATAGTTCAAGAACTAAATGATTCATGCCAGTACAACATAACCATATTCATGATAAACCACTGATAAACCACATGGAATTGAGTCCTCATCAAAATTTCCCATGAGCAGGGGGACTACAAGGTATTGGCCATTCTCAACCACTTGAATATGAGCCACTTGTGAAGACAGGATTTTCTCGAGCTTTCAATAGTCTATTGATTAATAACCTTCTCACCATGGCCTTGAAACCATCAGGATTCTCATTGAGAGAACAATTACCCCCATCAGAAATCCTCAAGTACATTAGGGTCATAACACACTTGAAATGGAGGCTCCATCTGTGTTCTTGTTCTTTTCAAGAGACTGTATGACTTCTAGAATCTTGGACATATGCTCCTTCAAGTTGGCTGACTTCATCCTTCATCTTTAGTTCAACCATGATCCTTGATTGAGATTGAGTTCGATAAGGATGGCGAGGAACCGGTTTGTTTATTTTTATGATGATAAAAATGACATGAGTTTGCAATGAATGAATGAAGATGCTGTATATTTTATTTTATTTTATTATTAAGATGTGAGAATACTAGAGAATCGTCAGTGCCTGCCCCGCTGTGAATACTTCTAAAATCAAGCAACAAATTTTTATTAATGATAAAAATCAAGTACATTGTATCCAGACTTTTACACGGCCTTCAATTACAGCCCTTTGTTTCATCTTTTCCATCAACTCTTTACAATATTCAAGAAATTCAGAAATTTCAGCTGGCACAGAAAACGAGTTCATCATCCCTTTAGCCCTCCTTAAAAATATTGGGATATCATCAACTGCTTGGTTGGCTAACCATGCTAACTTTGTATAACGATCATTCCAAAGCATGCTTTCATTGTTGAGCCCTTTGATGATCCTCGCATGATCTTCCACATGATTATCCAACTTTATGAAATGGTCTCTCGAGTACATTCCTTCATTCTTGAGCTTATTGATGATATTCTCTTGATCTCTTATATAACCTTTCAACCTACATGCATTTCCTTGTTCCTTCTTCAGTCCCTCTTAATACATCGCTGCTATTTGCTCAACTTCTTCCCGATATTGCCTTTCATTGTTGACCCTGTTCTCATACTCAGTCACCACATTTTCTAACTGTTGTTTCAAATCCCCGAGTTGCATTTTCACACTTCTCTCAGCCATCTTGGATTTTTTGTATAATTCTTTCAACTTTTTGGCATGATCCAAAGCTTTATCTCTTTCTTTTCCACGCAGCTCTAACTCCTTATTTGCAGCCCTCAAGCAACCTCATGTCTTGAACTTGCATTCTTTTTCAACTCTTGCCCTTTTATTGGTCTTCTCAAGACATTGTCCCTTTTGGGTGTTTTCTAGTTGCAAGGCCTTGTTTTCTCGAAAAGCTTCTTCTAACTTCTTTTACAGTCTCTTCTTCTGACTTGAGCAATGCTGCTTTAAGCTCCTCTACCTCTTCATTGGTAATTGGGGTTGCTACAGGCGTCTCATCAACAATTTCCTTGACAACTGGAATTGAGCACTGAAAGGGTAACTTGATTTTCTGAACCCTATCCCTTAGCCATTGGCGATAACTCTCTTTTGCATCACAACTCCTTTTCCCAAGCTCTTTATTTTTTCGAATGGCACGATCCTAGGCTAGGCGAATTCTTTTAAGCATTTAAGTGTCCTTCATATCCTTCTCATAAAGAACAAAAGGCGTTATCATTTCTTCAGTTGGTGGGTCTCTCATGGGATAACCAAGTTGCCTTAAAGCCAAAGAGGGATTATAGTTAATGCACCCTTTGGTTCCCATGAGTGGTACATTAGGGAAATTCCCACACTAATAGATCACCTCATGTACCTCCTGCCACTACGGGTACCATCAAACCGTCTTTTCATTAAGATCAACTAGACTTTGTGCCCATTGCTGACTATTTTTGACCTTCACATTATACATCTTGAAGTCTTCAATAGGGCATGATACTTTGCATTTTTTATTAAACATGTGAGTGCTCAGCCAAATATAAAGCACAGGCAAGCAACACACTATCTTCTCTCCTTTCTTCTCATAACAATAATTGAAAGTGTAATATGTGTCCGCAAGAACAACTGGTACGGGACTGTCTCCCCTATCTCTAAAGGCCAAGAAGATATCAATTGCAGTAAAATCTATGTAGTCATCAATGTGCGGAAACAGAACAACCCCATAAACATCAAGAGCCAATACGTCCATGAAAGAAGTCCAATCTCCAACTTTGCCAAATGATTAATTCTCTCTTCTATGTAGTTTTGCGGAAATCCATCGTAGCCACTTTGATTCCGCTTCTTGCTTTGCAACTCTTGTACCTGAACTCTCAACACATTTGCAACTGCTTGCATGGAAGGGTAGTGCCCCAAGTATCGATAAGGCTTGAGATTTTCCAATGGATACCCTAAGATTTGCGCATATTCTTCCAAGGTACGTGCCATTTGGAAATCTTGGAAAGTGAAACACCTCATGGGAGGATCATAGAATTGGGCTAATGCAGTAATGGCCTCTACTTGCACATCCACCTTTAGCAGCTTAAGTATCTTTTCATACTTTTTATCAAAGGTCAGGCGCTGAATCTTTGTCATCAAGCCAACACAGGTTTTCAAACTTTCAACTTCGGGCTTCTTGGCTTTCAAAGCCAAGGTCTTTCTTAGCATGGCTGACGATGCCTCATTACTTGATCCCATATTTCTTTTACTGATGATACTCACAGCCGCGCTTTAAATTCCTACGATTCACTGGCATACCCACCAATAAAATATGTGAGGAAAAAATGAATGCATGCATGTTGAAATATTTTTTATGTTTTCATTTTTAAAAATGGGGATGCAAATACATGATGAAATAATTTTACAAACAATTTTAAAAAGTGCATACATAAACATAATGCTCCTATGTCCTGAATGGATTTCATCTAAAATTGTGAATTTCTACCCTAATGATCTATAGCCTTGTAACTTGTGAAACCTCTCTTGGGTGGCTCTAAAACTTACTATTAAATGGTTTCTAGAGCTAAGTACCCATTACGGAATGTTGACAAAAAACAGGGAGTACATCCAAAATGTGGGCATTAACGAAAGAGTCAGACTCTAGATGAGATTCTCGCGATAAGCAAACAAGAAGTACATCCAAAATGGCTACCATTAACAATCTCGCACTATCATAAGTTTCACTCAGACCCGAGTATAGGGCCCCACTCATAAGTGTGTGCAAGTGTAAGTGTGGTGCGTGAAGGGAGCAAAACTTAAAACTACCCAAGCTGCAAAATAAACACATATGCATACAAAATGAAGGTCGTCTATCTTAAGATTCGATCCAAGCATTATATATACAATAAAAAAATATTTACAAATAAGCAAAAAGCAAAGAGGTGAAATAAATAAAGAAGAAGAAAAATAATTTTGAACAAATAACTATGTTAGGCTTGACTCTCTTAAGAAATCCCCAGTAGAGTCGCCATCTGTCGCAACCACATTGCGACAGGAGCGATGAACAAAAACTAATAAGTTTGCAAAAATGGAGTCGCCACCAAAATTTATTTTATTTAGGGAAACATTGGAAAAAAACCCTTTTTAAATGAATGGTCTTCGAAAACAGATTTAGGGTTCGGGAGTCGATTATGCATATGAAATGTATTAGCACCCTATGACATCCATTAAAAAATGGTTACCTCTAGTTAATTGTGCAAAACTATGTTAACTTCAAAAATATTTATTTCACTCTTTTTATTAAAATAAAAATATAATTAAAATGATAGATAAACCATAAGAGATTTTATTTTCCTATTTTTCAAGAAAAGAAAACGAATATTGATGAGAAATTAAAAGGATTTTATGAAAATTTATTTTTGGGCTTGACAGGATTAAATCATGCTCCTACGTATCCCCGGGTGCAATAGGGAATTCAAAGCTACGTAGTTCTTTTAAAAATATGTTTGTTGGTTTAGTTGATTTTAATCTTTTTTGAAACGCTTAGGTCACCAAGTTGTCACAACTGAGGTGTCCTAAAAAAATAAGGATTAATAAAATGTTGCATCTCAGCTAACCCTTTTAATTTATATTTTATATTATTTATTTTATTTTATTTTATTTTTTAAGATGCTTAGGATCATCAAGTTGTCACAACTCAGGTGTCCTAAAAAAATAAGGATTAACAAGATGTCGCATCTCAGGTAACCTTTTGTTTTAAAAGAAATTAATTTTAGTTTTTATATTTTTAACAGCTTAGGATCACCAAGCTGTTACAACTTAGATGTCCTAACAAAACAAGGATTAACAAGATGTCGCATCTCAGCTAATCCTTTTAATTTATTTTTAGTTTATATATTTTTAAAAGTTTAGGATCATCAAGCTGTCACAACTCAAATGTCCTAAAAAAACAAGGATTAACAAGATGTCGCATCCCAGTTAACCCTTTAAATTGTTATATAATATTTGATTTAATTTGATAGACATTTAAATTAATTTGATATATTGTCACAAAGAAGTATTTATGTTTTAGAAAATAAGCATATGTGATCAAATAATAATTGTAACAAATAAACATTTTAACTTAAAAAAAATGTACACTTAATTTTAATTTTGGCCAATACTTTTAAATACTTATTTTTAATTGCTGTACATTTTATTCTTAAAAAACAAATAAATTGGATTAATTAACATGTGGGTAAACAAAATAGGGCATTAAGCCTTTGACCTTATTAATGGAAACGTCATACGACTATGAAGCGAAAATGCCGAGGCAGCAAAAATAAAAAAGGAGGGGGAAAGGTACCACACGTGGTTGCCGTCCAATAGCGAGGAAGAAAGAAATCCGCACGACGTGGAGGTGATCCATGCAGCGACAGTGGTCGCGTGCCGCGGCACCAGAAGGAGAACGGCGGAGAGGTGGCGGTCCGATCTGAATTATGGCGACACACATGACGGCATGTTGCCAGTCTGCTAGAGCTGCTATTCGCGGCGGTGACGCCTATTAGCAGAGAGATACACGCACAGGTGACGCAGTGGACTACGGCGGAGCGAGACCACGTCCGTTCGTGTCGAGGAGTGGGCGTTACAGGGTGATGAACTGGCGGCGTCTAGGCGGCGCTCTCTTGCTGCGTGGTGGATGAGAAAGGAGAGTGGGGGAGAAAGAAGTGTTTGCGCAGAGGATAGTTGCTACGTGTGGAGAATGGCGGAGTGGGGCTGCGGAGGACGACGTAGTAAACTACGTTTCACAATGATGAGGGCTTCAAGACTCCGACATGGTGGTTTGATGAGATTTCGGCAAGTGTATCGAATCGTTGCAAGTAATAAAATCGGTGAGAACCGGATATCGTCCACAGGGATTAGTTGTCAAGTATCAATTCACAAGTTAAACAGCTATCTAGACCTATCTTTGGCATGAAGAGAGCTCAAAACATAAAATAGAGCAACAAAAGCAAATAAAATATTTTTGGTCTTTTGGGATTTTTAACAAACACTTAGCAAGCAAAAAGAGATGCAATTAACAAATGGATAAAATGTCGGAGTTAGACTACACTAATCTTTCCTCAATTGCAATAAAATGGTTACTAACACAAGTTCTAGTTCAATTATAACAATCAAGCCTTTTAAAATACTCAAACCCCAATTCCTTAGGTAGAATGAGCCTAAAACCCCAAATTAAACCATAATTCCTTAGGTAGAATAACATGAGATTTTGCATAAAGAACCAAGACTTAAAAGATTGCAAGCACCTCAAGACCCATTCCTAGATTCATGAACTACTTGGTATTTAATTCATGAGCATGCATTAGCATCAATTTCCTAATTGTCTACCAAAGCAACAAATCATTTCATGGGTGATCAAGCCAAGAAAAGCATTAAGCATAGAAACAAATACTCATAATGAAAAAGGAACTTGCATTAAAACCAAGTCAAGATACAACTAAGTTTAGAAAAGTAAACATCTAACCCCAACAAAAGGGGATTTAGCTAGACATACTAAACCCTAAAATAAAATAAAATAGAGATAAAGAAAGAGTAGAAAACTGCATTAAAACCGGAGAGGAGCGTAATTCCATTTTCCTTCACACTGTGCGGCTCCTTCCCCTGTTCAACACTGCTGTCCCCTTGCAGCTCTCCTCTTTGCCGCCTCCTCTGTTCTGCTAATGTCGTGCCTTTCTAATTCCCCTGGTCCTCACATCAGCAACCCTCTCACGTGGGCCTCCAATTCCATGTGCTCCATTTTCTTTTCAATATCAATCCAATTAGGCTTGATCTTTTAGTTGCCTAGAAGCCCGTGTAACCATCTTAATTGCCAAGTCTCAAGTCTGTACGTGACTTCTATGTTCTATTTGGCAAAGCAAAGTTCTTTCATTTTTTTTTTTATAATTCCTGTGGGACCCACGACCTTTTGATGATTCATGTTTATCCTGGAGCTTGATCTTTATTATTTACTACAAAAGTAAACAAGTAAAATTATTATTAGATTAATACTAAAAATTATAAAATTAAACTAAAAATATAAAACATTTTTAAAAACTAAATTAACTAAACTTAGAGATAAAACTCAATCAACTAGCATAATTGGGAGTAAAAATCCACTCAATAAGCATACAAAAGTCACATAATCTAGAAGATTATCATGGTTCCGAACTTGACTTACATGGTGATGCGCATAGAGGCTTGAGGGAGTTTGCTGCTAAGGGAGAAACAATTGTGGGTATGAAGAAAATGGAAACTGGAGTAGAGAAGGAGAAGAAGAATGAGAAATAGAAAGAAATGGAGAGATCAGAAAAATAGAAGAACCAACATCAGCCCCCCCTTCCTTATGTTGCTGCTGCTTCCTTTTATACTAATAATAACCTCTTCAACTTATATACCACTAGCTACAAGTCTCTCCAATTCAGAATTTACTCACTGATGATGATTCCTTTTTCTTTTCTTTTTTGATCAAAAGACTAAGGTATACAAAAGCATCACTATAATGCTATTCATCCCAACTAGGTTGGCACCACTAGCAACATCCATCAATTGCAGCATACCTAGAAATAAAATATAATAAAAAAAAAGAATACAAATCAATCATGGGGGGACCAAACCAAAACCCATGGGGAAATCATTTAAATCTATAGTTAGGCATTCCTAACTTATTTCTAATAAAATCCTCTCTAATAAAATTAGGAGGCAAATCCCACCAATGAAAACCCTGATTATCTACATCAAAATTAGCTAATCTATCTGCACAAATGTTTCCTTCTCTATACAAATGAGAGACCACAAAATGCATCTTGGAAACAAGAAGCTTACAGTTATTCCACCTATTTCTTAACTTTCAAGGAACTAAGTTATCCACCTTGAGGCTTGAACCACAAGTTGAGAGTCACATTCTAACCAAAGCCTATTACAACCTCTTTGGAAGGCCACCTCAATAGCTATCATGGCTGCCTCAAGTTCTGCATTCAGAGCACTAGTAACACCAATATAGGAAGAAAAACAGCCAGCAATTTCACCTCTATATCCTCTGAAAATTCCCCCACTAGCTGCATAACCTAGGCTACGTCTAGCTGAGCCATTTGTATTACACTTGATCCAATTACAAAGAGGAGGTATCCAATAAACAGTTATGATCTTAGGAGCTTTGTCCACTTTACCATCAAAATTGAAAGCCTTTAGAATTCGAAAATCCTCCATTGTATTTGAAGTGAAACCTTTAGAGTTAACACCTATGAGGTGAGTTGCAACAATGATAGAACTTATGGCTGATGTTAGATGAACCTTGACATTATTGAACCTTGATTGATTTCTACAGTGCTAAATCCAATATAAAGCATTCATTATGGCTGCTATAATCACACCTTGAACCTGACTGCTCCAGCATCTATTAAGTATATTGAACAAAGATGAAACAGAAGTGAGATCCAGGGAATAATTTAGACAGCACTCGAGCCATTGCCAAATTGATTTAGCAAACTTGCATCTCAAGAAAAGGTGGTTTGCACTCTCATCAGTTTCCCTGCATAAGTCACACATAGACACCATTATACAGCCTTTGCTCCTTAGACAATCATCTGTCGGCATCTTGCAATGAAATAATCTCCAGGTGATGAAAGCTTTTGAAGGAGTGATACAGGACTTCCATATGGTTTTAGACCAGTTAGCAGTGACAGTAGGAGGCCTATGGAAGCTGCAAGCATCTTTAAAAGTCATTTTGCCCAAGTCTGAGAAAGGCCAAACTATCATGTCTTTAGAATCTGCATCTAAAGGAATCACTACCTTGTTAATGTCAGCCACCACATCCGGAGCTTTGTCACAAAGCAACTGCGGCAGGAGCCAACCACCATTTATAATGAAGTCCTTAACTTTAGCATTGAGCAGATTGGCATACTCAATTGGAAAACCAAGCTGATCAGCAATAGGAGAATCTAACCAGCAATCTGTCCAGAAATTTATACATTTTCCATCACCAAGAGACCACTTTACTGAGGCTGGAACCACATGCATGAACTTCTTGATAAATATGAAAAACTATAGAGCAGCATTCCATTGATGACAGAGTTTACAATACCCATTATTGATAAGCTTGCTCCTTTCCAAGAACTCAACTTGGCCTTGATCCTATCAGCAATAGGCTGCAAATGAATGGCTTTAGGCTTGCCTTTAAAAATAGGCACTCCCAAATAAGTAAAAAGGAGCACCCCTGCAGAGAAGCCAAGGAAACCTTTGATTTCGTTGATTCTCCTAACACTCATAGAACTAGTGAAGAACCTGCACTTCTCTAAACTCAGAAACTGTCCAGACACTTCACCATAGAAATTAAAAAGCTGCATCAAACAGTCTATGTTCTTCCTAGTTCCCTTACAAAACACCATAATGTCATCTGCTTAGAGGACATGAGTAGGTGTTTGAAATCCTCTAGGGCCTGCCATGGGAGCCAACTGCTTGGTTTCAACAAGGTGAGTGATGCTCCTACTTAAAAAATCTCCTGCCAAACAAAAAAGCAAGCGGGAGAGAGGATCCCTTTGCCTAACCCTTCTTTTACAAGGCATATATCCACAAGCTTGACCATTGATCATAAAGGACAACCTAGCAGATTTGAGAATAGTTGAGATCCAATTGCAGAAAACAGTATTGAAACCAAAAGCCATCAAGACTCTTTGCAAAAAACCCCAATCTAGAGTATCAAAGGCTTTTTTTATGTCAAACTTTAGAGCCACATTGCCCCCATATGCTTTGCTATCCGACAAATTAATGGCTTCTGATGTTATGTAGATGCAATCAGCTATGCTTCTGCCTTTCAAAAAACCCCTTTGCTGATTAGAGATGATGTTAGGAGCTATCAAAGCCAATCTGTCTGCTAGAACTTTTGAGATGACTTTAAACTGAAAATTAGCCAAGACAATTGGCCTATAGTCTTCAATTCTTTCAGCACCAAGAAATTTAGGGATTAGAGCAACTGCATTAGAATTTAAGCCAGGCATGATCCAATTCTGCAAGAAGAATTGTTGGACAGATTTAAAGACATCTTCCCTACTATTTCCCAAAATTCATGGAAGAAGCACCCTCCAAAACCATCAGGGCCAGGGGATGAAGATCCATTCATTGCATAAACTGCTGACTTTCACCTCTTCTTTAGAAGGAATTGCAGACAACATTGTGTTTTCCTCAGCAAAAACTAGTTTGGGAATGACCTTTTCTATCATATCACTCATTCTGCAATTATTATCAGTACCAATTATTAGCATTGATTTTACTCTACGAAAATGTAACTGAAAAAGGAATCATCATCTCAATGATAAGTAAAAGCATTTGAAAGCCATCAGTTACAAAACTCATCCATTAATGCTCATTTATTTATTTTTATTTTTTATCTTTTTATTTTTTATTTTTTATTTTTTTTAATTTTATAATAATATAGAAAAAGGAGGACAAAATATGGTGTTCACAATTTATTATTTGATTTAAATTTAGTTGATTTTGGTTATTTTTTATTTTTGTTGTGCTATTTTGTATTAAGTTTATTTATAAATCAAATAATAAATAAAAAAGTTGTAGTGTTGACACTTGGCATCATAAACATTGATGCATTTCCTGCATAAGGAAGATGACACATGACAAACCTATATTGCATAGGGGATATAATTGTATTGTTTATAGATTATAGATAGATAGATATAGATATAGATATAGATTATATCTGATGAAAAATGGGTCGTAAAACATAATATGCATATATGGAAATTAAGTTGCATATCACGTTTGATGATACCTGAATGCACTCTTCAATTTCCAATTGGTGCCTAAAAAGGGTATTACATGTTTTCTTTTGGGAACGTAGGATTTCTTGCCATTATGTGCATGCCTTCTTCATGGTGATAACATATTGTAAAATTAATGTAAAACCAAATTACTTAAGGAAAAATGTTATTCTGACTCCCCATATTTGACAACTACGGTACTGTAGCGCTACAGTACCGCTATTATAGCGCTACTGGTTAATTTTTTTTTTTTTGTTTTACAAATTTTGACTTTTAAAAAAATTAAAAAATTTAGCTTTTTTGAATACTAACATTTTTGGTTAATAACGTGCAAACATCTGGTTAATTCAGTTTATTATATGGTTAATGGGTCATCCTAAAGCTTACAATCATTTTCCACAACCATGTAAATATTTGGTTAATCACGTGCAAATATCTGGTTAATTCAGTTCATTATCTGGTTAATGGGTCCTCCTGAAACATACAATCATTTTTCACAACCATGTAAATATTTGGTTAATCACGTATAAATATTTGGTTAATTCAATTCAATATATGGTTAATGGGTCATCCTGAAACACAATCATTTTCCATCATTGTACATACATTAACCATATAATGAACTGAATTAACTAAATATTTACATGGTTGTGGAAATTGATTGTAAGCTTCAGGATGACCCATTAACCAGATAATGAACTGAATTAACCAGATATTTGCATGTAATTAACCAAATATTTACATGGTTATGAAAAATAATTGTAAGCTTTAGGATGACCCATAAACCATATAATGAACTGAATTAACCAGATATTTACACGTAATTAACCAAAAATGTTAGTATTCAAAAAAGCTAAATTTTTATTTTTTTTTTAAAAAAAAAGTCAAAATTTGAAAAAAAAAAAAAAATGTAGCAGTACTATAGCGCTACAGTACCGTAGTTGTCATGTAGTTGTCAAATATGGGGAGTCAGGATAACATGACTCTTACTTAAGCAATATAATGGAGAGAATGAGAGAATCTCTTTTTCATTTCATTCCATTCCACGTCAATACAAATGAGATGTCTTATTAATAGAATAATAGGCATAAATCTACAACTGAGAAATTCTTGATAGGTGCAAACCCAATAAAAAAAAACTACAACCAATAAAATGAAATTACCTCGGTACCCATGAATACTAGATAACGGGAAAAAATGACGGTATGAACTATTTTTAAAATTTTTGATATTATAGGGATGAAATCCTAAGAATTTTTTTTTACAGTAAAAGTCACATGCTCCTCTGAAATGGCACAAAAACAACACTAGAAGAAGGGTTGAATAGTATCACTACAAAAAATTTATCATTCTACGGAGGTTTTTTTTGCGGAGGTTTTGCAAACCGCCTCAAATTAACATAAATCTGAGTAAATAACTTTTCTACAAACTGCGCAGATTCAGGTAGATAGCGACGGTTTTTGTTTCAATTTGCGGGGGTTCATAAGCTCCTCAGTTTAAAAACGATTTTCCCACCATTTACTCTACTCTACCCGCTCTTTCAGAATTAGAAAATAATACAACCCAAATGCTTAAACCACAATCCCTAGGTTCCCTGTTGTGGCGAGCAAGAAGCGGTGACTGGCAGAGCTGTTTGCGCCATCTTCTGGTATTTCCCTCTTCGACTCTTGCGTTTCATTTCTGGTTTAATGAATCGAATTCGTTTGCTATGAGTTGCAGAAGTTCTGGTTTTTTCCTCTTCGACACTCGCATCTTCGCCAATTTCGTGGTATTCTTGTTTTTTCTATGTTGTTCTTGTTCCTTTGTTTTACCATCATTTTGTTATTCATGCAATGGTTGTGAAGAAGGTTGCTATAATGGTTGGTACTGGTTCGCAATATTGTAATTCATAACTTTGGGGTTTGCTAAGTTAGAATCGAATCAAAGATATAGATTATCTTACACTGAATAGATTCTATGAGGTTAGGGTTTACACAAAAAGGTTATTGAAATAAATTATGATTGAACAAATTCAAACTAAAATAAGTGTGTATTTTATATAAGTATTCATTGAGAGAGAACTTGGTGCTTTGTTTGAGGTTGAATTGGTGCTACTTGGTTTTGCCCATATACTGTTTGGTAAAATGCCAAACTTGTCATAGTAAATATCAGGGTCGATCAATTGCTCCAGTACACATGGAAAACAGCTTCTACCCATTGGTGTTGGCTAGAGATGTTGAACATCAGGCGTTCCTAGTACAGATTTCAGATGATAAATGATAAATGGGATGTATTGGTTTTTACCTCAGATTATTTGACTAATAATAAATTGAGAATGTTTATTCTATCATGCAAGTATTGCCTGGACAATACCCTTCAACCTAACAAGGTTCAGGGGAAGACAGTTCTCTACATGAGAGGACGAGGGGAAAGATTAAAAAAAGGCTTAGAAGTTCAAAGGGCTGATGGTGTTGGTTTTATCCTTGGAAACAATAAAAAATTTGGAAATGATGCACCATGTGATCTATGAGAATGCCTTAAAACTTATTCAATGTTAAAAGCCAAACAAGCACCCTCCATGGCCTCCTTGGCCTCCTTATCTAGCATATAATAATTGACCTCAATTTTGTTCTGAAGGTAATTCCCATGACTTTATCACCGTATTCATGTGTACCTTTGTTCCTTTTTATAAGAATATTAATGTCTTATAGTTGATAACCGTTGCTTTTGGGTGAAGACAGGTTTGGTCCTAGATCTCTTCTGCTGCTACTCATAAGATTTTACTAGTTTTATCAGTTGACACCTTATGCCCTCTCGCTATTAATTTATGTCTTCTGTAGATATAATCTTGATAGTCTGCCAAATTATTTCATTTAATATAATCTGGTAGTCTTCTCTACTTTATATCATCTATTTTCTAAGTTATATTTATTTTATTTTTTCTTTCATTTCCAGAATTGTCATTTACATAGATGAATTAATTTTGGCAAGGTAGCTACAATACTCAAGGAGCAAATTAAACTACTTCCTCGGTAAGTTCCATTGTATTCTAACATATTCTTTAGTTTGATTCTTTAGAAGCATTTACTATATAGTTAAGGATTAAGTTAATTCTGTTTCAGCTATGTTAGTTTTGGGAAGGATAAGAAGTAGTATACTTGCAAAGTGTTTGAATTTTGATACAAAAATAAATTGCTGTTGTATGAAGAGTTGTATGATGTGTATGTTGTTGAATTCCACAAAATCTGACCATTTAAAGTATAGTTTATTTTTGTATTGATATATCATTTTTTATAGAAATATTTGTACATTTTGAATATTTTAACTAAGTGATTTCCTTCTATTATTTCAGCCAAATGATGATGCAAGTGAACCAAGTTCCCTTTTTGGTTGCAAGAGGATCATCTGGAGCTAGCAATGTTTAATATTCTTTTTATGTTTATTTAGTATAGAACTTCTTTTAGGTTATTATGAATTTAAGTTGTACTCTATAAATCACACTTGACATTTGAACTACATTTGAATCATACTTATGTCATTATGGTTATATTTTTATGAAAATTTTGTGAGTACTTCGATAAACTCTGTTAAATATAGTTCCATTGCCACAATTTAGGAGAATGCAAAATGTTATCAAATAAATACATTTGAAACAAAATTGCCAAAAATGGCAGAATATAATTGCAAGCAGGCAGTGCTAACAATAGAATCATCATAATCAAGGAGGTTAAAATCTTCTTGAATTACAAATGACGATAGAAGTGGTTTTCAACCCCTACAATATAATAATCGCTCATAGAGGAGGTTAAAAACCCCCCACAAAATACCTACCTAATGGGGGATCGCACATAGTGGAGGTTATAAACCTCCGCAAAATAAACCGCCGCAAATTAAATAAGATACCAGCGGTCGTTAAAAACTGCCACAAATTGTTTGTGGCGAACGTAACAGTGGCAATTGTCAAAAACGCTGCAAATTAATTTGTGGAGGTTAAAAACCGCCACAAATTGATTTTAAAACCGCCACAAATTGATAGTTTTTTTGTAGTGTATTTTTCACAAAAATTAATTTTTGAAACAATTTTTACAAGCACAAAGCAACATACACACAAGGATCAGACGCTTAAGGAGGAGTCTGTAAAAGAGATAAAACATAAAACTTGATCAAACACAAACACTACCCGAGGTTAGTAGTAGTAAGATAAATGCAATAATTAAAGAGAGTAAGGAAAGAGATAAACACAGAGGATTTATCCCAGTTCACCCACAAATCTTGGGCTACATCCAGTCCTTGGCTTCACCTAGCTTTTGCACTATAACTGATCAGGTTACAAACGAGTATTCTTTTCACACCTAACCTCTCTAGGCTCAAACACGGAGTATTCAATATTGTTTTCACCTAGCCTCTTTAGGCTCAACCAAGTATTCTTTTTGCTAGCCTCTTCAGGCATATCAGAGAGATGAGATTTATTTGAAGCATCAACTTCACTTTACATCAACTAGCAGGTCGACCAAATAATATTCAATGAGTGAATAATGACTAAGTTTGGGTATGACTGCTTAGACTAACTTCTCTAATGCATTGTTTGGTTCAGGGGAGGGGAGGGGAGGGGAGGGGAGGGGTTTTAAACCAGCTATTGTGTTTGGTTCAAAAGAGGGGAGGGGAGACAACACTTTCATGTTTGGTTCAGGAGGGGAGGGGAGGGATTTTAAAACAAATTTACTCTTAAACCCTTATAATTATTTATTTTAAAATACATAAGTGGGGATATTTTAGTCAATACATAGGTTATGTTTTAAAATCCCTCCCCTCCCCTCCAAATCCCCCCATTATTGGAGGGGAGGCAAAACTCACTTAAGGAGGGATTTTGCTCCCCTCCCCTCCCCTCTAAAAATTGAACCAAACATACAAGTTTTTAAAAAATCCCTCCCCTCCCCTCCCCTCCAACCAAACACTATGTAAGAGATTTACAGTGAGAGAGAAGGTAGTAGGAACAATTTCAAAGTATATGAAAGAATAAAACCATTAAGGGACCTAATAAAAGCAAAGCTCTTCACGAGAGTACTCTTTCCAACACCACGATCATCAGTAATTAAAGTCAAAGAGCCTTCAAAATCATAATTATAGATAAAGTTAGCCATTAATGAAAATAAGAGATGAAATAACTTTATGAAAATAAATGGCAGTTCTTACTAGATAAAGCATAATTAAAATTGAAGGCAATAGAGAACACACTCTATTTTGCTAGAGGAAGGTTGAGGCGATGACAATAGGGATGAAATACACTCGACGCGTGCTGGGACGACGCCGGGGCATGTTATGACAAGGCAACATGTTGGGATGATGGTGGCATGCGAGAACATTCAAGACAGGAAGAGAGCATACTATGGGAGTAGATGATGTAGCAACAAAGAGCACTGGCGAAAGGAGGATCCTGAACGGTGGGAAGAGAAAGTTCACAAAATGGGAGGGAAGAGAGAGACCCTTCAAATTTAGGCACATGACTTTTTCCCTTTATTTTACAACTTGTTTTTTTTTTCATTTTGTTATTTGTTGTAATTTTTTTATTTGGTGGGCCCAAGAATGAGCTGTTAGGTTTGTGATCATGGAAGAATTTCTCTAAACTAATAGAATTTATAACCTCCTAGGAGTATGAAATGACTTTGGAAGATGGACATTCCCTAATTATATTCATAACAATAATAATATATTTAAATTATATTTTTTTAAACAAAATTATTTGATATATTTCTTAATGTTTTTTCAAAATCGTCATCGAAGAGAAATCAAAAAAATAGGAGAGCACAACCAACAAGGCCTAACCAGTTGGTAGATACTGAGATTCCTTAAGCATGATGTCAGTGGTTCAATTCATGTCATGTGTGTATATAAAATGTTTTGTTATGAGAGATAAAGCTTACTTCAATGATCTCTATTTCTCAAAAGAGATTAGTCTCCAACTATCGGCTGAGGAGTACCCTTGATGTGAAATAGAAAACTATAAACACAAGAAGGGGGTTGAATTGTGTTTATCAGACTTTAGATAGAAGTTAAAAACTTTTTCGCACACAGAAGCTAGGGACAGACAAGTAATTTGGAAGCACATAGACAAGTGACTTGCCTGATGGTTTTCAAGCAGAAAAACACACAAGCATGCAAGATTAAAACTTGTTTGATATTCACACTTTAGCCCTTTTGGTTAGCTAACAGATAAGATAAACAAATTAACTAAAGAGATAGGGATAGAGATAGACACAGCTATTTATCATGGTGAACCCGTAACAACTAGGGCTATGTCCAGTCCTTTGCAACACCAAGTTTTCTCCACCATAATTGATCAGGTTACAGACATTAAGTATTCTTTGCACAACTAGCCTCTCCAGGCTTCAAGACAAGTATTATTTGCACACCTAGTCTCTTCAGGCTCACTCAGATTTGTTTGAAAGAAGATTGTAATAAATACAATTTGCAAGTCTTTCACTAACACTCAGAAGAGTGAATTTAATGTGAAGTATGAAAAGACTGCATAATAACTTCAAATGATTGAAGAATAAAGATTGATAGAATGAAGAAATAAATGTGCGGAGTAATGGCTCTTTGAATGTTGTGTTCTCTATATCTTCATCTTCAATGTCTTCTCTATTTATAGGCTTCAATCAATTTGAATCCGTTAGAGACACTCTTTGTGATTTTTGGCCTTGAGTTGAGCTCCATTAAATGTAATAGAGTCGTTCTGGGCAGCCATTTAATGCATAGGAACATTGGTTGTACTCTAACAGAGATGGGCAGTGATTTATGTTTTGTGCAACAGCCAAATCAGAGTTGTTCAGGTTGCTTTTGTACTTTACTGAGCATATTTCCTTTTTCGTGCAACTTCTAGATGTACTAGGGAATAAAGCATATTGGAAGCACTCCTTTTCTGAGTTACATGGTTGCTTGAGTGTTTGACCTTTTGAAATTCTTGATCCTTGTGAGAGAGAAGGCTTCAGTGACCTCTGACTGAATAGACAGCTCATAAAAGTTCTTCTGTCCTTGCGTGTTCCACATCGAAGAACCTTAGACGGGTGAGAGCTTCATTAGACAGGTTGACTCTTCTAAGTAGAAAGTCAACAATTCAGTTGATTCAGCATACGGGTTGGCTTTGCTCATTAGACAAGTGTTCTCCATCTTTGACCAAGATAGATTTAGGGCAGACATGTGATAAATATGCTTAAAGTGATAATCAGCACACTAAGTAGACAGGTTAGCAACCAAGATGGAGTTCAATTAGATCATTAATAAATGTTTAGTTTTCATCAAAACTTAAGGCAAATGCACATCAGACATTTAGAGACTTAACATGATGCACTAAAAAAAAGATGGAGGATTGAGACCTAGAGGTGTCAAAATGGGCCAAAACCGATGAATCTACTCGATTAACCCGATACAAAATATGAGCTGGATTTGAAAATTCAATTTCGATAATATTTTGGGCCACCCAACCCGACCCCAAAATTAGCGGGGGCCGATGTAGGCTTCCTGCAATGAGTGGGCTAGCCTGATTTTTATTTCTTTTGACTATTTCTTTTTGGGGACATTTTTTGATTCCTCCACATGATCATTTACCACAAAAGCTCAAAACGAGGTTCTATGCTCTTAGAGCAGTGATTCTGTATGCTTAGAGGAATGATTCCTATACGTTGATCATTGAAAAATTGACAGACAATGACAGAAGTACCAAATTTGCAACATCGAAAAAACAGAGGAACCAAATGTGCACGAAAAAAACTTTAGGGACCAAAATCACATATAACCAATAGTAGAGGACCAAAACTGCAATTAACCCTTTATTTTATCATGATTTTAAGTAAGTTTTTTGAAGAAATAATAAAGTGAGCAAATAAGTCATCGTTTGCCTAATTGCCTCTCAACCCGCATAAGCCTGGACTGCACTATAGTAGACCCAGCCCAGTCTGGCACGTTTTGAAAGCCGTACAAGTTGTTTACTCCAATGGAGTTCAAGCCTGGAATAAGCAGAACTGAAAGATGTAAAATGTTTGACGATGGAGAAATTGAAAATAGTGGTGAATGAGATAGCCTACGCTCGCAACGCACATCTCTCTCCTCTTCACCGCTGTCTTCGCCCTTTCCTTTTCGTTTCTTCTTCACTATACAAACTCGCTCTCTCACTTCGCCGCTTCCTTTACCAAAATCGCTTCTTTCAAATTCACCGGTAACTAACTACTTCCTTCCTTCTTCTTTTCTTATTCTTTCACTTTCACTGTGCTCTGTTGGGTTCCCAGTGGAAAATGAAAAAATAAATAAAAAAACAAATTAACGTTTAATGTTGAATATTTATTTATTTATTTAATTTTTGATTAATTTGTGTGTGCAAGTTTAGTTTGCCAATTCCTGTGATTAGCGTGGGAAATTTGACCTGGGGAGGCAATGGGAAGACACCGATGGTTGAGTTCATCGCTCGCTGGTTAGCTGAATCTGGAATTTCACCTCTCATTCTTTCTAGGGTATTCTCCTTTCCTTCACTATGGAATTTCACCCATGTTTTATAGCCGTGTCAGGTGAACCGTGCTTGAATTTTACATTCCATATATTCCAAAATTTGAAATGTGTAATTTTACATCTGGATTTTGGGATTCTAAAATTATAAATATATCATCTTAAAAAACATTTTTATACAATATAATACCATCATAAATAAAAGGGCAAATCACATTGCAGTTTAGTTTAATTACACTGGCACCTCTCTTGTTTTACATTTTACCTCCCCTCAAGGAGTGATGATTGAAATTACAGCGACTTCCATTTGGAGGTGAGTATAGCTTTTGACACGAGAGGGTGTCGAGTGTAATTAAGTTAAACCTTAAAGAGGGTGAATTTCCTAAATTAAAAATAAGGAAAAAAAAAAACTTAGGTCCACTCCCTTGTATATTTGCTTTCCAGAAGGTACATACATAATGTGTATTTTTTGTGGTATGGAAAATTGATTTTTGGCTCATAAAATTGCACAAAGTATGCGTATTTTACCTGAAATAGATAACAAGAATACAATTGAATCTAAGTTTTGTTCTAAAAAATAATTGCTGGGCCATATCATGACTGAGGATTGTGGGAGGGGGAAAATAGTTTTTATTTTTCAGCTTTAGTCATTACAGATACAATAGTACAAATTCTTATGATATCCCTCTTGTATTGGCACACAAATTCAAAAATAAAGAAAATGAAAATCATAGGATGCAAGCTAACAGTATCCAATAATGTGGGGAGCAAACTGTCTGGTATCATTGCAATTTGCAAGTATGTTTCCCACACAATTAAGCAATTCATTTCATAGTTTAACCAGTAAACTGCCTAGCTTGATTTATATATCTCTTCTTCTACCAGGGTTATGGAGGCGGCGATGAAGTTTACATGCTTCAAAGGCATTTACTTGGGACACCAACAAAGTTTGGTGTTGGCGCAAATCGGGCTGCTGTTGCAAGTCATTTTATCCAAAAATATGGCTACATTGATACCCGAGAGAGTTCATGGTATGAAAAACAAGATTCTTTTGATTCAGAAAAAATTGGGGTTGTAGTTCTTGATGATGCCATGCAGGTAATCAACCTCCTCACCCCACCCTCACTCCCCCAATTTATTTGTTGATCTAGTAGTTCATGATTTCATTCTCAACGATGATCTTGAAAAGAACTGGTGTCCCAATTGAGATCTGCTACATTAGTTTATGTTCATTCTTATTTAGCTAGCAACTGTTTGGCGGTTAGTGACATACATGCTTTAAATTAAGATCATTTTTCATTGACATGACATTTGCTCTAAATTGTATCATTTATATGTAAGGTAGCATTGGAGCTTGTGGCGTGATTTGGATATTGTAATGGTTAACGGGTTAACTCTTTGGGGTAACCTTCAACTTTTGCCACTTGGACCTTTAAGGGAACCCTTGACTGCACTTAGACGGGCAGATGTAGTTGTAATCCATCATGCAGACTTGGTATGTTAAAATAATATTCCTAATTTGTTTTACAAGGAAATAATTTGCAAAGTTTTTTTGGCAAGCTTTTCTTTTAACAGTTTGCATTTTCTCATTCAGGTAGCATGTTGGTTTGCATATTTATGAAAACATGGCATTATATTGAAAATTTCACTTTCGGGAGATTCACAGGTTTCTGAGCATATTCTCAAGGATATTGAGTCAATGGTCCAAGGGATTAAACTGTCTGTTCCTACTTTCTTAACAAAAATGGATCCAATATACTTGTTCGAGGTGGGACTTATCAATGCCAAAATACCATTGACTGCTCTCCATAAAGCTACTATATTATGTGTTTCTGCTATTGGTTCTGCAGAACCTTTTGTGAAGCGAATTGAAAAGGTATTCTCCTTAATAATCTTTCGTTATCTAAATATAATTTATTTTTTTTATAATTATTGGAGATTAATCTAAGTACAGATTTATAAATTGACTATTATAATTTAACATGTCGAAACTTATCTTACCATTTTATTTACAATCATAAAATTATAAAATCCTTAAACATCAAAGGATATAAGTAAAATAACTAAACAGTTGATGAATAAAATAATTAACTAAGTGGGTGAGTTGCTTGTTGTAACTGTCTAATATATATTATGGTAATTTATACCAGAAAAGGATCAATGTCTTTCCAATGGTAAGGCAGGAAAGGATAAATGGATGTTCCAGACATGATGAGTGACACACACCGACCCCTTTGTCTGCCATGCTATCTAGCTATAATGTTGTATAGCATTTAAAAGTGGATTTTTCCTTCTTCCCCTTATGTCTTTATGTATATTTTCTCTGAAGTCCAAATAACTTGATGCAGATGGGAGCCCTTTATGTTGATCGAGTAGATTTCAGTGATCATCACATATTCCATGAGAGGGTACATTTCTCTCCTGAATTTGGAAGACATAATTTTGTTGACCGATTACATACTCTGTTATTTCAAGTTACCATTTAAGCGCCTCATACATTCTTTTGCCACTTGCTGTTAAATAGATAATGGTATATGAGAAAACTGTATGAGGATCATTATGAGTACTGCCTACTTTTATTTATATTTTGAATTTTTCCAAGTAATTTAGTGTTAAATTGATGGTGCGAATCTCTTTTTTTTCAATTAATCTAGGATATTTGGATGATCAGAAACAGACTTCGAGAAATAGAGTTCAAGTTTGGTTCCACGCCAATTGTTGTTGTAACTGAAAAGGTGAGTAGACATACTCCTCATATTTGTGTTGTTCTATATGCATTGAATTACATAAATATGTTTGTGATCGGGATTCATAACCCCCTTAATTAAACTTTTGACTTGGCAGGATTATGATAGGGGGCCGGAGATTCTTGAGCAGCTATATCCATTTAAAGTTTTTGTTCTCTGTTCTACATTAAAGGTTGTGCCCTACAGAGGAGGCACAGAGGATAGCTTTAAGAAATTTATCAAGGACAAATTGAAATTAGAATTGCCTGCAGCAACTTAGCCTCAGCTTGTTGTAAGCTCTTCTTTTACATGCATATGGTTAACATACCAAATATTGTTTGCTAGCTTTCTGTCTTGCAGTTATGTTGTTTTTGCCCAAGTTTATCAGATTATTAAAACTATATAATCTTTAGCATGAGTTAATTTTCATGAGTTTACTCGTGACCTTGGCAGAGTTTGGGACACTCCCCCAGGAGACTCACACTGCTTTTTGCTGATTCAGTTAGTGTTTCTGTGACACGCTCTTGTAGTCTTTTGGATTTGGATTCTCTAACTTTGAGAACCCCAAAGTCATGGTGACTTTAAGCTTGGGAGGAGAGAGAATGCTGGGAAAAAATGGAGGAAAGGGATGAAAGAAAGAATGAGAGATGAGAGAGATAGGGGGAAAGGCACTTGCCTTTCCTGCACTAAAGGTAGGCAATTCCCTCCCTAATCTTTTGTGGGGAACGGATTCCCAGCCTTTGATGCGGGAAAGGCACCATGCCTTTCCCTCCTTCTGAGACGTCGGATCAATCCGGTGGTCCAGAAAGGTGACATGTGACTCAGTTTTTGAAAAACGGATTAAAAGTTCAAAAACCCAGCAACCAGACCCAGCCCCCCCACACGTGCACAGACCCAGACCCAGTCCTCCCCTACGGCCGCGATGCCGCCCCCGGTTTCCGTGTCCACTGCAGTATTCCTCTCTCTCTCTTTGCTCACACTCTACCTTTTTTACCTCCCTGCTTCTCCTCTCACTCAGTCCACCACAAGCGATGCCGTCCGCCACCGTGCGCGGCTGTCTCGTTGCCGCCGTCAGTAAAAGGTGTCTTCCCCCTTCTACCCCGTAAACGTCTCTCTCCCTTCTTCTCACCTTGCATTGTTAGAAGAACTTATTGTGTAATATTGAAATGTGATGTTGAATATACAAATTTACTGATTGATTGACAGTCTTCTATTACAGGAGTTGGTAATGCCTATCTAGTGCTCCCAATCTATTGTCTTGTGTAATATCTGTGCATCCTCGTGTCTCTGTGGTTAGTGCCTGTGTCTGTGTGTGCATCCTAAGTGATTAAGCCAGTTTATGATCAGATTTTAATTTACTGCAGGGTCCTTTACATAGTGCAGCTTTAGTCAATCTTCTTGGGGTATAACAGATTTAACTGCTGACTGTTGAACTTTTGATCAGATTTAACAGCTTTAACAGATTTAGCCAATCTTCTAGCAGCCAGTTTATGATCAGATTTCCTTTACATAGTGCAGCTTACTGGTATAGGAAAAATGTTTTCCAGGGACATGACTTTAGCCTTTGCCTGGATTCAACTGCTGATTGTTGAACTTTTTGCTGCATGCTCCTCCATTTCCTGATCCTCTTCACTGTTGTCCTCCTCAAAGATGCAAGTGGATTCAAGATTGTCCTGGGTACATGATGTAAGATGATGTTTATGGTCAATGTAACACAGGAGGAGGAGAGGGGGGGTTGATTCGTAAAAGTTTCTATTTTCATTTTGAAATGACAATATGTAATGTCTTGAAAGCATGTACTCCTATTAATGAAATTGAACTTATTGAAATCACTGTGACTTTTCTATTACTTTCTTGTTTTGATATTGACTGAATCAAATTGAGTGACTATGATAAGGATCAAATAGAAATGAATCAATACTGCCCGTAATAAGCTGTGATATTAGCTGTCATATAAGTCTATGATATCAACATCAGTACACCAAAAAATACCCTACCAAAAAATCTTTCTACAACCACAACCACAATCAACTTCAATTCCTTGAATATACTGCCCACAGTCAGCTGTGATACAAGTCTGATATCAACATAAATACACCAAAAAAATACCCCACCAAAAAATCTTTCCACAACCACAAGCAGCTTCAATTCTTTGAATGTATATCAGGGATTGAAGGCATGATATCCATATCATTAGGGGGTGCCTACATAATAACATTAACTAATCAACATCACAAGAAGTTAAAAAGTTAGGAAATCCCATTTTATTTTGAAAGACAGATGACATTACCATAAAAAATGTAGTGAAGAATTAAGTAATATATTCATTTATTCTATTTCTAACATACACCAATGCCCATTGGAAAGAAAAAATAAAAGAAGCAATTAAATAATACGAGTGTGTTTGGGAAAGTTGAAAAAAAAAAAAGATTATACTAATAATTTGTTTTCAAATAATTGATTATTGTGATAATCGATTATAATCAGAATCTGTTTTTGTTTGGGTATGTTTGCTGAAAAGCGATTTTAAGATAATCTATTTCGTTTGGGTGATGCAAAAATAACCACTTTTACATAGTAAATTACAAAAAAGGGTACGAAGTTATTTGTTTATATTAATTTTAATATTTGATTTTTTTTAACATTTAAACTTGCTGAAATATTTATCTTTTTATATTTTTCTCATCAATTTTTTTATATTAAAAAAACTGAATAAAAACATTTGTCTTGACCTTGAAAAAAATGTGAAGACAATTTTTTTAAGAATAGTTATATAAAAATAAGAAATATTTCATTTGGATATTTATTTATTTATTTGAAAAAATTATAATTCGCTAATGGTTAGTGAAACAGTTATGATATTTGCACACCTGGGTTTGACACCCAGGTGGATACCTTAGTTAATTATGTGTAAATTTTTGGTTAATTCAGTTTATTATATGGTTAATGGGTTATATGAAGCTTATTTTCCATAACCATGTAAATATTTGGTTAATCACCTGCAAATATCTGGTTAATTCAGTTCTTTATATGATTAATGGGTCATCAAGAATTAACCAAATATTTACACGTGATTAACTATATAATGAACTAAATCAACCAAATATTTGTACTGATTAACCAAGGTGTCAACTTTGGGTATGCAAATATCATTTCTCTTAATGAAATGAAACAATATTTATTTCATGGTGGTATCATTCGCTAATGGTCAGTGAAATAGTTGTTTAATTCGCTATAGTAGATGATGGTCGGTGAAAGTAATCCGTTGGGAAAGAGGGTAAGATGGGAAAGAGATTTCTGACAAAGGCAAATAATCACAATGCAATAATCAAACTGTCATTGGTATTAGATGGATGAAAACAGATTATTTTTCTAAGAAAAAAAAAACTTTTTAAAAATTTAAGCTAAATGCCAAACAAGTAGATTATTTATGAAACAACTTTTTATGGGAGAAAACAGCTGAAATCCAAATAATCTAGCATTCCCAAACATGCTCTATATTGTATAAAAGAATAACTTGCCCTTGAATGGAGGTTAAATGATACAATAATGATATTTGAACACAAATTTTGACATCATGTATATACATCGTATAGCAGATAGGTGTTTTAGGAGTGATGAAATACATGATGAGAAAGAAGAAAACAATAAATAAGTGCTTCGAGAGTAGTCCAAATATTTTCGAGAGTAGTCCAAATATCACTACTCTAAATAATATATACGATGAAAATTACATAATATATACAGTGAAAGAAAGAAGCAGTGAAGGATTGAAAAGAAAGATAATAAAGCGAAGAAACAAAAGAGTGGATTAGCTGGGTTTCCACTATCAGATTTGACTTTTTTTGCTGAGTACTTTACCTTACGGCGGTTGGAGCTGTGTCGACGGCGGGCGTGAAGGCAGAGGTATAGTGTGGGGGATAGAGTTACGTGGGTCTGGGTCTGATTTTTGAACTTTTAATTCTTTTTTTTAAAAAGAGCGAGTCACGTGTCACCTTTCAGATTGTCTGATTGATACGACGACTCAGAAGGAGGGAAGACATGGTGCCTTTCTCGTGTCAAAGGCAGAGAATTCGTTCTCGTTTTTTGTGTTGTTTCCTTGTCCTGTGCCCTGACCTCTGAAATGGCACAAAACAACACTAGAATGGGGGTTGAATAGTATTTTTGCAAATCAAAGTTTTCTAGCACAAAACAAAGGTTTAGTGCAGATAAGACGATATAAGGCAGACGCCTGTTTCAGCAAGCTGAATTACAGAGGGCAACTATAAACACTCCCCAAACAGTTAGTAACAACAAATAAATAACTTGTAAATAAAGTAAAGAGTTTAGGGAAGAGTACTCAGAGATTTATCCTGGTTCACCCACAACTTTTGGGTTACATCCAGTCCTTGGCTTCACCAAGTTTTAACACTATAACTGATTAAGGTTATAGACGAGTATTATTTGCACACCTAACCTCTCCAGGCTCAACCACAAGTATTATTTGCACACCTAGTCTCTTCAGGCTCAACAACAAGTATTCTTGAAACAAGCCTCTTCAGGCTCAAGGAGTATGAACTTCAATATCACAGCAACAATTTAACCAAATAACACTTCAGAGAGTGAATACAAATTTAAGATCTGGTGAGTTGCAGATTGAGTTCTTCTCTAAATGATTTGTAGCTTGGAGAGAAGATAATCAGATTATGAGAGCTATCAGATTTTTCGTATTCTTAGTAGGAATGACTTTTCTCTTGAGAGAGTTTATGAATATTGTGTCTTTGATCTGATGTATGTTCTCTATATATGTATCTCTCATATTTCTTCAGTCTTCGAAATCTTCTATTTATACTTGTCCATAAAAGATCGTTGGGGTAAGGTCAGGGGTCTTCTTCTTTACCTTCTGGATAAACAATAGCCGTTCTGACTTGGCATTTATTGTTTGAGAACGTTGAAGGTCCTTTATTGACCACAGAGCATAGAAGAAGTACTTTTCTTACTCGAGCAACGTTTCTTTCCTTATTTGTGCAACACTTAGAAAAGTTCAGAAAAGGAGCTTTTCTTTATTGCATAAAAGAGGAGTTGTAGTAGTGCCTTTAATCTTTCTTCCTTTCTGTACTTGATGGAAGACAATGAATAAATTAATATACTTTATTTGAATATTTTAATTCCTTTCTTCGATGAAACACTTCCACCCAAATTCCAAGTAATTTCTTCATAAAATGTTTTCTCCTTTTTGAACGTTGCTTCAGTCACGAGAGAGAAAATATATCTTCATATTTAAATACTTCAAGTCTTCAAAGCCAGAAACATGAACTTGAACACATTCAGAATCTTTGATGATTCTGACATGAGCTGAGTATCTTCCTTGATTATGTCAGAACTTCAGACACATCTTTAAATAATCAGACTCTTCTTTGCATGAATCTTATTGAAGATTCAGTCTCTAATCTAGATCTATCTTCTTTCAGCTTTCTTCAAAAGATTGTAATTTCACTCTTTGTAGTTTTGCTTAAAGAGTATTTGATCAGTGTATAACTTTTGGAGATTTTTCTTGTTCTTCATTTGAGAGATAAGATGATGATCTTGAGTAGATTTGATGATCAGTTGTTATTATATCTTCATCTTTTATTCTTCAAGAGATTTGATAATGAATAGCACTTTATCTTCTTGCTCATAGCTTCTTCTTTTATCTACAAGGAGTCTGAAATATGATGTTTGCCTTAATGCTTTAGTGCTCGAGTCTTTCATCAGATGCATTACTTTTGCTTAATTCTTGAGCTTCCAAAAGTCAGATGCACGAAAGATGCTTTGATCATTTCATTGAATTGTCCTGCTAAGATTATTGTCTCTCTCTACACATCTCAAGTAGATGATTAGCAAATATTCAGATAGTTCAATTAAAATCATTTGCCCAATATTTGGGTTCATCAAAACACACTGCAAACTGGAGTGTGAGTCAGACGCATGATAAAGTCAGATGCTTTGTGACTTAACATTCTCCCCCTTTTTGATGATGGCAAACATTTCATATGGTTTTATTTGAACATAAGCAAATATAAAGAAGATATCAAAAGATAGTTTCAACTGAAATAAGATATCAACTTATATGCTTTCCTTTATATGTTACCGAAGATAAAATCATATTATCCTTATTCTAAATCTCGTTTTCTTTTGCACTTTCTCTCTTTCTTTCTCTCCCCCTTTTGGCTTTATCAAAAAGATAAGTACTTTGGTACTTAGTGTTGGAACCAAAATAATTTGGATTAAATAATCTCTAGGTTTTGATGTTAACAATGAGAATTAAATTTGTGTAGCAAAGTGTTAATGCTTTAAATCTAACAAGTGCCTTTAGTCTTAGAGAATCTCTGTTCTTATAAGCTAAAATGTTAAGTCTATTCTCCTTGCAAATCCGCGTCCATATGTTTTATATTGAATATCTTATGCTGAAAGAGTGGTCGAGTCCACTCTATCAAGGATCTCCATTCTAACTCAAGTGCCACGTCAGTGGACGAGCGCTTGAATACTTTTAGTGGACGGAGAATTTTCTCTTTGTGTGGACGTGAGCTTCTCTCATATAATAACCTTAGTCTGCTTTTGCCACGTCACTGGACGGAGACTTTAGATATCGCAAGTACTGGCAAGACCAATGTTTTAAGTAGACAAAGTTTTGGTTGCCACGTCAGTGGACGGAGCCTTAAAGCTCTTATTGCTTATCTTGCCTTTACTCTCGTTTGTTGGACGAAGATTCTCTTAAGCATTTATACCAATCTGAACCAAAGCGAATTTATTTCTTATGATTGATATTCTTTTCATTTATAATGGTTCTTCTCTTTTTCTATTAACGGTTCACATTGCCTTGTTTCATTGAGAGAAACATAGTACAAAAAAAGGGGACGTGCAAAAAGCAGAATAGTACAATGCAAAACGTTGTGTACCCTGTCACCTTTTTACGCTGATATAGTTGGAACTTGTACAAAGGAGGCAAAACTGTTTTCAAGCTGCTTTTGCTCAGAGATGTGCCTTTACATGCAAGAATTTGTCTCACAGTACAAAGGCCTCGAGCCAGCTGAGTCTCAACGGATATTTACTTGGTTGACTCCATTACTAAACGGGAATTTCAAATACAACCGTTGAAGATTCTGAAGAGAAGATCAAGGACCCTATAAATAGAAGACTAAAGCTTTTGAAGAAAAAACTTTTGCGCACACAAAGAAAACTCAAGAAATCTCTTGCGAAGGAAATACTCTTTTATTTATTCAAAAAGCAAAAGTCTGTAATATTATAGTTTGAATTCTTGCTATAATATTCATCTGATCTTAAACTTTCATACTCTCACATATAGTGAGTTAGAAGATCAAAGAAATCAAAACTCTTTATTAGAGGTAGAGCCTGAAGAGGCTTGGGAAGAAAGAAATACTTGTGAGCCTGGAGAGGTGTTGAATACTTGGTGTAATCTATTTGAAAATAGTGGAAAAATCCTTCAAGTAGAAGGGACTGGACATAGCTCTTGGTTGGAAGAGAGTGAACCAGGATAAAACATCTTGTGTAAATCTTCTAATCCCTTATCTCCTTTGTTTTACGTGTTTATACTAACTGTGGGGATTTGAACTTGAATTTGTTAATTCTTCAAAAGACCTCTTTTCTGTGTGCTTTATTCTGCCTCCTTATTTTTGTGTGAGAAAATCTTTTTGAAAAGGCTGTTTTCGAAAAATATTAACAAACACAATTCAACCCCCCCTTCTTGTGTTTGCCTGTGTCAACTTCAGTTGGTATCAGAGCTCAGCCTCGAAAGGGTTGAGCATCTAACAAGTGCTGAGGAAGTACGATCCTATCACCATGGATGCAGAAGGACAAGCTATCAACAGACCTCCACTCTTTGATGGAACTGATTACGACTATTGGAAGAAGAGAATGATGGCCTTCCTAGATGCACAGAACCTAGACATCTGGGAACTGATAGAGAACGGCTACACTGAGCCAAGAGGTGAAAATCAAGCAGTACTGGCTAGAGCAGATTGGAGTGTTGATCAAAAAGCCAAACATCAACTAAATCTCAAAGCCAAACATTACTTGATGTGTGCTATTACCAGATCAGAACATGATAAAGTTCACAGCTGCAACACAGCAAAAGAAATCTGGGATACACTGGCTCTCGCTCATGAAGGCTCATCACAAGTGAAGGAGTCAAAGATAAGCATGCTGGTTCACCAGTATGAGCTCTTCAAGATGACTGATCATGAGTCAATAGATCAGATGTTTGGAAGATTTCAAACAATAACAAACAGTCTCAGATCTCTGGGAAAAGTATATGAGAATAGGGATCATATCAGAAAGATTCTGAGAAGTCTCTCCAAGCAGTGGAGACCGAAGGTCACTGCTATTCAAGAAGCTAAGAATCTGAATACTCTCTCTCTCTGGAAGAACTTCTAGGATCATTAAAAGTTCATGAACTTGAACTAAATGAGGAAGACAATTCCAGAAAGGGAAAGTCCATTGCTTTAAAGGCAAAGAAAGCAAGTTCTTCAAAAGTTCTCAAAGCTGCTGAGTCTTCAGATGATGCTGAACCTTCAGACAGTGATGAAGGATCAGATGAAGATGAACTATCCTTCATCTCCAGAAAGATACAACATATGTGGAGAAGAAAAAATAATTTCAAGAGAAAGCCATTCAACAAGAAATTTTCTAAGGAGAAATCAGACTCCAAAGAAAAAGGTCCATCTTTGTGCTTTGAGTGCAAAAAGCCAGGACATTTCAAAGCCGACTGCCCTGACCTAAAAGAGAAGAAGAAGTTCTTTAAGAAAAAGAAGGGTTTAATGGCTACATGGGAGGACTTGGACTTATCCTCATCAGATGAGGAAGAGGAAGCAGAGGAAGAGGCAAACATTTGCCTCATGGCAGACACATCATCAGAGAATGAGTACACTGATGATGATGAGGTAACAGATTCTGAACCTTCAACTCTCAAAAATACCTTTGATGAATTACTGCATGACTCATCCATATTGTCTCATGAATACAAAAGTCTTAAAAAGAAGTTTGCAAAATTAACCAAAGAATATGATAGAGTCTGCATGGAAAAACAAAGTTTGTTTCAAGAAAATGATAAGCTGAAATCAGAGAATGTCAGTCTAACTGACAAATCTGAATGTGAGCCTGACAATTCTTGTGAAGTTGCAAAACTAAAACAAGATGTAAAATACTTGACAGACTCTCTGTCAAAACTGGTAGGAGGCTCAGATAAGCTTAGTCTTATCCTAAGGTATTCTAGGTCACCCTTTGATAAATCTGGCCTTGGTTATGACAATAAGAAGCATGAGGCATCTTACATTAAGTCAAAACCACCTATGCAGCAAAGAGCTTCAAAAGCTCCAGCTAGGTATGCAAAAACCAAATCTGGCCCGTCCAACACCTTTTGTAAAGTGTGTGGCAAAAGTGGGCACTCTACATCTAGATGCATACATAACAAGCATACTAAATATTCTCGTCCAAAGAAAACTAACATGAAAGGACCCAAGTCAGTTTGGGTACCTAAGAACAAGATAATACCTGTTGCAGATCTGCTTAACAACAGGAAAGAAACAAACATCCTGGTACTTGGATAGTGGATGCTCACGTCACATGACGGGAGAAAAGTATATGTTCCAAGACCTTAAACATAAGGATGGTGGCTGGGTGACATTTGGAGGAAATCAGAAAGGAAAGATCACTGGTATAGGTAAAATCGGTAAACATCCTTTTCCCTCCATTGATAATGTTCTTTTGGTAAATGGTTTAAAACATAATCTACTGAGCATAAGTCAATTATGTGACAGTGGATATGATGTTTCTTTTAATAAGAACATGTGTTATGTCAAGAAAAATGATGGATCAATCTTATTCACTGCTAAGAGGCAAAACAATTTATACAAAATTGACTTGGAGGACCTCTCAAATCAAAGTGTCTCATGTTTAGTGTCCATTGAAGATGAACGTTGGATTTGGCATAAAAGGCTAGGTCATGCAAGCTTGAGATTAATCTCAAAGCTAAATAAGCATAACCTCGTGAGAGGATTACCAAACCTTATATACAAATCTGATGCTCTCTGCGATGCATGTCAGAAGGGAAAACAAGTCAAAGGTTCTTTTGAATCTAAGAATATTGTAAGTACCAAGAGACCACTAGAACTGCTACACCTTGATCTTTTTGGTCCAACAAGGACTGCTTCTATCAGTGGTAAGAAATATGGTCTAGTCATTGTGGATGACTATACTAGATGGACATGGGTTATGTTCCTTGCTCACAAAGATGAGTCTTTCAAGGTCTTTTCTGTATTCTGCAAACGTGTACAGAATGAAAAAGGGATGTGTATAGCTTCAATCAGAAGTGACCATGGGGGAGAATTTGTCAATGAGCTATTCAATGAGTTTTGTGAAGAAAATGGAATTCAACACAACTTCTCAATACCAAGAACACCACAGCAAAATGGTGTGGTAGAGAGAAAGAACAGATCTCTTCAAGAGATGGCTAGGACTATGCTCAATGACAATTCTGTCCCTAAGCACTTCTGGGCTGAAGCTGTGAACACTGCCTGCTACATTCAGAACAGAATATACATTAGACCAATTCTGAGTAAGACTCCCTATGAATTGTGGAAAGGCAGAAAACCCAACATATCTTATTTTCATCCTTTTGGATGTAAATGTTTTATTTTAAATACAAAAGATCAACTTGGTAAGTTTGATGCGAAGGTAGACAATGGAATTCTACTAGGATTTTCTGAAACCTCAAAAGGATTTAGAGTGTATAACTCAAGAACTTTAATAGTAGAAGAATCTATACATGTTAGATTTGATGACAAACAGCCTGATAAGAAACTATCAGAGCTAGATGAAAGTTTTGCAGATCTTAACTTAAACATCTCAGGAGAAACAAAAGAGGTTAAAACTGATGATCCAGTTGAAGACCCTTCTCATCAACCAGAAGCATCCACCTCTCAACAAGACAATGCTCAGAGAACTTGGCATTTCAAGAATTATCATCCACCGGATCAAATCTTAGGAAATCCAAGCGATAAGCTAAGAACCAGATCAACCTTCAGAGAGCAAGAAGACTCTGCATTGGTCTCTGAATTGGAACCAAAGACTGTAGACGAGGCTCTGCTGGACAATGGTTGGATTTTAGCAATGCAAGAAGAGCTAAATCAGTTTGAGAGAAATGAAGTTTGGACTCTGGTAACCCTACCTAAGAATAAATCTGTTATAGGAACAAAATGGGTTTACAGAAACAAGCTTGACGAAAATGGTAAGGTTATAAGAAATAAAGCTAGATTGGTTGCACAAGGTTATTCTCAAGAAGAAGGTATAGACTATACTGAAACCTTTGCACCCGTTGCAAGATTGGAAACAATCAGAATTTTACTCTCATTTGCTGCACATCATAATATTATGCTTTTTCAAATGGATGTAAAAAGTGCTTTTTTAAATGGTTTTATCAATGAAGAAGTTTATGTTATGCAACCTCCGGGTTTTGAGAGTGAAACCCAACCTGAACAGGTATACAAGCTTAAGAAAGCTTTATACGGCCTAAAACAAGCCCCCAGAGCTTGGTATGATAGGCTAAGTTCTTTTCTAATGGATAATGATTTTGTCAGAGGAAAGGTTGACACAACCTTGTTTAGAAAATCAGTTAATTCCAACTTCATAGTAGTACAGATCTATGTAGATGATATTATATTTGGTGCTACTAATGAATCTTTGTGCAAAGAATTCTCAAAGCTAATGCAGAAAGAGTTTGAAATGAGCATGATGGGAGAACTCAAATTCTTCCTTGGACTTCAAGTCAAACAATCTATGGACGGGGTGTTCATCCATCAAACTAAGTACTCAAAGGAACTTCTCAAAAAGTTTAAGATGGATGATTGCAAACCTATGAACACACCTATGCATCCCACGTCCTCACTGAACAAAGATGATAAAGAGAAAAAGGTAGATCAGAAGGTATACAGAGGTATGATTGGATCTCTCTTATATCTAACTGCTTCTAGGCCTGATATAATGTTCAGTGTTTGCTTGTGTGCTCGTTTTCAATCTGATCCTAGAGAATCTCATTTATCAGCAGTTAAAAGAATTTTTAGATATTTAAAAGGTACTACTAATCTTGGTCTGTGCTTTAAGAAAGATGGAGATTACAGATTAGTTGGCTTTTGTGATGCTGACTATGCTGGAGATAGAATTGAAAGAAAAAGCACCAGTGGGGGATGTCACTTCATTGGAGCTAATCTAGTATCGTGGTCAAGCAAAAGGCAAAGTACCATTGCTCTATCAACCGCTGAAGCAGAATATATATCAGCTGCAAACTGCTGCTCACAACTTCTCTGGATCAAACACCAATTGGAGGACTACAATGTGTTTGTAAGTAGTATTCCACTAATGTGTGATAATACTGCTGCAATTAATCTGTCTAAGAATCCAATTCTTCATTCTAGGGCTAAGCATATAGAAATCAAACATCATTTTATCAGAGACTATGTGCAAAAGGGTGTTTTTGATGTTCAATTTGTAGATACTGACCATCAATGGGCAGATATCTTTACTAAACCTCTTGCTGAGGACAGATTTACCTTTATTAGAAAACATCTTAACATGTTGTATGTGGTTTAATATGGTATATGTATTGATTGCATGTTTTATCTGCGCGTCCACTAGTTTTTGGCGTCCAGAGCTCATGTAGTCTACGCGTCCACTACTGTTGGTGTGCCGCGTCCACTACATATGTTTTTATGCGTCCACCCTCAATCCCTTGTGGACCCAATCTTACATACATTTGTTTTTAAAATATTTGCATCTTTATTTATCTGAACTCAGTTATATTAAAACATTTGTTTTTAATCATTTCCTTGCTTAGTCAGCTACTTCCATCAATCCCATCGTAACCTTTTTACGGTCCCAATATACCAACGCCGTTTTTTCACTAAATTCTTGTCTAATCAATCTTTTTTGAACTTCCCTTGAAAACTGTTGGTATTCGGAAACCTTTTAAAGGTAACTCCTTTCCCTCTGAAAAACTTTTCGCTACTCTTCATCTTTGATAACCTCTCTCTGAAAGTTTTCAAACTCTCCTTCAAACCTAAACCTGTACTCAAGAACTCAACAATGGCTTCAACCTCAACTCCCGAGCCCGCCTATGTTACTGACATCATTAATATCGCTGCTGAACATCATTTCAACTTTGAAATTCTGTGTGAGTATAACTTGGATGTAAGCAAGTTCATCAACGCCGCTGGTTGGGATGGTTTGTTTCTGGAAAAGGTCTCGATTTATCCAGACTTAATAAGGGATTTCTGGAGGAAACCAAAGATTACTAAAACTGAGGTAGTAGGGTTTGTTCAAGGCAAGAAGATAACTGTCTCTGAGAAGACCATCTCTGATGCAATCGTTTGTGCTCAAGAGGGTTTAATCATGACAGAAAACTGGGAAGAAGATCTTGGTGGTATAGAAACCATCGCGGTTACACTGATGCGAGATGACACAGTGAGGAGTCACTCATGGAAGTCATCTGAAATGAAGGATCACATCAGGATTCTTCATCAGATTCTGAACAAGACAGTGCTTCACAAGGCAGGGTCTAAGGACAACCTTTCTGCCCTTCACAAGTTCTGTCTCTGCAACTTGGTCTATGAGACTAAAATAAACCTTCCATGGATCCTGTTTCATCGCTTCAAGGATGCCATTGCAAACAGAGAAACCGCCTCCCACATCACCTACTCTCATCTTCTATCAAAAGTCTTCAAGCAGCAAGGCTTGTATGACTACTTAGATGCAAAGCCTCAAGAAGAACAAGACAAGATCTTTCGTTCGAAGGGGATGCAAGCTGCCATTTTTGGAAAAAGCAACCTAAGTAGCATGCACCTTGACACATACAAGCTTGTTGAAATGTCAAAGCAAGAAGAGAAAATGAAGATTAAGGAAGAAGCAGTTGAGGCCAACAATGCAGCTATTCTTGGTCTCAAGAGAGGAACTAGAAGGAAAACTGTGGCTGTCAGAAAGCCTGCTCCTAGAAGGCCTACCAGAGGCATTGTTATCAATGAGCCTGGGAATGAGGCCCCTCAACCTGTTCCTCAACCTGCTCCCAAGAGAGCTAGAAAGCTGGTTCTGCCTCAAGAGGATGATGAAGATGACAATGTTCCTCTGGGAACAGTTTTAAAAAGGAAAGCAGCTGCTGTTGTTGATACTGCTGCTGATGCTGCTGTGCCTACCAAGAAGAGACAACCTGCAAGGAAAGCAAGAACTTTTGCAGTCTCTGAGGTAAACATCTCTTCTGATGTTCCCACTAATACTGTGAATGATGATGCCCCTACTCCGGGTGTAGATTTTTTTGATAATGTATATAGACCTTCTTTACCTACACCTCAACCCTCACCACAAAGAGAACAACCTGACCAAACCTCAAATCCATCTTCACCACAAAATAGCCCAACTCATTTAACCACACCTCAACCTACACCACTCAAAACCCTCTTTCCACCCATAATTCCTGATTCAGATCCTTGGTTTCATCAAGAGGATGATGGAATCTGCAGAGGTGCCCCCTTCCCCAAACAACTAAGAAAACTCTTTCCAGCAATTATTCCCCCATCCACTATTTTTGCCAATAGGTCTGAGAACTGGGCTCAGGTTAAGAGGAATTGGAAAATTCTGTTCCATACTCACCAACCTGACCTTGAAATTAACCTTGAAACTCCTTTAACAAGGTGGTACTCCTATCCAGACTATGACTTTGAACCCTATGAGGAGTATCCCTGGACCACAAAATACCCAAACTCTCAGCCTCCTAAAGGTCCCTTTCCCTCCGAGATGCACAACCAACATGGCCCTCTCCTAACCCATCTACCCCTCAACCGCTTTCCCCAAAGGAAAATTTACCCCAACCTACAAAAAACCCCACCATTGATTCCTCACACTGAAGGAGTAGCACGGCACATCATTCCCGTATGGGAAACTGATCCTAAAAGGAACCATCTGCCTACCTTACCTGAGAAGAGAGCTCGATCATCTGGGCACATTCCAATTATTCTGGATGCGAACACAAAATGGATAAAATTTGAGCATCCCAGCATCTATGGAAGTGCTTCAGACCCCTTCGCAGATCAACTGATCTACAACATTCTGAAGTGGGAGTTCAGCTACTTCCAGATTGAGAGAGCTGCACGTTGGGTTCCTATCACATGGCTGAGACACCATAAGGAAACTCGAGTAGGCATTGCTCCCTACCCTATCTGTCCAAGGCTTGGTATGATTGACCTCAACAAAGACAAAGACATGAGGCGCAAAAGAAATAAAGGAGTCATGCCTGAAGCTCACTCTGCCATGCTGGACTTGTCTCAGGAACTCTTTGATCACTCCCAGCTTGACTTCTATCTATATATGGAGGATGTGCAGAAAATTGGAGAGATGAAGGCTGCAGACTTCTGGTTATCTCACATCATCCACTGCACCAGGGAAGCTTCTTCTTCTGGCTTGACTCAAGAAGAGAAGAAGGAAATTCCTAAGTTCAGAGGAAAGTGTGGCCTATCCAGAGTAAGGCACATGATCTACAAAGATCTGTGGGGACTTCCTATTACCAACAGGGATGTGGAGGAAATTATTCCTATCCACTGGGCAAAGGATTTACCTCAGAAACCTGTTACAGTTGCCACTGCACCTCCAGCAACATCTTCCTCAGATCAGGAAGCCCAAGAATTGATTGTAGAAGGCCCTGAACTTGATGAGCAACTGTCTTCTCAGCCTACTTTAGTTGAACCTCCATCTACACAGGCTAAGCAGTCTGCTGAGGCTGGTGTCTCTAAGCAAGGAGCTGAGTCTGCTAAGACTTCTTCTCAACCATTAGCTCTTGCTATGGTCAGAACAGCAGCCCAGGCTCAAGACACTGTCTCTGACACTGCTGAAAGCTCAAGACAACTTACCTTGCCACCCAATCTTGAAGACATCATTGGAAAAATTGTTGATGATAAGGTTGGCAAGATAGTTGAGGAAAAGACTGAGCAGATGGCTCAACAGCTTGAAGAAAGGGTGCAGAAGCAAGTTCAAGACTCTCTGGCCCCTACAAATGCAGTGATGAATCAAATGCTGGCTCTGATCTTGGAGTTTCAGAGGAACCAAAATCCACAGCCTAACCAACCACCTCCTCCACCACCTCCTTCCAACTAAAAACTTTTTCTTCTCTGTTTCTTTTTATTGTTTGCTGACAATGATGGTCCACTCCCTTTTACCTTTTTGTCTGATGACAAAATAGGGGGAGAAAGGAAAGATTAAATTTTATTATACAGAGATTTTTAAAAGTACACAGTTGTCTGCATATGCATAAATATTTATATTTGCTTAACATTTTTTTTATGACCTTGCTTCGATACTGCTTTGAATTCTAAATGTTTAATAGGCTGCTATCTTGATCTATTAATCAATTTTATTGAATAAGAGACTTAGCTTATTATGCCTTAACTGCTGTTATCTGATGACTGCCTTGTCTTAGGGGGAGCCTTGTAAGCTCTCTTAAACTTTGCAAAATAAATTTAACTAGTTTTTGTCATCATAAAAAAGGGGGAGATTGTTGGAACCAAAATAATTTGGATTAAATAATCTCTAGGTTTTGATGTTAACAATGAGAATTAAATTTGTGTAGCAAAGTGTTAATGCTTTAAATCTAACAAGTGCCTTTAGTCTTAGAGAATCTCTGTTCTTATAAGCTAAAATGTTAAGTCTATTCTCCTTGCAAATCCGCGTCCATATGTTTTATATTGAATATCTTATGCTGAAAGAGTGGTCGAGTCCACTCTATCAAGGATCTCCATTCTAACTCAAGTGCCACGTCAGTGGACGAGCGCTTGAATACTTTTAGTGGACGGAGAATTTTCTCTTTGTGTGGACGTGAGCTTCTCTCATATAATAACCTTAGTCTGCTTTTGCCACGTCACTGGACGGAGACTTTAGATATCGCAAGTACTGGCAAGACCAATGTTTTAAGTAGACGAAGTTTTGGTTGCCACGTCAGTGGACGGAGCCTTAAAGCTCTTATTGCTTATCTTGCCTTTACTCTCGTTTGTTGGACGAAGATTCTCTTAAGCATTTATACCAATCTGAACCAAAGCGAATTTATTTCTTATGATTGATATTCTTTTCATTTATAATGGTTCTTCTCTTTTTCTATTAACGGTTCACATTGCCTTGTTTCATTGAGAGAAACATAGTACAAAAAAAGGGGACGTGCAAAAAGCAGAATAGTACAATGCAAAACGTTGTGTACCCTGTCACCTTTTTACGCTGATATAGTTGGAACTTGTACAAAGGAGGCAAAACTGTTTTCAAGCTGCTTTTGCTCAGAGATGTGCCTTTACATGCAAGAATTTGTCTCACAGTACAAAGGCCTCGAGCCAGCTGAGTCTCAACGGATATTTACTTGGTTGACTCTATTACTAAACGGGAATTTCAAATACAACCGTTGAAGATTCTGAAGAGAAGATCAAGGACCCTATAAATAGAAGACTAAAGCTTTTGAAGAAAAAACTTTTGTGCACACAAAGAAAACTCAAGAAATCTCTTGCGAAGGAAATACTCTTTTATTTATTCAAAAAGCAAAAGTCTGTAATATTATAGTTTGAATTCTTGCTATAATATTCATCTGATCTTAAACTTTCATACTCTCACATATAGTGAGTTAGAAGATCAAAGAAATCAAAACTCTTTATTAGAGGTAGAGCCTGAAGAGGCTTGGGAAGAAAGAAATACTTGTGAGCCTGGAGAGGTGTTGAATACTTGGTGTAATCTATTTGAAAATAGTGGAAAAATCCTTCAAGTAGAAGGGACTGGACGTAGCTCTTGGTTGGAAGAGAGTGAACCAGGATAAAACATCTTGTGTAAATCTTCTAATCCCTTATCTCCTTTGTTTTACGTGTTTATACTAACTGTGGGGATTTGAACTTGAATTTGTTAATTCTTCAAAAGACCTCTTTTCTGTGTGCTTTATTCTGCCTCCTTTTTTTTTTGATAAGCTAAAGTAGTATTGATTTGAGTACAAGGGGTACCCAGAACCCATATACAAGAGGACCATAGGAAACAAATTACATAATGGAAAAGCTAGAAGTTCAACCAAAATCAAAACTAGACAATTATGGTTGAAAAAACTAACTAAACCTCAGTAAAGAGCCACCTACAGTACCACACACAAAAAAACTACACACTCACCCAGTATAACACGCTAAGCACCTAAACAAATTGTTGGAGATTACATAAACTGAAAAATGTAGCAACAAGAGAAACCCCACAACAGGAGATTATTCTGCCTCCTTATTTTTGTGTGAGAAAATCTTTTTGAAAAGGCTGTTTTCGAAAAATATTAACAAACACAATTCAACCCCCCCCTTCTTGTGTTTGCCTGTGTCAACTTCACTTAGGGAGGTATATTGGTACTTTGGTAAAAAAAATAAATCATCTTTCTATTTAAGAGATCATAAATTCAGTAATCATCATATCAACTATTTCATCATAAGATCATAGAGATAGCAAGAAACATATCAGATGAATAGCAATTGAATATCAGATATTATATACCAATAAAAACATGAGTTCCAAAATACTCAGTAAGATAAACTTAGAAAAACATCAGCTCAAAATAACAAAAGCTATCATAAAAAATTATGAACAACCACCAGAATTAACATCACTGAAAAGCTTAATCAATTCACTTTTTAAGAATTTTGTGAAGAAGATCGACGATTAAATCCAACTTATGATGAGCATGTCTGATTTTTGATCTTGCAACTAGATCACATACATGAGATGGGTTCTCCTCAGATTGTTGCTCAAACGATGGTGCATTGTGCTCAGATCGATGGTTAGAAGGTTCTTGCTCAATATTGTCATTGGGATGAATGGAGTTCAGAGGGATTGGTGCAACTTCAACAATAGCCTGACATTCATTCATAACAGCTTCATAGTTGGTGTAGCAAGGCAGAAAAATGATGTTTGCTATGGCATTATAAGCCAAAACGGATTCAATAGGAGTAGTCCTTGATGATACTTCCTCTCTTTCTTCCACCATAATTTCCTCATCAACCTCTTCAGATGAGTCATTCAGAACAAACCACTTCAACATTTTCAACAACATCATCATCATCCAAAAAGAAATGATTGGAGATGTGAACTCGAGATCTATCATAAGTTTCATAGATGGGTTCAGAGGGATGTGGTCTAGATATAGGTGCAGAGAGAGACTCAATAGAGGATTCAACAACTGATCAGACACATTTGGATAAAAGGGTTCAAACTCAGAGACAATTTCAAACACATGTTCAACAATAGATTCATAAACATTTTGAGATAGGGGATTAGACACAACTACAAATTCTGCAATAGACAAGGGATCAACATCCAAAGTCATCAAATTTAAAGCATTTCTGGAAACAAAAACTGTTTCAGAAAAAGAACAGGATAGTTCATGTAGCGTGCATAGAGATGTGAAAAAACTATAGTGGGGGTAAAGATTCAGAGAAAATGTTTTCAACAACTAGGGTATTACAAAACATGTTCAATCTAACAATGATAGAATGAGTGATAACTCTGTAGAACAGGCTTTCAGTAGTCCTAGCAGGAGGGAGAGGATCTTCCTCGAAGTTTCTATCCCACAATACATTGTATAGAAAAACCATAAGAACTCTAGGACCAACACAGATATAAACAAATGTGTTCTCAAAGAAATAGACTCTTGAATATTTTGTGATATGCAAAATAAAAGTTTGAAATCTAGGATAAAGGGGTAGGGGTTCAGACAGTCCTACATAGGCAGTGTGTTGCAGAGCAACAAAGCCCATCCCGTCACCACCTGTAGGAGCCTTCCACTTTTGATATTCTGTCAAACTTGATCCTGATGCTTCCACATCCGTTTGTCCTTTCAAGTCTTCCAACATAGTTGCAACATCTCTTGCTGTGCAATTATTTGTATCTACCCTTCTGGTAATCTCCTTTACTTGATAGTCAGTAAGCAGATGCCTTAGGATAGGCACATGGGAGTCATTTACAAGAAACTGCTTGTTCAGAACGTGTTCTCTCATTGCTGTTTGTGGAGGGATTTCACCAATAGTCTTGATAGGCCTGGGTCTAGTGTCCTGATACCTTCTCTTCCAGGCACACCACCCGAACTTGTACTTGTTATACATAGCTTCAAAAGCTTCAAGTCTTGCTTCCCTTTCCTCCTTAGTTTCTTCTTCCTCTACTTCTTGCCTTACTTCTTCCTCAACCTCTTCAGGTCTTTCCTCTTCCTCAACCTGATGTCCAACCTCTTTTACTTGACTTTCATGACCAACTTCTTCTATTCTCAATTTCTTACGAAGCCTTGCTTCTTCTTTTTCATTATTCCTTTTTCTTTCTTGCCTTCCAAACAGAAAGTTTCCTTGAAGGTTTAGAGACCACTTCAAAAACAGAACCAAAACCAAAAGTCTTATCAGTCTTGGCCTTTTTATTCTTCTTTTTATTCCTCTCGGACATATGTTTCTTACTTGCTTCAGCCTTCCTTTTCAGCACTACAGAAATGGGCTTATCATCATTAGAATCTTCATCAGAAATTCTTACAGAACTTGTTTCAACAATAGGATTCTCAGAAATCCTAAGGTTGAGATTCCTAGTAAACTCAACTCCACTGTCATTTTTCATCTTCAAATCAACTAGAGTTGCTACAGAAATAATAGGGGTCATATTCAGAAAATCTGAATTCAGAACAGTTCCTTTATTCCTGATCAACCTAGTAAGCATCATTCCATAAGGGTAACAAGTCTTTGTCCTTTGCATAGCAATCTTAATCATGTGATTGAAGATAAGGTCATTTATATCTATATTAATATACAACATAAGATGATATAAAGCAAACTTATCTAGTTTAGTGATGACATTCGCTTGTCCTCTTTTGGGAGTCACACATCTTGTCAGAAGAAGATGCAGAAATCTTGCCTTGGGGGTGAGGTCCTGAGCCGCTTTGCTTTCCATGTATGGTGAACCAAACAAGGCCATGCTTATATCCTCCTTCTTAACTAAGTCTTCCCATTCCTTAGAAAAATCAGCACCTTCTCTTGCGCATCCAGTAGTTTCTTCTAAATACTTAGATTCAAACCTGTGCTTTACAAGATTCACATTCCCAGTTACGCTAACAACG
Organism: Echinosophora koreensis; assembly: GCA_035048595.1. NCBI lineage: Eukaryota > Viridiplantae > Streptophyta > Magnoliopsida > Fabales > Fabaceae > Echinosophora > Echinosophora koreensis. The sequence goes on from JAPCYP010000057.1 coordinate 3,187,917, forward strand.
AACACAGTGCTTGCAGTGTCAGACGTCCTCCAAAATTCCTTTAGTCTGTGTGGGTAAGTGTTTTCCCCTGATGGAGAAGAAGTTCTTCCAACCAGCGTACTAGATTTCAGACGAGACATCTAAGCCAGCATTTTTAATTTCCTCGAAGTTTACTGCATGTTCCACGACTATTTTCCTTACTTCGTCTTCGTCCATATTGGTGATTGCAGGAAGATTATTTGCTCTTTTGGGTGCCATTTGGGTATGAGAGACGGAAAGATTAGGGGTTTTTTTAGAGAAGAGAGAAACAAAAGCAGAGAACTTGAGAGAGAGAAAATGAGTCTGAAGGTGAAATGTTTTGAGAATATGGAGACTAGCTGAGGGAGCGAAAAACTTTCTCGTTATTTTCCCACTTAAACTCTTAAAATTTGAAATTAATATAAGCTTTTCTCAGTCTTAATAAGATCCATGTCATATTAGATACATCTTAACACATCGGACACATTATTCAAAAATTCACATAATCACATATTTACTTAAGTAGAGTTTGAGTACTTACTTGTAAGTGATTTGTGTTATTAAATCACTAACCTCTTTGTTGTTTCCTGCCTTTAAGACTTTGAAACATTCTTCATTGAAATGAACAGATTAAAACACGAGAAGGGGGGGTTGAATTGTGTGTTAGTTAACTTTTTTGCAAATAAGAAAGTTTTCTTCAGATACGGGATCAGACACAAGGATTCGTCTGTTATAAAGAACGTTTAATGAAAACTTAGCACTATCAACCCAGTTAGCACAATAAATATAAAAGCAAACTTAAATAGAGAAGGAAAGAGAGTTGACACAGAGATTTATATTGGTTCACCCCAAACCTTGGGCTATGTCCAGTCCTTGGTTTCACCAAGTATTAACACATAATTGATCAGGTTATAGACAGTTATTGTTTGCACACCTAGCCTATTCAGGCTCAACTAACAAGTATTGTCTGCACACCTAGCCTCTCCAGGCTCAAACAAGTATTCTTTCAGCAAGCCTCTTCAGGCTCTACAAATGGTATGAGTTGAATGAAGCAGTAGCTTCACAATTTACAACTTTGCAAGTCAACCGAATAACACTCAATGAGTGAATAAATATTTTGGTTGGTATCACCGCAGTAATGACTTCTCAATAAATACAATTGATTATGCAGAGAAGTATTCTAAGAAGAAGAACTTAGAGAGCTTTGAATGCAAAGAGAGTATTGAATGCTTGAGTGATTAAGTTCAGGTGTGTGTCTTCAACATTCTTCAAAGTCTTTTATTTATACTCATCAGTAATAAATCTGTTGAGTAGAGTTCTTCAGATGTGTAAAACTTTTGTTCTTCATCCATTAATGCTAAGGAGCCGTTCTGAGCTCTCATTTAATGTTTATGATCGTTGGAAAGCTTCAAGACAAGTTGAACATATTTGTTAGCATTGGTTTATCAGAGTGCAGCTTGACTCAGAGCAGTGTTTGTTGCTTTTCAGAGTTGGGCAACATGACTTTCCTTATTTGTGCAACATGGGTCTGCGACCGAGTAAAGGTTATTTTGCCTTTTGCAACAAAATGAATTTCAAACATGGATTGATGTTTTAAGCTTCTAAATTCGATTTTATTGATTTGAAAATGCAAGGGAATATTCTTGAATTTTGAATATAAGTGAAGTGAAACACTTCCAGTCAAGTTGTAGGGTCAGACGCATTTTCGTAGCTTGTAGATACTGAGTCTTCCTTCAGACGCATTGTGTTATCATAACACAAACGCATCTTTAGACTTGTTGTTTTGCCAGAATGCTTTTGCTTTATGATCTGCACACTTAATATACGTATTAGCAGATTTCAAAAGGTTCAATTAAAATGATTCTTTATTTGGATTCATCAAAATTAGAGATGTCAAAAACTTAGACTTAACATTCATCAATTGGGAGGCATTGGAATGTATTGTGATTGTGAATTGTGAGAGTCCATTTTCCAATCTCTACAACGAGAGTCCTCTTTATTCTACTCAATAAATATGCAATGGGAATAATGAGATGCTTTGGTACCCATATCTTCTTGGGTCTTCTTTTGTTAGATGTGTGAATCTGTTAAGACATGACTTTCTTTTTATGGAAGCACTTGGACGTGATATGTCCAGATTTACCACAAAATGTACATGAAGTTCTAAAAGAAGATTTGTTTGTATTTTTCAAGTTATCTAAGAATTTATCAGATATTTTATCATGATTCTCTTCAATGTATCTTATACCAGTTTTGTCAAAGCTAGCTCTCTGACTCCTAAGTTTTGTCAAATTATATTTGTCATTGACAAATCTAGCAAGATCATTAGTGAGTTCTTCTACTTTCTGTTGAAGTTTTAACGCTTCTTCAGATTGTAGTGTTTCATCAATGATCTCAACTCTTAGCATTTCAGCCTTGAGTTTTCTGTTTTTTTAACTAGCTCATTAATCTCAAGATTTTTCTGTTCATGCTCCTTAGTGAGCTTTACATACTCTCTCTTAAGATCTTTGAACTTGTCAAGAATGCAGTTTGATTCACTGAGAAGTTCATGATAGGCATTTTGTAGATCCTCAAATTCAGAATTTACCTCATAGTCTGAATCAGTGTCTCCTAACAGACATTTGAACTCATCATTTGATTCTTTGTCAAGATCTTCCCAAGTGATCATCTTTTTCAATGGTGGCATTCTGCCACCAACTGTTCTAACACTGATTTTGTTCCAGAATTTTCTTATCTTCCTTGTTGCTTCTGAGATATCTTCATCTTCATCATCATTATGAGGATGCTTATCCTTTGGCATGCTTGAGGATGGATTATTGTGATCATTATTCACAGGCTGCTCATCAGAGGTCTCTTTGACAACAATATCCTCATCATAGAATTCCTCAAGTCGATTCCAGATATCCTTAGCTGTTTCACAGCTGTTGATTTTATCATACTCAGATCTGCTGAGAGAGCATACAAGTAGATACTTGGCTTTTGCATTTAGTTGAACCATGCTCTTTTGATCTGCTGACCATCTGCTCCTTGGAATAGCATTTCCATTTTCATCAGTTGGAGTATAAGGTCCTTGAGATATAGTATCCCATAGATCTATATCTATTAATTATATGAACATTCTCATCTTGCTCTTCCAGTACTTGTAATCTTTTCCATTGAACATGGGTGGTCTGCTGAGATATGTACCTTGGTTGTACACACTGTTACTTGAGCTTGCTTCACTTGCCATCTTTCAGAATTTTTTCCTCTACACTTGTGAGGTGCTCAACCCAGAGGTTGAGCTCTGATATCAACTGAAATGCCACAAATTAGAGGGAGGGGGGGTTGGATATTGTTTTCACAAATCAGAGTTTTTTAGCACAAAACAAAGGTTTAGTGCTGATAAGACAATATAAGGCAGACGCCTGTTTCAGCAAGCTGAATTACAGAGAGAAACTATAAATAATCCACAAATAGTTAGTAACAACAAATAAATAACTTCTAAATAAAGTAAAGAGTTTAGGGAAGAGATTACTCAGATTTATCATGGCTCACCCACAACCTTTGGGTTACATCCAGTCCTTGGCTTCACCAAGTTTTAACACCATAACTGATCAAGGTTACAGATAAGTATTAGTTGCACACCTAGCCTGTCCAGACTCAACCACAAGTATTATTTGCACACCTAGCCTCTTCAGGCTCAAGGAGTATGAAGGTTGTTTGAAGCACAACTTCAGTATTACAGCAGCAATTCAACCAAATAACACTTCAGAGAGTTAATACAAATTTAAGATCAGGTGAGTTGCAGATTGAATTCTAAAAACTTGATAGCGTGAATCCGCAAGTGTACGACTTCGTCGTCAAGTAATAAAAAGATCGAACCCACAGAAACCGTGATCTTGAACAACAATATTAATTATTAAATCAATTAAACTAAACAAGGAAAGATATGGTTTTTGATAAAATTAAGTAACAAATCAATTATTAAAAATCGCAATCAAACAGAATCGGAAATTAAATCAAATCGGTTGTTTTTCAAATCAAAGGAGATTTCCAGGAATTGGGTTACCAACAAGACTACTTATGCTACTAAATTGACTATCCCTATTGTTAATTATCAAAATTGCTTTGAAGGTGAATTTATCCTAATAAAGTCAATGTTCCCTCTCGAGATACAAGAACCGTGCCCAATTAAACCAACACCTACTCTCGTGATAATTGCATCTAAACTGAACCCATTGAGGTTTGTGACAATTCAATGAACCCTCGAAGGACCGCTTCTAACTCTCGTGATTTAAGTCCTAAGTTCAATTCTTATAGATCCAATACCTAGGTTCACTTCTCAGTTCCTCCCTAGAATATCTAAGACATGCAAATAGGTGATCAATCATTTCACATGGATGAAGCACAATAAGAACCAAATCTAAAGCAAATTGAAATTAACATAAAGGGAAAACATCAATTCATAACATAAAACAAGTCTTGAGCATAGCCCCAATTCCTAGAAATAAAACGACTACTCAAGCATTGCCATGTTCATAGCAATCTTGATTAGCAAGAACATAAACATCCTATGAGAAGAGAAGAAATTGGAGAAGAAGAGAAATCCTAAATTAAGCCTAAGGTAGCAGTCCACAAGATCCCGATTTTCGAGCCTAATTGCCCTATTTATAGTGTAGGTTAACTTGGATTTAAAGCTATTACAATATCAGATCAAATCAGCAAATCAAATTCCAGATTTTGGGCGTCACGGCCGTGATGCCTGTCACGGCCAGGCCGTGACCAATTCTGACTTGGAGATCTTGGACTGGTTGGCCTGTCACGGCCGTGACAGGTTCTGAATTTTGCATCTTCATTCTCTTCAGCCCTACGCGATCATGGTCGTGATGCTTGTCACCCCCAGGCCGTGATGGTCTCTGCTTGGCTCATTTTCCTTGCTTTTCAAGCTCCATCTTCATGCAAACTCCGAATCAACTGGATTTGAGCATTTTAATGATTAATTCCTGTACACAAATACCATAGAACCACCTTACTAGTTCCAAAGGGAAAAACTAACAAATATAAAAATAAAAATGCCTAATCTACATGAAAATGCATGCAAAATGATGAAGAAATATGAGGTGAAATCACACTCATCAAACTACCCCAAGCTTAAGATTTTGCTTGTCCTCAAGCAATAACCAACAAGATAAACAATTAGAGCATGGACAGTGAACCAAGAACCCGAGTAACAAATCAAAGTGACAGGCATATCCAAATAAGTAACCAAGAGACAATCAATTTTCAAGTCCAATTAGAAGCTTAGATTCCTTAAATTCATGCTTCTCACTAATTAGGGCACTTTTCTTACCTCACTCAAGTGTTTAGTGGCTTATGACAATTCGCTCGATTTCCTCAAGGGAAGTACCCTACCATAAGCTTGACTATTAACCAAAATCTCTACTTTATTAATGAAAACACATAAGAATCAAGAGGTCTTTCATTTTGGTTGTAATGGGGCCATGGGATTAATCATTAGGTGGGGAAACCAAGAAAAGGAAAATTCAAGAAGGCTAATGGAAAACATTAAACAATGCAAAGCACGACAACCTTCTAAAATACCTATTTGGGCTTTAATTTCACTTTTCCACATTTCTTTCTTTCTTTCTTTTTTTTCATTTTATTTCTCACTTTCTTTTTCTCATCCCCTTCTCCATTTTTTTTTTAATTTAACTTTTCATCAATTTGGAGAAAGGGAGATTTACAATTCAAGAGAAACATTTATTTATTTTTCTTTCTTTTTCATCCCACAATTTTTCAAACTACCATTTTGCCCTTTTTCCAATACTTTAAAAGGTGTCATACCATGCATCATTTATCAAAAACAATCAAGGTACCAGGAAAAGTATTTTTTTATTAGTCTCAAAATTGGGCAACTAAGGGGTAGCATTTAATCAGTTAAAGCTCAGAAGGCCAGAAAAATACCTAATGCCTCAATCATTTTCAAATATATTTTCAAAAGTTTCTAAGTTTCAAAAAGGTTTCAAGGCAAGTTCTAGAGAATACAATCCAAGAGGAAGAAAACACTCAATCACAAGGAATGTGGTAAGTTTGGAAAATACCCCTCTTAGGCTCAAAAATCTCACATTTAGTAGTTTGAAATCAATGAGAAACACAGAATCCAAGGAATCACATGCTAATTAACAACTATCAGAAGATCATCTCTAGAATTTTAATTTTACCCTATCACAAGAATACAAAAATTGGGTTCAAAAATTCACTGTCTCAATTCATTTGGCACAAAGTTCTCACAATTGAATGCAATTTCGAAACAAAGGGCAATCTAATTATGTGATCATGCAAAACTACACATGAATGCAATATGAAGAATGCAATATGCAAAAATAATACCCCTACCCTAAGTTTAGAAACTTACATTGTCCCCAATGTAAATAATCAAGTCGGAGAGAGAAGAAAAAATGGAACAACTCACCTAGGTGATGTTGGGTGCTGCGTGAATTGACCAGAGAGTGAGGGTGAAATATTTTTTTTAATTTTTTTTTTTTTTTGCAAAAGGGCGCGTCACGACCGTGACCATATCCATGGCTGGGCCGTGATCAATGCTGGTTGTGTGGTCCTTTCCACATCACGCCCGTGATGGTTATCACGGCTAGACCGTGACCTCTTCTGGTTTTGGTGGCTTTCTTCTCACCCCCGTGAGGTCTATCACGGCTTGGGCGTGATCACGGTGACTCTGTCCATCACGCCCGTGATCCAAGTCACAGCTGGGTCGTGACCTTTTCTGGTCTTCTGCTGGTCCTTGTCACGGCCATGACACTAGTCACAGTCAGGCCGTGATCTTCACTGCCTTTCTTTTTCATGTATTTTTGTCTTCATGCCTTCGAACTTGCAATTACTTGGCAAAACCATCAACAATGATCTTTCTCCTCTAATCTTCTCAAATTATTGAAAACAAAAATCAAAAACAAAATAGCAATGGAAAGAAAGCTTGGGTTGCTTCCCAAGAAGCGCTTATTTACGGTCTTAAGCTTGACCATAGTCCCTTCAATCAATCAGGATCAGCTGGGCTTGGAAGTGAAAGAACACCTCTCTTCCAAGGAAGTCCTTCAAAGAGCCTATTTTGTTCATATGGCCACTCGCGCTTTTGCTTTGCTCTTTTCACTCTGAGTCTCATGGCCTTCCTTCCTCCTGGCGGAAGTTTTAACTCCACATGTTGAGCAACTACTGGTTCATCTTTTTTCGGTGCATCATTTGTCATGCAAAGTTTGGGAGTTGCTTCCATGTTAAGCTCTTCTTTCACTTCCGGAGTTATTATCTCAATCCTGCACACATGATTCTCAAAAGGAGGATTGTTATATGAGTCAGTCAAATCAAAATCCACCCTACCTTCATCTACATTCAAAGAGAGCTGACCATTTTTTACATTTATTATTGCTCTAGCTGTGGCCAAGAATGGCCTTCCAAGAATGATAAGGAATTTAGAATTCCTGTTCATATCCAACACCATGAAATCAGTAGGAATGAAAAGTTTCCCTACCTTTATGGGGACATTCTCTAGTATGCCTAGAGGGGTTTTAGTTGAGTCATCCGAAAATTGTAAAGAGAACTTGGATGGACTCAATTCCTTGGTTCCTAACCTCTCAAAGATGGCAAGTGGCATCAAACTCACACTAGCTCCTAAGTCACATAAGGCATGATCTATTTTAACTTCTCCAATTGAGCAAGCAATAGAGAAACTTCCTGGATCTTTTAATTTAGGAGGCATATTAGTTTTTATCATTTCATTCCTCAACTAAGTTCTTAGTCTCTTTTTCTACTTGCTTTTTCCTGACTAGCCTTTATGGGAAAGGTATTGGGGGTTGGTAAGGTGGTGGAGGGATATACTTTGGTTTAATCTTTTCTTGTTCACTCATGTCCACCTCACGTTCCATGCCCTTTTCAACTACCCCAAGCTTATCATCCCTCAAGTATATAGCATTACAGTGCTCATTGGGATTAACTTCGGGTTGTCCCGGAAACGTACCCTTAGTCCTAGAAGATGTACTAGCTTGTTGGGCAATTTGTGTCTCTAGCATCTTATTGTGAATAGCTAAGTTATCTACCTTAGAAGCTAGTTCCTTAATGGCTTCGTCCATAGCCCTACCATGTTGCCTAAACTCTTCATTTTGCTTTGTTTGAGTTTCAACAAAATTTTCCAAAAGAGACTCAAGTTTAGAATTTTGTACCTGAGGATACCCTGATGCGGGTTTCATATTACCTTGGCCTTCTTGGAATTAGTGGTTCAACGTGTTGTTGTAGTTTTGGTAGGAGAGATTAGGGCTATTCTTCCTTCCTTGGTTGTAAGAGTTTGGGGGAACATAGTTTGACAACTTCGGGTTCGTGTCATAAAAATTGTGACATGAATTCACTTGTTCACCCGAAGCGCCTTTTGCAGGAGCACTACCATGTGGGAACTCCATGAAGTCATGTCCCTGCATTCCACAAATCTCACAAGCAACATTAGTAGCACCTATTGAACTCACATTAGCTTTTTCAAGCATATCAAAGCACTTACTGAATGAATCAAATTTAGACAATATCAATTCCGTACCACCTACATCAAACTTACCTCCCGAAAGCTTTTTCGGGTTATTACATCTTTTTGAACCCTATTGGTGATAATTGGTAGCAACGTTCTCAATGATCTCAAATGCTTGAGTCAATGGTCTATTCATCAATGCTCCACCAGCTGCGGAGTCAAGTGACACCTTCGAAGAATAGTCCAATCCAATGTAGAAGGTATGCACTAAAAGGCACTTCTCAAGCCCATGATGTGGGCAAGACTCTAGAAATCCCTTGTAACGATCCCAAGCTTCGGATAAGCATTCTCCGTCCGTTTGGAAGAAGCCGGTGATCTGAGTTCGTAGGTAAGCGGTCTTGGATGGTGGGAAGAATTTTTCCAAGAACACCTGCTCCAATTGGTCCCAAGTTGACAAAGTATTAGCAGGCACTGACTTCAACCAAGCTCTTGCCTTTCCAGTCAGAGAGGAGGGGAATAACCTCAAGCGGATAGCATCAACCGGTGCGCCTTGAATTCTCATTGCATCGGTGAATTCCAAGAATGTCTCCACATGAGCAGTCGGGTCTTCCGAGGGTAATCCTCCAAACTGATGTTGCCTAATCATGCCAATTAACTGGGGCGGTATAGTGTTATTCTCCGCCTCAATTTCTGGCCTAGCAATCCCAGTTCGCAAACCCCTAGCATTTGGGGATGCGTAGTCCTTCAGTGGTTTGGTATCTGGTTGATCGGCCATGAGTTGAATATGGATCAACTTTTCTCTCGCTCTTTGTCTTTGTAGTCTTCTACGTCTATGAAAAGTCCTTTCTTCTTGGGATCAACTTCAATAAGAGTTCCAAGACTTTGGGATCTTCGCATAAAGGAGAAAAATCACCTACAAAGAGAGAAATAGATACACTAGAAAAAGAACAAAAAAGTTCAGAAAAATCAATTTAAAAATTAAATTGAAATTCAAGAAAGCACAGTCCCCGTCTACGGCGCCAAAAACTTGATAGCTTGAATCCGCAAGTGTACGGCTTTGTCGTCAAGTAATAAAAAGATCGAACCCACAGAGACCGTGATCTTGAACAACAATATTAATTATTAAATCAATTAAACTAAACAAGGAAAGATATGGTTTTTGAATTTAAAATTAAGTAACAAATCAATTATTAAAAATCGCAATCAAAACAGAATCGGAAATTAAATCAAATCGGTTGTTTTTCAAATCAAAGGAGATTTCCAGGAATTGGGTTACCAACAAGACTACTTATGCTACTAAATTGACTATCCCTATTGTTAATTATCAAAATTGCTTTGAAGGTGAATTTATCCTAATAAAGTCAATGTTCCCTCTCGAGATACAAGAACCGTGCCCAATTAAACCAACACCTACTCTCGTGATAATTGCATCTAAACTGAACCCATTGAGGTTTGTGACAATTCAATGAACCCTCGAAGGACCGCTTCTAACTCTCGTGATTTAAGTCCTAAGTTCAATTCTTATGGATCCAATACCTAGGTTCACTTCTCAGTTCCTCCCTAGAATATCTAAGACATGCAAATAGGTGATCAATCAATTCACATGGATGAATCACAATAAAAACCAAATCTAAAGAAAATTGAAATTAACAAAAACGGAAAACATCAATTCATAACATAAAACAAGTTTTGGGCATAGCCCCAATTCCTAGAAATAAAACGACTACTCAAGCATTGCCATGTTCATAGCAATCTTGATTAACAAGAACATAAACATCCTAAGAGAAGAGAAGAAATTGGAGAAGAAGAGAAATCCTAAATTAAGCCTAAGGTAGCAGTCCACAAGATCCCTATTTTCGAGCCTAATTGCCCTATTTATAGTGTAGGTTAACTTGGATTTAAAGCTATTACAATATCAGATCAAATCAGCAAATCAAATTTCAGATTTTGCATGCCACGGCCGTGATGCCTGTCACGGCCAGGCCGTGACCAATTCTGACTTGGAGATCTTGGACTGGTTGGCCTGTCACGGCCGTGACAGGTTCTGACTTTTGCATCTTCATTCTCTTCAGCTCTACGCGATCATGGCCGTGATGCTTGTCACCCTCAGGCCGTAATGGTCTCTGCTTGGCTCATTTTCCTTGCTTTTCAAGCTCCATCTTCATGCAAACTCTGAATCAACTGGATTTGAGCATTTTAATGATTAATTCCTGCACACAAACACCACAGAACCACCTTACCCGTTCCAAAGGGAAAAACTAACAAATATAAAAATAAAAACGCCTAATCTACATGAAAATGCATGCAAAATGATGAAGAAATATGAGGTGAAATCACACTCATCATTCACCCACAACCTATGGGTTACATCCAATCCTTAGCTTCACCAAGTTTTAACACTATAACTGATCAAGGTTACAGATGAGTATTATTTGCACACCTAGCCTGTCCAGGCTCAACCACAAATATTATTTGCACACCTAGCCTCTTCAAGCTCAAGGAGTATTAAGGTTGTTTGAAGCACAACTTCAATATTACAGCAGCAATTCAACCAAATAAAACTTCAGAGAGTTAATACAAATTTCAGATCTGGTGAGTTGCAGATTGAATTCTTCTCTAAATGATTTGTAGCTTGGAGAAAAGATAATCAGAGTATGAGAGCTATCAGATTTTTTGTATTCTCAGTAGGAATGACTTTTCTCTTGAGAGAGTTTATGAATATTGTGTCTTTAATCTGATGTATGTTCTCTATATATGTATCTCTCATATTTCTTCAGTCTTCGAAATCTTCTATTTATACTTGTCCATAAAAGATCCGTTGGGGGAAGGTCAGGGATCTTCTTCTTTATCTTCTGGACAAACAATAGCCATTCTGACTTGGCATTTAATGTTTGAGAACTTTGGAGGTCCTTTGTTGACCACAGAGCATAGCAGAAGTACTTTTCTTACTCGGGCAGCGCTTCTTTCCTTATTTGTGCAACACTTAGAAAAGCTCTGAAAAGGTGCTTTTCTTTATTGCATAAAAGAGGAGTTGTAGCAGTGCCTTTTATCTTTCTTCCTTTCTGTACTCGATGGAAGACAAGAAATAAATTAATATACTTCCTTTGAATATTTTAATTCCTTTATTCAATGAAACACTTCCATCCAGATTCCAAGTAATTTCTTCATAAAATATTTTCTCCTTTATGAACGTTGCTTCAGTCACGAGAGAGAGAGAGAGAGAAAATATATCTCCATACTTAAATACTTCAAGTCTTTAAAGCCAGAAACATGAACTTGAACACATTCAGAATACTTTGATGATTCTGACATGAGCTGCGTATCTTCTTAGATTCTGTCAGAACTTCAGACACATCTTTAAATAATCACATGCTTCTTTGCATGAATCTTATTGAAGATTTAGTCTATAATCTTAATCTATCTTTTTTCAGTTTTCTTCAGAAGATTGTAATTTCACTCTTTGTAGTTTTGCTTAAAGAGTATTTGATCAGTGTATAGCTTTTGGAGAATTTTCTTGTTCTTCATTTGAGAGATAAGATGACGATCTTGAGTAGGTCACTCTTCATTCTTTGACAGAGTCTTCTCACTGATTAACTTGATGATCAATTGTTGTTATGTCTTATCTTTTATTCTTCAAGAGATTTGATAATGAATAACACTTTGTCTTCTTGCTCATAGCTTCTTCCTTTATCTACAAGGAGTCTGAAATATGTTGTTTGCCTTAATGCTTTAGTGCTTGAGTCTTTCATCAGATGCATTACTTTTGCTTCATGCTTGAGCTTCCAAAAGTCAAATGCACGAAAGGTGCTTTGATCCTTTCATTGAATTGTCCTGTTAAGATTATTATCTTTCTCTGCACATCTCAAGTAGATGATTAGAAATGTTCAGATAGTTCAATTAAAATCATTTGACCAATGTTTGTGTTCATCAGAACACACGAGCTAACTGGAGTGAGTCAGAAGCATGACAAAGTCAGACACTTTGTGACTTAACAACCTCTACATGTACCAAAAACTAAATAAATAAATAAATAAAAGTAGAAGTGTCTATTCAATTACATGTACTAAAGACCCCACACCCTCGAAGGAAAGGAAATAATCAGAAATCACCCTTTCATTTTTATTTTTATTTTTTAAATTTTGGTTAAACTATTGAGTTAGTCCCTGAATTATTTGGGAATTTTTAAATAAGTCCCTATACTAAAAAATTGTAATTAGGTCCCCGAACTTTTATAAAGCTTTCAACTGGGTCCCTAAACTAAAAAAGTTTCTAATTGAGTCTTTGAACTTATATAAAATTTTAGATGGTGTCCCTGGGATAGGTTCCTGTCACGACCGTCCCGTCCGGGCGCCGCGAAAAAACGAGGAGTCGCCACCAAATTTTATTTAACTAGGAAAACCTTGGGAAAACATTTTTTATTTGGAAAAACTGGTCATTAAAAAAATGAGATTGATCTCGGGAGTCGGTTACGAGTAGGGAAGGTGTTAGCACCCTACATCGCCCATTTTACGAATGATATCTTAAATTAATTGCACAAATATTTTTAAATTTTGAATTGTATCTTTTTTACCCCAAAACTTATTTACATTTTTTTGTGACATTTTATTTTTCTTTATTGGTTTTTTGCATTTTAAAAATTATTATTGATAAATCCTAAATGAGGTTGAACATATCACGTAAGTCCATAGGGCAACTTTAAAGCTAAGGGATTGAGCATGACACTTGTCATAGAGAAACCCCAAAATAAATATATTAAAAATAATTAAATATTTTAAAAAAAACTTAAAAAAAATAAGAACTTAAAATAAGACTTTATTTTTAGATTATTTTACTTTTCGATTGAATATTGAAAAGTCCTAAGTATGGTTCAACATGACACATGAATTCATAGAGCAACCTCAATTCTAAGATATTGAACATGAAACTCAAGTCCTCATAGCATCCCTAAATAACACAATTTTTATTATTTTAATTATCTACGCTAACGAATTAAAAAGAACACAAAATAAAGGGAAAATTTAATTTTGGCTTGACGGGATGATTAACATCGCTCCTACCTATTTCCTGCTGCGATGAGAAACTCAAAGCCACGTAGTTTTTGTAGAAGATATTTTGTTTGTTGGTTGATTTTAATTTTTATGAAAAAAGGTTTTTTTTTCTTTTATTTAAAATGGTTTTTCCTAATAGTGCTGGGCATGAGGGAGTGTATTGGGAAAAACTCAAGTCCTACATTGACTAGAGATAATATCTAATAAGAGTTGATAAGTAATAAACAACCCTCATCCCATGAGCTGGCTTTCGGGATTGAATTGGGCCCAAAATCTAATAACCTTCGTCATATAATTAAAAAAAAAAATAGTACTTAGTGCAATCAGTGAGTGAGTAAACAGAGTGCGTTACTGCAATCAGATTAGTGGAGGAATTCTACGAGAATCAACCCGAAGCAGTTTGGAGTAGTTTCTGCTTCTGAATTAAAAATTTAGACTAAGTTTTATATCAAACTTGCTTTTTAAAATAAAATCATCGTTCTGTTAGGAGGGGGTTCCTCTATAGGAGATTAATCCCCGCTTCCAATGGGGTATACTCCTATATCAAGGACAAAAAAAAAAAAAAAATCCAAACATAAATCACTTCACTTTAAACTCAATTATATTGAAATCAATTCTATAAAATCAATTCCATTCAAAATTACATTTGCCAAACGTTAGTCCAAACTTAAATGATTAAAAGAGGAATTCGAGAATTTGTTGTTGAAGGCCCATTATTAGCAGAGAGATTGAGAACCCGTTTTTATGACTTATTTTGTTAAAAAAAATTATTTTTTAATCATAAAATAATTTTTTTTATATTTTTAGTGTGTTTATTTTTGTTTTTGAAAATAATCAGAAGCAGAAAAAAATCATTTTTGGGTTAAAATGAAAAGCAGCTTTGAGTTGCTTTTGAAAAAAAATCTGTTTTCATAACTAACTACTTTAAAAAAATTGATTTTTATGATTATAAACAAACACAAATCTACTTCTTCTTTTTTTTTAAATCTCTAAAAATAATCACTAAATTATTTTATAACAAATCAATTAATTTTAATCTCAACCAAACGGCTCCGAAAGAAAGTAGCGATGAATGAGATATCCTAAGGCACGAGAATCTTCACTTAACCAATTTATTCTCCCTGTCCCTTTCGCTTCTTCTTCATTCTACAAAATCACTTCCTCACTTCGCCGCTTCCTTTACCAAAACCACGTCTTTCGAACTCACCGGTAACAAACTAACTAATTCCTTCTTCTTCTCACACTTTCACTTTGCTCTGTTTTGTTCTCGATGAAAAAAGAAAAAGAAAAAAAACAAATTAACATTTAATGGAGAATATTTATTTATTTATTTCATTTTTGGTTAACTTGTGTGGGCAAGTTTAGTTTGCCAATTCCTGTGATTAGCGTGGGTAGTGGGAAGACACCGATGGTTGAGTTTATCGCTCGCTGGTTAGCCGAATCTGGAATTTCACCTCTCATTCATTCTTTGGTATTCTTCTTCTCCCACTTTTATTTGTAATTTTACAATTGGTATTCAAACATTATATCGTACAATGCCTAAAGTTTTGAGTAACAATAGGAATTTCTTCTGTACTGATATGATGGTCCATCAGTATGGCTATTGAAGGTATTATTGACAGTTCATGTGAGAATGCAAACTAAAATAGTCAATGTCTGTTCATTTCATAGTTTATTCAGTAAGTTGCATAGCTTGATTCAAATATCTCTTCTTCTAGCCGCGTTATGGAGGTGCCGATGAAGTCAACAGGCTTCGGAGGCATTTGTAGGCGACATCATATTTTGGTATGGGCGCAAATTGGGATTATCTTGCAGGTTCCAGAATTGCTGTTGCAGTTCTTCATGATGCAATGCAGGTAATCAACCTCTGCTCTCCACCCTCCCATTTATTTGTTGATCTACTATTTCATGATTTAGCTACCAACGGTCTTGAAAAGAACCGGCGAACCAATTAATATCAGCTACATTAGTTTATGTTCATTCTTATTTAGCTACTGAATTTTTGGCGGTTAGTGACATTTATGCTTTAAATTAAGATCATTTTCCATTGACAAGAGATTTGCTCTAAATAGTATCATTTATATGTATGGTAGTATTGGAGATTTGGGCGTGATTTGGATATTGTAATGGTTAACGGGTTAACTCTTTGGGGTAACCGTCAACTTTTGGCACTTGGACCCTTAAGGGAACCCTTGACTGCACTTAGGCGAGCGGATGTAGTTGTGATCCATCATGCAGACTTGGTATGTTAAAATAATATTCCTAGTTTCTTTTTTTTTTTTGGCATGCTTTTCTTTCATCAGTTTGTTTTTCACGTTTTAGTGGCATATGCAAGTTTGTATATTTATGAAAACCTGGTGTTATACTGAAAATTTTACTTTCGGATTCACAGGTTTCTGAGCATATTCTCAAGGATATTGAGTCAATGGTCCAAGGAATTAAAGTGTCTGTTCCTATTTTCTTAACAAAAATGGATCCAACATGCTTATTTGAGGTGGGAGATATCAATAACAAAATATCATTGACTACTCTCCATGAAGCTACTATATCAAGGAATTAAAGTGTCTGTTCCTATTTTCTTAACAAAAATGGATCCAACATATTTATTTGAGGTGGGAGATATCGATAACTAAATACCATTGACTGCTCTCCATGAAGCTACTATATTATGCGTTTCTGCTATTGATTCTGCAGAACCTTTTGTGAAGAGAATTGAAAAGGTATTCCTCCTTAATAATCTTTTGTTATCTAAATATAATTTATTTTTTATGATAATTATCGCAGACTAATCTAAATACAAAAATATAATTGACTATTATTATTATTTAACATGAAACTTATATACCATTTTATTTAAAATAATAAAATTATAAAATCCTTAAGCATCAAAGAATATAAGTAATATAAGTAAAATAACTTAACAGTTGATAAATAAATAATTAACTTAGTGGGTGAGCAGCTTGTTGAGACTGTCTAATATATATTATGTTAATATATACAAGAAAAAATCAATGTCTATCCAATTGTAAGGCAGGAAGGGGTAAATGGATGTTCTAGACATGACGTTAGACACACACCAACCCCTTTGTCATCCATGCTATCTAACTATATATTATGTTCTTTTTCTGCTTGTGTCTGTCTGTATTTATTATCTCTGAAGTCCAGATAACTTGATGCAGATGGGGGCCCTTTATGTTGATCAAGTAGAATTCAGTGATGATCAGAATCACAAGATCCATATCTTGGTACAATTATCTCTCTTGAATGCGGAAGAAATAATTTAGACTGATTACATGCTCTGTTATTTTATGTTACCATTTAAGCTTGTCATACATTCTTTTAGCCATTTGCTGTTAAATAAAGAATGGTATATGAATAAACTGCATGAGGATCATTTTGAGTGCTGCCTACTTTTATTTATTTTGATTTATCTCATGTAATTTAGTGTTAAATTGACTTTGATGCGAATCTCAATTTTTTCAATTAATCTAGGATATTGAGTTGATCAAAAAAAGGACTTCAAGAACTAGAGTTCAAGTTTGGTTCCAGGCCAATTGTTGTTGTAACTGAAAAGGTGAGTAGACATACTCCTCATATTTGTGTTGTTCTGTATGCATTTAATTACATAAATATGTTTGTATTTTGGATTCATAACCCCCTTAATTAAACTTTTGACTTGGCAGGATTATGATAGGGACCCGGAGATTCTTGAGCAATTCTATCCATTTGAAGTTTTTGTTCTCTGTTCTACATTAAAGGTTGTGCCCTACGGAGGAGGCACAGAGGATAGCTTTAAGAAATTTATCATGGACAAATTGAAATTAGAATTGACTGCAGCAAATTAGTCTTAGTTTGTTGTAAGCTCTTCTTTTACATGCATATGGTTAATACCAAATATTGTTTGCTAGCTTTCTGTTTTGCAGTTATGTTACTGGTCCTAGTTATTATTATATTGATGTTATATATATTCCGAGAAACCCCCCCACACACACAACAATTACATGTGGCATAACAAGGTCGAGAAAAGGGAACGCGAATCGAACCCTTGAAACCAAGTATACATGAGTAGATGTAGATACTGCATATTGTTGATATATATATATAACTATATTCTTGAGTTAAGTTGTTTTTGCCCAAGTTTATCATATTATTGAAACTATATACTTTTTAGCATGTGTTAATTATCATGAGTTAACTTGTGACTTGGGCGCAGAGTTTGGGACACTCCCCCAAGAGACACATACTGCTTTTTGCAGATTCAGTTAGTGTTTCTGTGACACCCTCTTGTAGTCTTTTGTGTTGTTTCTTTTTCCTCTTCCCTGACCTCTACATGTACCAAAACCTAAATAAATATATAAAAGTAGAAATGTCTATTCAATTACATGTACTAAAGACCTTACATACTTCACTCGTTGAAGGAAAGCAACTCACCAGAAATCACCCTTTCATTTTTATTTTCATTTTTTAAGTTTTCTAGCACTTAGATTTTCTTAGACGTAAATCTTTTGACTATTCCCATACCCATAGACTATATACTTCACTGGTAGTTGGAACTTGGGTTAAATTGTATATACATATTCAGGTTCAATCTTATTTTTTTGTACCTGTCACTCTTTACATTTTCTTAATATTTGATACTTATTGAACACTTGAGCACACTATTTTTGTTTTCTTGGTCTAAAGGGAGGCTCATAGGAGCCCTTACATGCGAAAGGGCGAGATGGGAGGAGGGAAAGAGAATGGTTAAGAGGCAGAACATATTGCGGGAGTTTGAATCCGCATACTCACAATTCATGTCTTGAACCTTAACCAATTGACCTGACTCAAAGGAACTTGAGCACAATTTTATTTGTCAAGTATCAAGTCGTCGTTTGTCATAAACTTGATAAGAATCATAACGTAAAAATGATGAACACGTCTCAAGAGAGAGATGGTTTCCTTCTCCATTCCAATTTCATTTTGTCAATTACATTACCACACTTAGACTTCCTGTTGTTTAAGCATTTTGAAATTAGATTGACATTGATCTTGCAAATTAATAAATACTTGAAAATTGACTATGGATGGTATTTTCTCCCAAGATTGATAACAAGAATCAAGAAAGAATACTGTTAAAATCGTCAACAAGTTCTCATGCACATACATTACTTGTTTTTAAACCTGATTTTAACAAGGTTCAATAATATGCACAGGCATGGTGGCTTCCTTTAGTCTTTTTTTTTTTTTGATGAATTCCTTTAGTCTTTTGTTGATTTTATAAAAATTATATTCGTTATACCAGTCAGAGTTTAGAATTTATATCAGGGGTTTATATGTTCCCCAGGACTTTCATGGGATGATGTGCTAATTACATACATGAATTAAATAGTTAGCTAGGACACCAAGAACACTCAAATATGATAGCAATTGCTCGTATGCAAGCCTAGGCTCGAATTGTTATATTTGATTGCATATTGTCTAGATTATTTGGAGCAATTAATCAAATTTTTTTTTCTTATTTGGAGCAACCACTCAAAATGGTTGGGTTGCGATGGAAGCAAATTGTGCCCCCAAAATATCATACAGAGTTGAAAATACCAATCCGATCCCTGGGAGTTCCTTCTTCATTTTAGTTGTTAACTTATTGAGCATATTATAATTGGACACACAATCATTCCCACCAACATAATTTGTACTTCTCTCCAATGGCAAGCATAATGTGGGAGATAAACCTCCGAGGGATATCTTCCTAACGCCAAGATCCTATATTTCCTCACCTCTGTTTCTTTCTTGTGTCTCACAGTTCATCACTTTGGTGGACTATTATGCTTCTCTTTTCTTCTTAGAAATAGCTTCAATTTAGCCTGAAGAATTATGCATCAAGGTCAACCTCTCCTAGGCCATTGCTAATATTTCCTTACAAGTTCAAGAAAACAGCTGTGGGTTTTCAAAGATATTGTTTCAGCACTATTGCTTAAGTTGCAAGATCCTGACACCGAGGTAATGATTTCACTTGCTCGACAGGAAGCATCTTAGATGGAGTTCTTTAAAGTTTCGAGGTAAACCTTCTTCATCTTTTTAATGAATATATAGAGATTTATAAACATTGTTGCATAATAAGTACATTGTGCATGATGACCTCAATTACAAATGGATGATGATGAAAATTTATCTTGTTACAATTACACATAATTGAGATAATCACTAGAGGTCGTTTAGATGTTTTCTTTGGCCAAAAGAAAAATCTCAGTGCTTATATTATTATGACTTATATACATCATTAACTCGGGCATACGATAACTTCAAAAGGCTTATACATAAAATAGGAAAGAACAAAAAATTTGTATATAAGTGTTGTTTATAAAGTCAATGCCATTAAGATAAATTCAACAATTATTTTGTTGAAAGTTTGTCTTTTTTGTTTCAAGTGGTAACTCATCCAATTATAATATAAAAGTTATATTTAGATTTTGCAATTTATATTGAAAGTAGCTTATCCTTTAATCTGGATTGTTTGTTAGTGTTCATAAGGTGTCTAATGAATCGATGAAATATGCGTGGCAATTGGCCAGAGGAGATAGCATATTAAAATATCATATGAAAATTCTTACCATACAAATTGATTAAACTTTCTTTCTCATCGGGTTGACCCATTTTAAGTTTTTTGAAGTTTTTCAATTGGTGCCACCCAATTTGCTATTTAGCAATGTATTAACTCTTCTTATTGTTATCCTCCTTAGTCTGTTATTTCTCCCTCCATATTTGAATATGTTCCAAATTGTCATGAATTCAAATGCTGAAAAACTATTCTGAATTCCATTCTTGCTGAGTGGATCGTAGTTATTGGTTATGGTTAGCCTTAAGTTGTGAGTTTTTATGATTTTCCACCTCAATAAAAATAACTAACTACCTCAAGACCTTTTCGGAGGTTCTATATTTATCTGTCTACTTTCAAGGGTTGAAGGAATTCCTAAATGAGGTTATACTCTTGCATCTTTGCAGCATCGAAACCACTATAAATTGCCAGCATTTCATGCATGTGATGGTTCAGACCAGACAATGTTGGTGTATGAGAGGCTATACCATGGAAGCTTGGACTGCTTGCTGTCATGTTTGCCTTTTCTATTTGCATGTGGAGTTTAGATCTCACCAAGCGAGTGCTATAGTACCTGGGTTATTTTTTTATTATTAGGGATTGAAAAATTTCTAGGATGTGTTGTGATTAGATGTTCTGTTTCCACTGGCCTCCCTTCAGTACATAAGGGTTCCATTAAATTTTTTCATATTTATCTTTGTTGATATACCTATTTATGTCTCCAGGCAATGTATAATGAGGTTTCAACAATCAACATACAGATTGACAAAGATTTCAGTGCAAATCTTTCAGGATCCGGTTGCGTTGGACATATTCCTGATGAAGAGATTTCAAGCAGTTATTCTGGAAGTTCTTTGACATAAAATTGTTCTGTTATTCTAATTCTAACATTTCAATAGTTGATGTTTGTGTTTTTGCTTGATTTTGGTACGCTATTATTATTAATATGTTTTAATTGGCAGGTTGCAGAGGGTGTAAAAGTTGTTGATGCATCCCGGATTATTGGCATAGATATCGACAGTAAGAAGTTTGATATAGGTACATCATAATGTTGGCAGTATGTCTTCAATGTTGTGAAGTGACCTGGTGGCTGTTGCCACATAAGTGATAGAGAGAAATGGTAACTGGAGGTCTAAATGATCTTTGTATACGTACTTTAAGGCCCGAGGCAATGATATAATTGTTGGGTTGTCTACCTAAAACAAGGAACATATCTGTTTTCTTGTCCCCTTGGATATAAAATTTTGGCTGGAAACTAAATTTGAGAAATTTCGTGTTGAATGGTCTCGATATGCTATTTGTATAATATTTATACCTAAATATCCCTGTATCATAAACTTTACATTTATCCTCTCTATTAATGTTGTTTCCCTTACTTTGTTTGCTGGTGTAGTTGGTTTGACTCCAATGCAATTGCAATGAACGTTTTTATAGCAGTCATGTTATTTATATGATGTTTTCGTCTTATTTTTCCCCGGGTTAGTAATGTTCTATCAGTTATGATGATCTACTATGGAATTGTTAGTTTTATGCATCCTTATTAGTGTTCGTGGGATACGCTGACAAATAGTTATTGAATTAGACTATCAGGAATTATAAATAGACTGTTGATGTAACTAGAAAGACTAAGCTATTTTGTAACTAAACTCTGCCAGTTTAGAGAGATTCTAATACATGAGATTGCTTTCTGATTCAAGAGTACAGCAAAGAGTAACAATATTGTTCTTCATATATTCAAACTATGTATTACCGGAAATTTGCAAGAACATTTGGCACTCACCGTGGGGCTGAGGCAAACTTCCCGCGGTCACATGGATGATCAGATCAATAGAAAAAAATATGGAGACCAATGCTTCTTTGGAATTCAATGTTATCGTAGGAAGAAATTCAAGGAAGAAACCCATCTTTTTTATTATGCATTCATTTTTTAAAAATATTACTGACATGTATCTGAAATTCTATTTGTAATTATTATCAATTTTTTTTTTTTTTGATAAGCAAAGATGTATATATATATATAAGAATGAGTTGAGCACTAGGTGTACCCAAAACCAATTTACAGTATGACCCAAAATACAATTGAACCAAACAAACAAAAGCTATTACAACAACCAAAAGCTTAGATTATGCCATAAGGTTGCAGTATAGCTTAAGGCCCTCCCCCTACAGCCAACAAAACCAAAAGCAAAATGTCCCCTGCACCTAGAGTACCTCCCTGAGAGAAACCACCAAAATAAGCATGCTCCAGAAATCACATTACATAATTCCAAGTGGCCACCACCAAATATCAGCAAGAAATAAAAACACAAACGCCTGTACAAGAGCAGGTTCGACCCTCCACACCAGTAGACCGAACTCTGTCCCACCTCCACATAGTCAATAACTTTCCTATTTAATAGCTTCATTGGTAAGTCTGCTCCCCACAAAAATGATGACCCAAAAACCAACCCAGCAAAGTAGTTAGCCTTAACAGACAACTAATTTAACAGCTAGCTTTTATACACTCCTTAGGATCCAGACACCAATCTGAAAATGAATAATGTGACCCAGAAATAGATGCAAACCAAGCCCAAGATCTGCATTTAATGGAATCTAATAATCTAATCATATCAAATTTGGTTTCTTTAAAAATGATAGAGTTTCTTTCTAACCACACCGACCAAATGACAGTATGCCAAATGAGAAATCCTCTTTGTCTTCCCTTTTTTCCTTTAAACAGGCCACCATGCTGCAAATATGACAAATTCAAGTTGGGAGCCATCACCACCTGATGTCCTAACCATGCATAAATCTTCGCCCACACTTGAGAAATAATAGGACACCGAAGAAACAAATGAGCAGTATCCTCTTCACCCTCTTCACAAATAACACAGCAAAGTACTTGAGATCCCCCCAGCACATTTCTCTTGTTAAGATTGATTTTTGATGGTACTCTATCTAAGAGAACCTGCCAGCCCAAACTCAGAATCTTCCTAGGTGCCTTTGTCTTCCAGAAATATTTGAAGACATTGTCCTGTCCCTCAGCAAATGGTGCAACAGCAGCACACTTAGAAACCAGAAGCTTGTAGGCTGAATGAGAAGAGAACACACCTGTGGATTCCAAAAACCAGCTCCATCCGTCCATATTGGAACTAGATGGAGCAGCTGAATCGATCAGAGACCTCAACTCAGAAACCAGTTCTTCCTCCCACCTAAAGAAAACCCTCCTCCACCTAAGGTTCCAATTCCACAAGCCACCATGCCACCCACCTAACCCTTCAACAACCTTACCCTTATCCTCAGACAAATTGTAAAGCCTAGGAAACCTCTCCTTCAAACTAACATCACCTATCCACACATCTTCCCATAGTTTGGTTTTATCCCCTCTTCCAACCTTTCTTTTTACCCCTGAGTGAAACCAGTCCTCTAAGGTTCTATATTTACCCAACTTGCATATAGACCTCCACCAAGGAGATATCTTCCTTGCCAAGCTACTATTTCCTAAAGTCACAGACAGCGTTCCATCATTATTGCCATATCTTGACACCAAAACATCTCTCCATAGGCCACCTTCTTCAATTAAAATCTTCCATCTCCACTTTGCTAGCAAGGACAGGTTGAACCAATCTAGATTCTTCACCCCCAACCCACCTTCTTCTTTTGACCGACAAATTACATCCCATTTCACCCAAGATATCTTCCTTTTATCCTCAGTAGTTCCCCACAAAAAATCCCTTTGGAGTCTCACCAACCTTTTCAAGACCTTTTGTGGTATCCTGAGAAAGGACATATAGTAAATGGGCAGACTATTTAATACCGAATTTATTAATGTAATCCGCCCACCCAATGAGATATGCCTTCCTTTCCATGAAGCCAGTCTTCTTTCTACAGTATCTATAACCGGTTTCCACGTCGCAGTTCTTCTCGGATCAGCTCCCACAGGTAATCCTAGATACTTAAATGGCAAGAATCCTAGTTTACAGTTGAGGAACATTGCCGCTTCATTCAAAAACCCCTCTTCAACATTTATCCCCACCAAGCTACTCTTTTGAAAGTTTACTTTTAGTCCTGAAACTAGCTCAAAGCATCTAAGGATTGCTTTCATAGCCCAGATGTTGTCCCAACACACTTCCCCCACAAAAAGAGTATCATCCGCGTATTGTAAGATTGATACCTCCACACCTCTATCACCCACTTTGAACCCTTTAAAAATTCCTTGCTCTACTGCTGCCCTCATCAGCCCACTGAGCCCTTCCGCAACCAATAAAAAAGAAATGGAGCCAATGGGTCGCCCTGCTTTAGACCCCTTTGTATTTTGAATTCTTCTGTGGGACTCCCATTAACCAAAACCGAGCAATCCCCGAGCATATGCACTCTTTGATCCAACTTATCCACTTTTCACAGAAGCCAAGCCTCCCCATCATAGAAAGCAAGAAGCCCCAATTGACCGAATCATAGGCCTTCTCGAAATCCACTTTGAAGATCAAACATTGTTTCCCCATCCTCTTTGCATCATCTACCACTTCATTAATGACCATAATCCCATCAAGAATGCTCCTCTTTGGTAAGAAAGCTGATTGGTTGATTGAGATAATAGAACTCATTACTTTCTTCAGCCTTGAAGCAAGTAATTTCAATATTATTTTGTATAGACAGCCCAGCAGCGAAATAGGCCTATAGTCCCCTAATATGTGTGGAGTACTGATCTTCGGAATCAATGCAACAAAATAGGCTAACAAACCATGTGGCAATTTAGCATGATCATAGAATTCCATCACCATTCCCCACACATCATCCTTCAAGAGTTCCCAGAAACTACTTATGAAGTTAAAATTATACCCATCTGGCCCTGGACTCTTATTCCCCTCAAAACTTCTGATAACATCATCTAGCTCAACCCTGGTAAACCTCTCTGAAATTAATACCCTATCTGCTGCTGAAATCTGTGAGAAAGACACACCCTGTAAAGTAGGACGGCTCCATGAGGTTTCCAAGAAAATGTTGTTAAAAAACCTCAAAACTTCCACCTTAACCTGTGAGACCTCCTCCACCCATAAGTCATCCACTTTGATAGCCACCAAACTGTTACGTCTTCGTCTAGAGCACAGAGAGGCATGGAAAAAAGAAGTATTAGCATCACCTTCTCGAATCCATTTCACCCTTGACTTTTGTCGAAGTAAGCTCTCCCTATCATTCATTGCTTTTCTCAGCGCCGCAAAGGTCGACCTCCTCACCTCCACCTCAGAATCTGAAAGCCCCACATTCTCAGCTAAGATGTCCAGCTCCTTAATTACCTTCTCCATGGACCGGATATTAACATCCACAATACCAAAAACTTCCATATTCCACTTTTTCAGGACTATTTTGAGGGCTTTTAATTTCTCTTTCAAGATAAACGCCTTCCACCCCTGCACATTCGAATCCAGCCAACAACACTCTACGGTCCTTTTCAACCCCGGATGGGATAACCAACAGTTATTGAATCTAAAAGGTTTCGGACCCCAATCTTGACAGCCTTGTTTCAAAATTATCGGACAGTGATCGGAGACATCTCTGTTTAAAACCCACTGTGCTTCCACATCCCCAAACTCTACCCATTCTTCTGAAATGAGAAAACGATCTAATCTGCTCATTGCCGAACCATCCGCCTTGTACCATGTAAACTTTCTTCCTAGTATTGGTGGATCAATAAGTTCCATATCTTCTACAAATCTCTTGAATTCCTGCACCTCCTGAGTACCCAAGTTCCTACTCACACCCCTCCTCTCTGCATTGCTTGAGACCGCATTAAAATCGCCTACAAAGCACCACCGCCCAACCCCCATATTTCTTTTTAAGTTTCTCAGCTCATCCCACAATTTCCGTTTGCCTAAAATATTACATGGTGAGTACACGTTGACAACAAAACAGATAGCTTTATTGCATCCACTCTCAAGACACTCTCCCAAGAAGCCCTCACCAGCAAAGGAAAATAGACTATTCAACACCTTCGTGTCCCACATATTAATAAGTCCACCCGAGTTACCCCTTGATGGATGGAAACTCCAATTAACATCACAGTCCCCCCACAAATGGCGACACAGTGCTTCATCAACAACTTCCAACTTGGATTCCTGTAGTGCCAGGAACTCTAAGTTTTGAGCTGTGACCAGAGAACGTATCTTCTTTTTCTTGATCACAGCTCCCAAACCCCTGATATTGAAAGAGCATATCTTCATGATAGACCAACATATGACCCAGATAACGGACATCCAGCTTTATCTCTGGATTCCATTTCAACTAATTTAGCAATAATTTCTTCCTCCGTTCTAACACAAGAGACCCCCAACCTTTTCCCTATCTCCCATATTTTCCCAGCTGAGCAAGATGAGGTACCACAACTAACCATCTTGCTACAATTCCTAATGTTAGAATCGGATATAGACATACCTGTTAACGGCTCCACCCCTTCCGAATCCGAGTGATTTCCAGTTCCCAAATTTCTAAGCACATTCCTTTGGACACCTCTCTTCCTAATTAGCCTCACTAAGGGAATTGAGGAATCATCTAAAGCAACCCGATCAGTTGAATCCACATACCGACACACTCCTTTGCCCTTATCAATCCGAACACCGCTGGCCGACGATCCTCTATTGATCCCTTCACGGGATACGCCGCCTTACAGGATGTTTTTCATAGAACCCATCTTCTTGTTCCCAGCGTTTTTCGTTGAGCGTTTCCCCTGCAAACCAACCCCAACCCCTCTGGCTGAGCAAGATGGATCAGTAGCCTTACTCCTAAAGCAACCCCCCGGTTGCAGCCCAACAAATTCCTTCCAGTTAACGAATCTGGGCTTTGAATTCCTATTTGACCTTACCTGCACCTCATCAATTAAGTGCAAAGGCCCACTATGGCTCATACTGATACGATCACTTGTCAAAGACCTTTCCTCCACCAGCCCAATAACACCCCGACCCGACTGGGTCTTATCCCCCCCATTCGAAGATGTCTCCATTGCACTTGGGGACTCCACCGCATCATTCTGGGCCAGCAACACAAACTGATTTCCTACCCTTATTGGGCTGAACTCTTTGGGCCCAACCCCAATATCTGACAAAACACTCCTCCCCAATTCAGTCCTGCCTCCAAAGCTATTACGCCTTTTGATAGCTGGCTGAAAAGTGTCGTCCTCTAAGTTGTACGGTTCACTGTAGCAGTCCTTTCCAACCGTACGACCTTTACTGCAAAATGGCTCACCAAGATCGAGGTCCCTCCACCTTAGCTCGTTTGAATTTGAAAATCCCACCCCCTCGCACGGCTGCTCATCATGCCGGAACAACCCATCCAGATCTGTTTCTGGAATGAAAGAATCACAACCCACCGAGGAGGCACAATCCTCCGTCGAGCTCACCGATCCCTTATTAAAGGAGTTACCCTTATTAATGCTCAAGAACACTTCCCCAGAAACCTCCTCTAGCAATCTAACAGAGACAATCAAGTTATTGATCTTAACCTGAGTAACTTTCCTGATAAACTCCGGAGATGATACAGAGATAAGAACACGGGCCACATCCAATCGCTTCCTATAACAAGTTGTCTCATCCATCTTGATGAAAGTGCCCACCGAGCCTACTACCAACCTGAAAAATTCCTCCGACCATGCATGAGCAGGAGTCCCCATAACCTTGACCCAAACAAACCGCTCCCTAGCGACGCTATCCTCACTCCATGGCACCAGTTCTTCAAACCATTCTTCCCACTCATCCATAAATTCAGTAAAGACTGAAATAAAGTCTGTTCCTTCATCAGCTGTAAGAAGCACCATTCTACCTCCCATGGGTACAGCATTTATTGTGTATATACCCACCCTTCTTAACTCCTGTTGAACTCTTGTTGAGAATTCCATTGTTTTTGTCGTACCTACATAACTTTTCCTCAACCACTCCAGAGCTTCATCTGGTACATTAAAGGACAACCCCCTCCAATCATTATCCCTTTGTACAGCCAACAAAAGAGTCTTCTTATTGACCTTCGGCATCCCCTTCTGTATGGGCCCAGCCGACACCACCTTTGCAAAAGATGGTCCCCCTTCTGACCAGTGACGGGTAAAGGTTCCCAGACCATATCTGACTGCTCCACCTTGCTTAGCTTCAGTTTTCGCACGATCAAACTTTGGCTCATTAACACTAAGCTTTTTGTCACCTAACCAAATAGCATCTAAATGACGTTCCAGATATACAGCATTCTGGACTCTATGGAACCTCACAAACCCAAATCTTTTCCCAAGTTTATCTCTTTTTTTAGGGATGAAAACTTCCCTAACACTCCCCCACCTCCCAAAAACTTTCCACATATCCTCCCAGCCATAGTTATCAGGGAAATTAGTAAAAAAAATACGATGTAGTTTCAGCCAAGAACGAGCCTCTTCTTTCCTTCCCAGAGTGGTTCCCTTCCTCAAAGTGATAACCAACTCTCCTAAGCGCCCTCCCCGTGACTAGTCCTACACCTCTCCCTCGCCCCTGTCCTCTCATGTATCAAGTCCTCCACTGCGTTGTAGGGTTCCGATAAGGTTAATATTGTCATTCTCTCATGAATTTATATGATTCTCACTTTGTTAAAATGGCAATGTGTAACTGGCAGGCGCGAGAGGAAGGGCCTGAAACATGCATTCCACCACATTCTATTTGCGACATGCAATCTTCGAAAAAGAAAAAAAAAATTAAAGGAGAGTAAGTGGGAAAGAAGAATGATGTTCAGGGTTTCGGGGGCCACTTCCTCATGCATCAGTTTAAAACCATATACGACATACACCCTATGCGGCGCCTAACTACACCAGGCCGAGAAACACAGTCTCCGTATGCAAAGAAATGATGGAGAGTAAAGGAGGCAACGACGTCGGGATAGAGGTTGTCGGCCACAACGATGATAATCAGTTGGTCCCGAAGGCGTAAGTCGTTGGAGGCTCCAGATTTGAAATTGTAGTTTTTATCCGGAGGCGTTTGTTCCAAGGTTTATAATTATATTTCTGGGAATCACTTGTCCGAGAATATTTTTATTGAAAATTATTGTTGGGTATTTTATAAAACACGTTTGGTTATTATTTAAAGTTCATGGGAATCTTTCTTGAAATTCCTGAAAATAATTCGAAAGTTTGTTTGGTTTAGGTATATATTGATGGGAATATATATTAAAATTATCAAAATGTCCCTATTATATAAAACTAGCGGCAAGATAGGCACTCACGTGCCTGTCTGGCCGCATTTCTAATGTTTTTACTCATCTTTATTCACGTTTTTTGTGTTTAATATTTTATTTGTCACTTATGCATGTCGGATATTTGTACTTGGTATTTTTTTGCAACTTTATAATGTGACTTCTTAATGTAAACACATATTATATACTTATTCATTACGTTAATAATATTATGTTATGAATACATGTAAAAATAAATAAAATACGTATTCAAATAAAAAAAAATCAAGGTACAAATTATAATTTAGTTACAAATATCATTTTGCTGAAATCTTCGAAGATGGATTAATTGGGAGATTAAATATGGATTGGATTTCAGGAATTTATTGCATTTCCTTACATTAAAATCAAAATATATTTATATTATTAAAAAAATTATAAAAAAAAAATAAAGCATACCAAATGGATAAAACATAAATTACTTCTTATAGTCCTTTACCTTGTAAGGATTCTCCAAAAGTCTTCATACATTTTATCATTAATAATTTTTTGACGTTTGAAAAACTACAAATTAAATCAAAAAATGTAAGATTAAAATTTGAAATGTTCATTATCTTAATCAATAGTAACAAATTTAAAGTATTGTTAAAAGAACGTATTTCAACCTCGATTAAGAACATATTTTGTTTTAAATGTAATGCTCTATCAATACATCCATGAAGGCAACATTTTTGGGGAAGTGTCCATCTTCTCCAATTTTGCTTTCTTTTATCAGGATTTTGTTATCATATCAAATAATATAGAAAGGAAAATAGTTTTTTTTAATGGAAAATAAGAAGGAAAATAGTTAATATTGGAAATGTGATACATTCGTGGAGGACCAAAAGACATACCCAAATCATCTAATAATTTGTAACAAAATTTTAGATGACGACGATATATTTAGAATACATAATTAAAAATAAAAAAATTGTTAATAAAAAAATATTTTATGACCTGATTAGTGGTTTTAAGTTTTAAGTTTAATATTTTGTAAAAAAAAAAAGTTTACGTTTAATATTGTTATTTCTACAATTTAGGCTTAGTATTTGGTTAGTTAAAATTCGGATTACTGATTTGAACATTTGCTTAAAAAATTAGAAAAAGTACATCTTAAAATGAAGTAAATATTTTGTAGAAAAAAATTGAATTAAATATAATCATCTAAACCCCTTCATATTTGATGGAAAGTAGGCTATTTGGAGGTGATGACATTGCCGTGCCTCAAGTCATGTAATATAGTTGCGTATATATGTGTAATTACATTCTATTAAATCACATATATGTAGCATTATTTTGGGTCACAACCTGGGTATAATTTGTGTAAAAAAAAAAAAACTGGGTATAATTTGATATATACAATATATCAATAGAAGATGCATAGACAATGTCCTCCAAAAGAAAATGCAGATATTTTATATAAAACTCCTGTGCAAATAAAGTATTTTACAGAAATACTTTTATCATCTTCCAAAGAAAACACATTTGTTAATAAAACAATGGATTTGAAATATAAAATAGAAAAGAAAAGAAAAGTCGACAGAGATAGACCTTCAGATAAAGGCCAGTATCAGATTTTTTTAGGCATGTATATGCAGCGTCAGGAAGCAACTTTCGCCACATGGTTTACTTTTCTTTGGCCTCTGGTTTGTTTATGAGTGGAAATCTCCCTGCCTTATTGAACTTTGAAGTTCTTGTGCTCAATATTTTTTTGTCAATTCCTTTAATCTGTCTTGCTTCCCAAGACCTTTTACAGCTGGTTCAAGTTTATATGCTTCTGCCTTTTTTGGCTCACTTTTCTCTGTAACTTGATTTTACAAAAGTTGTACCCAACATGCTCCTAGCTCCCATCTGTTAGACTTACTATGTTTAGTGGATTCTTCCTGCAACTTCATTAAACTTTCCTCTGGAACTCTCCTTACCAAAGACATAGCAGAACATGGATGTGCAACATATGTGCTCACAGTTCGTTGAATTGTATTATTGCCTGATAAATAACATATAAATTCATTCGTTAATTAAATCAACAACTAAGACAGACCCAAAAAAATGTGTAATAAGGGGTGAGAATTTTGGGACAGTCTACACATGTTCTTTGATTTTTTATTTTTTATTTCCTGATAAGCCAATGTTAGTATTTAATTTAATGTTAGTTGTTATGTTAGGGGGAAGGGGGTGAGGTTTGAACTCCTTATGGAGTCTCCTATGTCCCTTAGCATCACCAAGTGAGCTACCTAAGTGGGACTGTGTTCTTTGATGTATAAAAGAAAATAATAGTTGTAGTAGTAACAAATATGTTTAGATTCCTACTTGCAAGCTCAAAAGCAATAATTATGTCCAATTTACTGAATTAAATTCATTGGCAACAAATTTCCCAAAATTAACACAGAATATGCATTCTGAAATTATACCAGTTGTCTTCTGGAGATTGAAACCATTGTTGTGCATTTACTTTTGCTGATTTTTGCAATGTATGTTGTTGCAGCTGATGAAAGTTACTGGGCAATTTTAGTTCCTTATATAATCCTCTATGCTGTTGTGCTTTCTATGTGATGATTATTTGCAGATATAGCGTTATTCACTTTTGAAGTTAATTGCATTCTGAATCTTTCATTCTCTTTGGTATATAGTACCTTCTAACATGAAAAAGACAGTATGAAAAATACCCTCCACACAATTCATCTGTTAGTATTTCACATTCTTCTTTTACAGTTAATGATATCTGAGAAAATGATAGGAAGGGCGAGGAAGTGAAGGAAAATGAGAATGGAAAGCAGAGAGAGAAGAGACGTTTGCAATTCAGATAACTATAAACTCTCATAACTGATTGATTCTGATATGGTTCAGGTATATACAACTGTGTCTAGTACATCTACAACTAAGAGCTAGTGACAGGTATGTTAGCACACCAGCAAGCTTGCATTATCAAATTTATTACTACTGACTCTAGTAACTTCAAGAATATAAGTTAAAAGCCTTTTACAGGCAACACATCAAGAATCAATCACATTTGAGGTTTATAAAATAAACCTTAGAAGTCTCAATGCAAATTTCTAGTTGCATTTGATTTTAAGTAGGACCTATAAAAAATGACACTATGAGATGCAAGTTAAACTGCAGGCAGACAGGTGCTCCTTAAAAAATGACTCTACCTTTTCAATGTCATCATTATTGTAAATGGCATAATGGAAGGCATGACTTAAGTTATTTGCTAAGGCTGCAACATCATAGTCCCTATCCTGATAACCATCCTCGTCACTATCCCTAGTCCTGTCATGCAATGATGTTGGTCTCCTGTAAAACATTTAATTTTAAGCCATCAGATGAATCTCTTAAAGCATACAAAAAACCTATACTGAAGCTGTCATATAAAGAGGTATAACATATTCAGTTGCCACAGCATATCATAACCCAACAATAATAAGAATTTTTCAGCACCAGATCAAGATTTCGGTCCTGCTCGAGCCTCCCACACAATGTTGTCACTTTAAAGCATGTATTTCATGTGACAGATCAGCAAGTATACAACTCATCCAATCTTGCTCTATGGTCAAGATTAGAAGATAAATGCATATGACTTTTATAAGTGGTCAATAAGTTAGGTTATAGCTTATTTTCATAAGCTATTTTATTTAGCTTATAGTTGATTAACTTTCCTCTCATTTTTACTTTATTATTTTAACGAAAATTCTACCTTACCCGACCCAGCATAAAGTAAAATTTAATTAAAAAATCCTATAAAATGTCATTTCATTTGTATTATTTGTTAAATGGTCATGCTAGCCAGTGCAAGGAAACCCAAAAAAGCAAAAACTCATTGGAAAAGTAAGTTTACCACTCTTCAAAATATAAAATGCACACAGCCCCAATGACAAATTTTCTTTTTTAGATCCTTAACCAGTGCCTTAGCATTTTCTTTTAATTAAAATATTAAAATATTTAAAAATAATAATCTAATCATAAAGCTGCAATTAGAATTTCTTATCTTATCATCAGCCTTCATAAGATGATTATCAAATACTTCCTATACAATAAACAACTTAGTTGTACAACATAGTTGTATAGGAAGTATTTGATAATCATCTTATGAACCTGTTTTAAAAACATTGGTTGTAACCAATAAGTCCAAAATTTATCAAAATTAACGTGTAAGAAATTATCTTAATCCATAATTTCATATTTACATCATCAAAATGGGGTTGGGTAACTCAACTAGTTTGAACTAAGGATATAAAATGTTAAGAAGCACGAGGTCCAGCACAAAAAAGAAAAACTAAAATAATATTTAACTTACTAACATACATTGATCTATAAAAAAAATGAAAAAAATTTCAAAATCTTGTATACTACTTTGATCCAAAAATAAAGCCTAGTACTTGGTGCAATCAGTGGGTGAGTAAACCGAATACCTTACTGCAATCAGATTAGGGGAGGAATTCATGGTGGTGTTAGAATTTTTCAAAATGACATGCAGGTATAGTTTGATTATTTCCTTAGAAAATGTCAATATAATTTCCACTTTCTTAGGATCCGTGAAGCTGATTCCCATTTTATCCAAAAAAGAGAAAGGATCCGTAAAGCTGACGGGCCCTTATCCTGTTTTGAATTCAATTATTTACAACACCCACCCGAGTTGGCTCGTTTTGTCGACTTTGTTCACTGCAAAAGCCAAAAAGTACCAAACCTGAAACGAGGTGAAAAGGAAGACGAGAAGCTGTTGATATGATAATGGAGAAATTGAAAATGGCGGCGAATGAGATAGCCTATGCTCGCAAGGCACCGCTTTCTTCTTCGTTCTACAAATTCACTTCATCACTTCGCCGCTTCCTTTGCCAAAACCACGTCTTTCCAACTCATCGGTAATTAACAAATTCGTATGTTACCCACAAACGTTTTAAAATAAAGAAAATGACATTCATAGGATGCAACCTAACAGTATCTATCCAACAGTGTTAGGGGTAATCGGTATGGTATGATTGCATCCTAATTCAGTGATAAGTATTTTTTTATTTGCCTTTTGCATATGATTAGTGTGATACAATGGCTAAAGTTTTCAGTAATAATAGTAATTACTTCGTTACTAATACGATGGTCCATGGTTTTGGCTATTTTCCTTGATTTTCCAGACCATAAGTTATTGAAGATATTATTGAGAGTTCATGTGAAAATGCAAACTAAAATTGTCAATGTCTGTTCATTACTTCATTTCATAGTTCAATCAGTAAGTTGCCTAGCTTGATTCAAATATCTCTTTTTCAAGCAACGTTATGGAGGTGGCTATGAAGTCAATATGCTTTGGAGGCATTTATATACGACAACATATATGGGTATAGGGATAGGCCGAAATTGGGTTTATCTTGCAAGAATTTTTACTCGTGGTTCCGGTATTGCCGTTACAGTTCTTCATGATGCAATGCAGGTAACCAACCTCTTCTTCCCACCCTCCCATTTATTTGTTGATCTACTATTTTATGATTTTATTCTCAACAACTGTCTTGAAAAGAAGAACCGGTGAACCAATTTATATGTTCTACATTAGTTTATGTTCATTCTTATTTGGTGGTGGTTAGTGACATTTATGTTTAAATTAAGATATTTTCCATTGACATGACATTTGCTCTAAATGGTATCATTTTTATGTATGGTAGTACTGGAGATTTGGGCGTGATTTGGATATTGTGATGGTTAACGGGTTAACTCTTTGGGGTAACCATCAACTTTGGCCACTTGGACCTTTAAGGGAACCCTTGACTGCACTTAGTCGAGCGGATGTAGTTGTGATCCATCATGCAGACTTGGTATGTTTTTCAAGGAAATAATTTGCAAATTCTTTTGGCAAGCTTTCCTTTCATCTGTTTGCTTTTCTCGTTTAGGTGGCATGCAGGTTTACAAATTTATGAATAGGTGGCGTTATACTGAAAATTTTACTTTCGGATTCATAGGTTTCTGAGCATATTCTCAAGGATATTGAGTCAATGGTCCAAGGAATTAAAGTATCTGTTCCTATTTTCTTAACAACAATGGATCCAACATACTTGTTTGAGGTGGGAGATATCAATGTCAAAATACCATTGACTGCTCTCCATGAAGCTACTATATTATGTGTTTCTGCTATTGGTTCTGCAGAACCTTTTGTGAAGCGAATTGAAAAGGTATTCCTCCTTAATAATCTTTCGTCATCTAAAAGAAAAAAATTATTTTTTTATGATAATTATTGGAGACTTACCTAAATACAAATTATATAGTGACTATAACAATTTAACATGTCGAAACTTATCTACCATTTTATTTAAATTCATAAAATTATTAAATCCTTAAACATCCAAGGATATAAGTAAAATAACTAAACAATTGATAAATAAAATAATTAACTAAGAGGGTGAGCTGCTTGTTGTAACTGTCTAATATATATTATGGTAATATATACCAGAAAAGGATTAATGTGTATCCAATTGAAAGGTAGGAAGGGGTACGTGGATGTTCTAGACATGATGAATGACATTCACCGACCCCTTTGTCTTGCATGCTATCTAGCAATAATGCTGTATAGCATTTAAAGTGCATTTTCCTTTTTCTGCTTATGTCTGTCTGTATTTATTATCTCTGAAGTCCATATAACTTGATGCAGATGGGAGCCCTTTATGTTGATCGAGTAGATTTCAATGATCACCACAGATTCCATGATAGGGTACATTTATCTCTCTTGAATTTGGAAGAAATAATTTGTTGGCTGATCACCACAAATAAGTGCATGAGGATATCATTAGGAGTGTTGCCTTCTTTTATTTATTCATTTTGATTTTTCTCATGTAATTTAGTGTTAATGATGCGAATCTCATTTTTTTCAATTAATTTAGGATATTGAGATGATCAGAAAAAGACTTCAAGAACTAGAGTTCAAGTTTGGTTCCAGGCCAATTGTTGTTGTAACTGAAAAGGTGAGTAGACATACTCCTCATATTTGTGTTGTTCCGCATGTATTTAATTACGTAAATATGTTTGAGTTCTGGATTCATAACCCCCTTAATTAAACTTTTCACTTGGCAGGATTATGATAGGGACCAGAAGATTCTTAAGCAATTATATCCATTTAAAGTTTTTGTTCTATGTTCTACATTAAAGGTTGTGCCCTACAATGGAGGCACAGAGGATAGCTTCAAGAAATTTATTAAGGACAAATTGAAATTAGAATTGCCTGCCGCAAATTAGTCTCAGCTTGTTGTAAGCTCTTCTTTTACATACATATGGTTAACATACCAAATATTGTTTGCTAGCTTTCTGTTTTGCAGTTGCAATTATGTTACTGATCCTAGTTATTATTATATTCATCCCCAATTACACGAGGCCTTACAAGGTTTAGAAAAGGGAAACCGAATCCATCCCTTGAAACCAAGTATACATGAGTAGATCTAGATGTTGCATATTGTTGATATATATAACTATCCTCATGAGTTAAGTTGTTTTTGCCCAAGTTTATCAGATTATTGAAACTATATACTCTTTAGAATGAGTTAATTATCATGAGTTAACTCGTGACCTGGGCGCAGAGTTTGGGAGACTCCCCTAGGCGACTCACACACTGCCATTTACTGATTCAGTTAGTGTTTCTGTGACATGCTCTTGTAATTTTTTGTGTTTTTGTTTCATGTTCCCTAAACTCTACACGTACCAAAAACTAAATAAATATATAAAAGTAGAAGTGTGAAGTGTCTATTCAATTACATGTACTAAAAGACCCCACGTACTTCACTCGTAGAAGGAAAGCAACCCACTAGAAATCACCCTTTGTTTTTTATTATCTTTTTTATTTTTATTATCTCTTTTTAAAATTTTCTAGCACTTTGATTTTCGTAGACGTAAATCTTTTGACTATACCCATAACCATAGACTATATAGTTCACTGGTAGTTGGATTAACTTGTATATACAGATTCTGGTTCAAACTAATTTTTTCTACCTATCACTCTACGTTTTCTTAATATTTGATACTTATTGAACATTTGAGCACACTATTTTTGTTTTCTTGGTCTACAATGAGGCTCAAGAGGGGGAGCGTATTGCGAGAATTTGAATCTGCATACTCACAATTCATGTCTTGAACCTTAACCGAGCTTACTCGAGGGAACTTGAGCACAATTTTATTTGTCAAGTATCAATCAAGTCATCGATTGTCATAAACTTGATAAGAATCCTAACGTAAAAATGATGAACACATCTCAAGAGAGAGATGGTTTTCCTCTCCATTCCAATTTCATTTTGTCAATTACATTACCACACCTAGACTTCTTGTTGTTTAAGCATTTTGAAATTAGACTGACATTGATCTTGCAAATTAGTAAATACTTGAAAATTGATTATGGATGGTATTTTCTCCCAAGATTGATAGCAAGAATCAAGAAAGAATATCAAAATCGTCAACAAGTTTTCATGCACATACAATTAGCTTTTAAAGCTTATTTTTAATAGGCTAAAATAAAATACACTTTTGGTCCCTTATCTTATTTTTAGGTTCTGTTTTAGTCCCTCATCTTTAAAAAGTTTTATTTTGGTCCCTCAACTATCTGACGTTATACAAAAACATCCTTTCCATCAGTTTTGTACTGACGGCGTTAGGTATCCGCCATCAGTCACCGGAAACCGCCATCGCCGTCGTCGGAACCGCTGCGCCGCCGTCGGAATCTGGGCTTTAGAGAGAGAAAACCTCATTTTCTCTTTCTTTCTCTTTTTCCTTCTTCCTCCCTTCCTTCTTCCCTCCTTCCTTCTTCATGGTCCATGGCCACCCAGAAGACGGTTCGGTGACGGTGCCGTTGCGAGAAGGGGAACCACCGTCTGGGCCGAGCTTGACCAAGTCGAAAAAGATACCATACACAATTGATGGCGACGAAAATGGAGAAGACAGAACTGAATCGCCGAGTTTTAGACGACGACGCACGACGGAGGAAGAGGCGTCTGTGATGGTGCCGCCGGGATCGAAGACGAAGGTGAAGTGTGGTTGCGGCGTCTCGGAGGAGATGTTCTCAGTCGTCTTCTTCGGCGACTGCACGGAGATGGTGAACGCAAACCTCTCAGTCACGAAGAACCATAGATCTGGGTCGAGTTAGATGGAAGCGAAGCAGAACGTTAGAGCAGAGAAGGAAGAAGGGGGAAGAAGGAAGGGAGGAAGAAGGAAGGGAGGAAGGAAGAGAAGGAAGAAGAGAGAGAAAGAGAAAATGGGGTTTTCTCTCTCTAAAACCTAGTTTCCGCCGGCGGCGCAGCGGTTCCGGCGACGGCGACAGCGGTTTTCGGTGACTGATGGCGGATACCTAACGCCGTCAGTGCAAAACTGACGGAAAGGGTGTTTTTGTATAACGTCAAATAGTTGAGGGACCAAAATAGAACTTTTTAAAGATGAGGGACCAAAACAGAACCTAAAAATAAGATAAGGGACCAAAAGTGTATCTTAGCCTTTTTAATAAGGTTCAATAATATGCTTAGACATGGTTGGCTTCCTTTAGTCTTTTGTTGATTCTATAAAAATTATACTCGTTGTATCAGTCAGTGTTGTACCAGTCAGCGTTGTACCATCCATTGCAGATTTATTTTTGGGATCTGAGGTCCACAACACTTTATTTATTTGACATGGAGGTTCCGTCTATGGCACATTTATTTTTTGGGATCTGATGCCCACAACAAGTTTATTTTTGGGATCTGAGGCTCATCGCAAAGTTTTTTTTCGAGCGCTTAAGCTCGTTGGAATTTTACATTTGTGATTTGAGGTCCGTTACAAATTTATTTTCTGGGTTCTTAGGCCCACTGCAAATTTATTTTTTGGGATCTAAGGGCCACTGTTATTTAATTTTTTGGGATTTAAGGCTCACTGTATTTATTCTTGGGATCTGAGGCCAGTCGTAGTTTTATTCGAGCTCCAAGGCTCATTGCACTTTTTTTTTTAGAGCTCTGAGGCTCAATGTTCTTAATTTTCTCAAGCTTGCCCGCATGGTGTGCATCGTCTCATCCGGGACAAAATGCATGTTCATTTTCTTGACTCGTTCCTTACTATGATCACACAAAGAGTCACAACTCTTCATGTCCTCTAGCAAACAAGTAAAGAGGGGCAACTGTGAGCACCCCATTTTGA
Organism: Echinosophora koreensis; assembly: GCA_035048595.1. Classification (NCBI taxonomy): domain Eukaryota; kingdom Viridiplantae; phylum Streptophyta; class Magnoliopsida; order Fabales; family Fabaceae; genus Echinosophora; species Echinosophora koreensis. Next base: position 3,227,338 of record JAPCYP010000057.1, read on the forward strand.
CCGGACCCCTTTTATTTTTTTGCCTAAATTTATAAAAATATAAAAATTGTAAATTAAAAAATCACAAAAATATTTTATCTTTCATGTTTGCTTGCTAGGAAACCCAAAAAAATTATAAAAATACAAAAAATCACAAAAATATTTGCCACCTGTTGATATCCAAATTTGTTCGCATTCTCTTTTCATTTTTTAATTTTATCTTCTAATATGTATTTTTTTTTTTGCTAAATTCTCAAGAAGAAAAAATAACAAAAAGAAGAGAAAAAAAAAGGAGAAAAAGAAGGAAAAGGTATACACTTATTATCTTCAGGAAAAAAAGTCACATATGGATAATTATCCACTTGGCTCAAGTCCAACATGGGAGAAAACAAGCTCCTTCCCCCTCTTCACATCCTATAAAAAGAGTAGTGTTTTGGAGAGACATTGAAACCTTCACACTTAGGCTTAACTAGTATTGTTTACGGGTCAATTTTTTTTTCTCCTAAATAAGTTATTATAACATGTAATTAAATATCAATTGTAATTGTTATTTATATTTTGGAATATATTTAAATTATATTTTATGAAATTAATTTGTATATACTATCAAAGTATATATTCTGTCAAAGAATTTGTACATTGACATCCAATATTATTTTGACAAATTCACATTATAGCTATTTTTTATATTATTAAAATAAAACACACATATCAAAGTATTAACGCATAAAAGTTTAAAATCTTATATTGCTTTAAAACATGCAAACAAATGGATTTAACTATTGATATCTATGGGTCAAAAAAAAAAAAAAACTATTGATATCTATGCTTATTGTAACACCTCATCTCATCTTATTACATTACATATAATAATTAAACCTCATAAAATACTAAAAATATAAGTTTTAAAACTCAATATAAACTTTATATACATCCTTATTCTTCCTACAATAACTTACATTTATACATCAAAATTTCAAAATTTCATAAACCTTATTACTTTGACATGTCATTGGGCAAAACTAACTACTTCTCATATTCTTCCATTTCTTCATCTTCACTTCCTCATGTTAATCCTTGCTAAAACCTGCATCCACATCTGGTTGCACTACTAAAGTGAGACTACGTCTCAATGAGGAACTACAATCATTTTAATAAAACAGAAGTACAACCAGCCGGAGGAACCCCGGAAAAATCCCCTCAAGCTATCATCAAAACTATGTACATGAAAACATATAATTCATCATAAAATACTTGTACGCTTTTATCTCAAACTTTATCATCAAGTACTTTTATACCTTTACATCAAACTTTATGCTCTAATAAAACATCATCACATATGAACCATCATGAATAACTTTATAACATCATCACATAGGGAATGTATCCTCAACCTCAATGGTACGTGGGCTCACTACCTGGCAGGGCGTCCCACTGCCTTACCTTAATGCAAATGTCATGAAAATAACCCTTAACATCATAATAATATCATTCCCTTAACTTAACATTCATAAATAAACTTCATAATAGCATCGTATGTCCCTAAGGACCTTCAACATTATAATAATCTCATAAAACATCAGCTTTAAACATTATCTTCAAACTTCTCATAAAACAAAAGCATCCTCCTTATAAATCATATAGCATCTATAAAGCATAATAACTTAACATTTTCAACATACAAATCCTTTCATATCTTTTAAGAGATCATTCATCAAAACATCATTTTGAACATCTTCTTCATAACCATGAACATTTAGGAAAAACTATGGTTCATGATCATAAAGTCTCATAAAGACATCAATTCAATTCAAGCATTATCATAAAAAATCTCATAACACACTCTTTCATAAAACATAAACCTTTAATATTTCAAATAATTATAACACTTGACCAATATCTAGAAAAATAGCTCAATAATAACAAGATATTGGTTCAATCTTCATCTCTCAAAATAGAAAAGCTTTTAGGGGCATAAGTACCCAAAAACTCACATCAAGAAATCAACAAAACATAAAGAGATCTATTATCCAAAACTTTAGATCATTCTTCAAAATATATACTTTGAAATAAGCTCCTTGAAAGTATAAATCACCATAACATATCACCTTCAAATATAAAACCCTTAAATCTTCCATACAAATCATAAACATATATTTTCTAACATTACATGTTGTTAAAGCTAGAGGGGTTTAAGGATTGTAATTACTCACCTTATACGAAGACCTTGAACCCTTACACCTCTTCCTTCTCTTCCTCTTCTTCTTTTCTTCCTTAACCTCTTTGCCTGAAGAATCTATTTGTTGCAAAAAGCAAAATGGGCTTTACTTGAACGCAGACCTGCTTAGCACAAATAAGGAAAGTCGCGCTGCCCAAGTCTGAAAAGCAACAAACACTGCTCTGAATCAAACTGCACTCTGATAAAGCTATGCCAACCTATACGTTCAATTTGTCTTGAAGCTCACCAACGTTCATAAACATTAAATGCAAGACCAGAACAACTCTATTGGCATTTATTGACGAAGAATAAAAGAATACTCAGTTGAAGAACACTCCTCAACGGACCTATCTCTTTTGAGTATAAATAGAAGACTTTGAAGATCATTGAAGATACACACACCTGAACTCATTAACTCAAGCATTCAATACTCAAAGCTCTCTCTTAAGTTCTTCATTAGAAAACTTCTCTGCTCAAATCATTTGTATTTATTGAGAAGTCTTTATTGCGATCTCACCTACCTTAAATACTTATTCACTCTGTGAGTGTTACTCGGTAGATCTGCAAAGTTGTAATCTGTGAAGCTGCTACTTCATTCTAACTCCTACTGCTTGTAGAGCCTATAGAGGCTTGAAGAAAGAATACTTGTTTGAGCTTGGAGAGGCTAGGTGTGCAAACAATACTTGTTAGTTGAGCCTGCAGAGGCTAGGTGTGTAAATAATACCTTTTGTAACCTGATCAGTTATAGTGCAAATACTTGGTGAAGCCAAGGACTGGACGTAGCCCAAGGTTTGGGGTGAACCAGTATAAATCTGTGTCTTCTTTTCTTAGCTTAATCTTTTCAGTTCGCTTTATTTTAACTGTGATAACTGGGTTGAAAAGTAAATTTCCTTTCTATAAGACGCATCCTTGTGTCTTACATGATAAACTGCAACGTTTTTGGAAAAGTATTTAAAACACAATTCAATCCCCTTTCTAGTGTTTTATATCTGTTCATTTCAGAACCGAGGTTGGCAATGGAGATATCGGTGTTTGATGTAGAAGAAGATACCTATGGAAAAATTCTAAAATTTTAAACACATCAATAGTGACCTGTCTAATTTCAAATGATATTAGTTTAATATTAAAATGAGGCTAAAACTTCAGATATAGATTTTGAAGTAAAACAAGTTTGATTACATCCAAGATATACAATGCTCTGATTTCAAAATTAAACTGGGACCTCCTCAAATATCCTTAAATCACGAAATTTTACCACAATGTACCTCTACCTTTCATTTTTCAAACGCAATAAGTTTCATCTCAATCCGAATTTTATAAATCATGATATGATTTTTTGAATGCAGGCTATCAGGGTGCATTCGAGATAGCTCTAGCCCTATTTTCAAAATTTAACTTAGACCATCTCAGGTTTCCAAAAATCACGAAATTTATACATTAGGTACCTTTGGATGTTAACTTTTGAATGGGACCAATTTCATCCTAATCCGATATCTACAACTTTAGTTACAAAGTTTTGACTACATGTATGTCAGAATTTTAGACCAAAACCGAGTCCCCTTAAGAAAACATCAAACAAAAAGATCCAACAATGAAGTTTCCTCACCCCCAATTTCTAGGGTTCAACCAAACAGTCATAACTTTCATTTGCCTTTCAATTTCATGGACATAAACATTCACTAAGAACATTAAAAAAGATTGACCAAGAGATATTAAAGAAAGCATTAAAATCCCTCACCTTGAAGCGTTTACCAAAAATGGTGACAAACTAATGATGAAGAAGACGATTCAAGTTGAGACCTTTGGACAGCTTGAGAACTCCTTTGTTGATTTCTCTTTCAAGCTCTCCATCTCCCTCTCTAACCCTTTCTCACTCTAAGCTCTAGGGTTTTCAAAAGAAGATGAAGGAGGAAGCGATGTCACCTCCTTTTAATCTAACATTGGCTCTAAGGTGGGTAAAAGCTCATAAGCCCATTAAATCACCAATGACATTAATTTAATTAATACGATTACTAAGAGTCAGTCAAATATTCACTGTCATGTTTATGCCTTAAAATCCCCATTTAATTAAGTTATTGAATATTGTCCTAAAATATTTTTAATCATATCATAATTTATTATTAACAAACATATTTATAATTTAAAAAATATATCATGTATAATCGTCATGCAAATAGAAATTCTAAACTACTGAAATAGTGTCAGTTAAAGACTTTAATTAAATTATTAAAATTTTCGGGTATTACAGAGATACTGTGTATTTTGTGTTTATGCGCTATTTCCAATGGGGAAAATAGTGGCACACTGTACTTGTGCACTATTCCCTACCAGAGACAAGGGAATATGGGTGCACCAAGTTCTTGGTACTGCATTGTTTGGACTACTGACTAACATCCCTACCGAGAATGGGGATGGTGACAGGATTAGAGATAGTCACGTCAGCATAAAGGCTTAGATGCATGAGATTAAGGGTAGAAGATGATATCGTAAATTAAGGATGAGTGTTATTTGTAACACCCCCTTTAGGCATTACTTTGTAACACGTGCGGAAATAAATCAAAACATTAATTCGTTGGTTACTTTCGGAAAATAATATTTTCTTAAGTTATAATCTTGTCTCAAAATGGTGATAAAATTTTTTCCTTATCTTTTCTTTTTCGACAACCACAACAACAATGTAAGCATAACCGTATAGAAATAAATATGTATATGACATCTTACAATTATATTGCGTCATACTATTTTCACACCTAGACCTTTATAAGTATAGGTCCCCTTATTGAAAAACAACAACATACTAGAAACAAAACCTAAGCTGGTCACACCTATAGTACATACATAATAGTAGCAAGTAAACGTCGGCATTCTCCGAACTAAGGAAACTTCTTCTTATAGTCATCACATCCCTTCATCTGGACTTGGATATAAATATATGCCCAAGTAGAGAAAACACAATAAAATTTGCAAGAGTGAGAAACCAATATATGGATTTAACTCTACAACTACATGCACGACACAACAGAAACATATACACTCATGCATTACCATAAGTAAACAAGTAATCTATCACTGGTTTTCATGCTCGATCACAGTCTGTTGAAAAACAATGCATGAACACTTCAGCTTTCAACATCTAACTTTCCACTTAATCTCCGGAGATCCCAACACCAACTAAATGAGTTGATCACGCTCAATTGCCAAGTATATTAGGCACAACATGGCATGGAATACCATTCGGCACCATACGTAACAACGTAGCCCGAATACCTTATTAAGGTATCAGACGTAGGATGTGGCAACAACGTAGCCCGAATACCCTATTAAGATATCAGACATAACAACGTAGCCCGAATACCCTATCATTAAGGTATCAGACATAGGATGTGGGCACGTATGCCAATGCATGCATATAAAATATTTTGTTCTCGTTATTTTCTTTGTGTTCATTCTTCTTTTGCCGAAGCTCAAAATGGCTTACGACTATTCGTAAATCTCAACGTGTTAGACTTCTCAACGTTAACACAGGACACAAACTCCGAGTGCTCAATCACAAAACCTTAGACTTTGCAATCAGTCATGGTTTCGTGGTGATAAAAACAATACTCTCTATTAACAACGTTCATCACAACGTGTAACAACGATACAACGTGTAACTACGTAACACGGATCAAAGATCTCTGTGCTTATAATTAAGAACGGCAGTATCACGACGTCTCGGATACTAGGTTTAAATTTCAATGTCAACATCGTTTTCGTTCTTTGAAACACAAAATCAAAACAAAACTTCCGAAACTTATCCAAGTTGTCGGAAATAACCCGTTGTATAAAACTAGTTTATAGAAAATACGTTTACGTTGGAAATTCGTTTTACAAAATCATCAAAATCACTTGAAACTCATTTCCTTCTGAAGATCTTTTTCCTAGAAACACTACTCTTTTAGAAAGACCCATGTGTGAATGATTACTGCTGTTTTTAAGAATGCTATCCGTAATTCTTTTCAAAATTAGCCCTCGTTTAGCCTTTCTTAAAAACGTTTTAGTCAAATTTTAATTGTTTCCACTTAAATAATTTTCTAAAATCATAATTAAATTATTTTCAACAATTATTTTCATAAAATAACTTTTTATAATATTACGGAATTTCTCACATAAAAATTAGCAGTACCAAAATAATTTCACGGTTTCGCCCTCACTGTGACTCATAGTTTGTTTTTACACTAATTAAGCATTAAAATAATAATATTTCTCAACAATCCTTATTTTTCCCAAATAAAATTTTACATCAATATTATATTCCAATATTTCTCCATTAAACATTGAATATAATTTTTAAAGCTTCTTAAAGTTTTTATCTGGTTAATTGATTGGGCACTGACCACTGTCAGGCTTCTCAAATCTCAAACAAACATTCCATAACACTATCATAGCAATATTCCGAGGCAGATCATGCATCACAACATCATTATATAACTGCAAGTAAACACTTAACCTCAAATAAATAAATACATATATAAATAACACAGCTTAAAACAAATCAAGCAAAACACCACAACTACAGATAAATATATAGACCAACCACAGATAGCACGTAGCCATCGGATAAATCCCTCATGCAATCTCCTCTTACCTCTTGAAGATTCAAGCTTTCAATTAAAACTTTGACACGAATCCGGAAACGGCGACACATGTACAAGCACACGTCTTTATCCTTCAATATTCACAACTCAACCAATCAAAATCAAACAAATACAATCACCTAAACACTAAAGATAGGTCATGGCCTCAATAGGGTTTTGTGACTAAAACTTTCTAAAATTCTTAAGTCCTTGGATTAATGATCCCTGAGTACTTAGGACATAAACCATGATTATTTGACAAGGATTTTGAACCAAATTTACCTAACCAACATAGTTAGGGTTTCGGCCATGATTATCAAAATTAGCTAGGGATCTCAAAATTTCACATACTCTTAGATCCATGACCTTAGAGTAGTATAGAATTAAGAGCAATGATCATAAGTTGAATATCAAAACAAAATCATCCAAGTCCTCAAGAACAGGGATTCGACCTTCACATGGAAAATAGGCTAGGGATTTTATTTTGATACAACACTTTGGATCCAACCTATACATGACATGAAAAGATGAAATACAAGTTCACATACTAAGGAAAACAAACAAAATATCCTCCATCCAACAAGCAAGGTTTCGGCTTTAGAGAGAAAAATGGGGAGGAAAACTTTGTTTGCAACAAACTCTTGGATTATTATAGTAGAGTTGATAATAGGAACATAGAAATTGGTTTCACATTTTTAGGATTTTTCTATGATTTTCTATGAATTATCAAACTTTTAGACGTAAGAATTGGAAAAAATGAATAAGGCATTGAATCATGAAAATATATGAAGAACATAGTGTTTAATGATGATGAGGATCAAGGATTACCTCTTGGAAATGGAAAAAGTACAAGGAATCACCAAGTTGTTTCTCAAAGTAAGCTTATGGAAACTTAGAGTTTTTGTAACAATGGAGGAAAGCTCTCATGAAGAAGATGATAATGCCTTAAATAGAAGTGAGAATGGGCTCTCCAAGGGGTTTGGGTCGTGGGAATTGGGGGGTATTTGGGTCCAAAGCATAAAATTCTAGGGGTAAAATTGTAATCTTGTACAATGGCATTTTGGTGATAAAAACCAACCTTAAGGACATTATGGTAAATTCCCCTCAAAAGCCATCATTACTAAGGTGAGTCACCTACATGACTCACCCCTTGTGAGTCACCACTTGTCTCCATCCATTGAATGTCGGATTTTTCCGTCTGATTTTCGATCAAAAATTCTCAAAATAACCAAACTCGTTGGAAATATGTTTTAAACATAATCCATTTCGTTCACGAGTCAAAATTAAGTTTTCTGATCATTAAAATCTTACTGTCAATGAAATCACCGACTGTTTTCCATATGAACTTTTACCAGAATTCATCCGACTGAATATAGTATTTCATTTCTGATCAGAAATTTGGAAAGTAGAATTCCTCACGGACAAAATATAAAAAATCTACAAATTTCAGTTTCGGATCAAATTAGGGTTTTTCTGCCGGTATAAAAATTATACTGTCAGTAAAATCGCAGACCGGTTTCCGTATGAGTTTTAAACCCAAAATTTCACCGTATAATTATAAAAATAAGTATAATATGAATATGACTTTGGTTTTCCAAAAATCATTTTCTAAATTTCGAATAAAAATATAGACATATTTATATAATTTCCAATATTAGAAAGCAGCGAAAAGTCGGGGTGTTACATTATTTATATGTGATGTATGTCTTTGACTATTATTGTATTGTACGCTATGTATTCCTTTTTCGCTTATGATGATAGAATTGTTTCTTATATCCTATTTTGATGTATTGTATATATTTTGTTATATAATCGTATGAGAAGACCCTGTGGAGGAGCCAGTTACTGAGGATCTGGATGGAACTCCTTATGAACCAGATACTGGAGGACGAGCTGTGGATTCTAGTGGTAGAGTTTAGTGTCTATGGCCAATGCGTCTTCTGAGACATTTTATTTTCAGTTAATTATGACAGTTTGTATTAGTATGTACCTGCAGGGGATCCTACTGATGGGATACCCTAGACAGTGTTTTGTACCTTGATGGATAGACATATGTTGTGTATGTGTATTATGTCTATGGTGTGATGGTTTAACTTTCAGAAGCTGTATATTTTATATTTAAGTTTTTAATATCTTTGTTTTTCGTTGTATGTGTTAACGTTAAGAACGCGATTAAGTTTTAAAATAATGAGGTTTTTATTTAATGGCATAACGTGACACAATGGGGTGTCTCAATGGAACCCTGGGAAATTTGTTCCAAGAGAAATATTTACAACCTTGAGGACAAGGTTGTCCTTGAAGGGGTGGGTAATGATACGTACCTTGGGCCCATACCAGTCAAACAAGCCCAATGGCTCTGCCAACATGATAATCACATTATATTCCTTAATTGCAATTTGTTACATTTCTGTTGCACCTTTTCCATTCAGCCTAGAATATTCTCTTTTGTTATGAGTCACTATATGGATCTTCAGCCACTTGGCACATGATCCAAACTGTTAGGAGTCTATCATGACCATAAACTCAGCAAAGGATGAATGAAAATGCAAGAAGAATATTGAACCAAGTTTTCTTATTTTAATCTCTTTTATCTGGAGTTGCTATTACTCAAAAATAGCCCTTCCCTTTCCCGACTCCTAACACTTTGGCTTTTGGGAATGGCAATTTCCTGGATTGGAATACGAGCTAGTATATGTGATGGAATGACTAATGAAGTTATGAAGAAATGAGCATGGGCCTCTTGGAAAAATAGCTTGAAAATCAATATGCCCTTAACATGGTTGATTTTATGAATGTGTGAAGGGTGGAATGATGGTAGTGATTCTACCTCTGCTTGCAAAAATCCATACCATTAGCACCGTGATTTAATTTAATCCTGAGTTATGCATTGTAGGCTATAGAAAGAATTAGGACAGTAGGAATGAAGAGCCTTGAATCTTCAAAACTAGTACTTGTTTTTTCAAAAATTCTTTTCCTTGAATATGCCTCTGCTATATATCTGAAAGTTTAGGATCTTTTGAATATAGCATTTTTACCAAGTCAATGTCAATTTAGCATTTTAGTCATGCATAAGTCTTATGATGTATATTATTGGATAAGTTGCCTTATTTCCTTTTTGTGGTTCTCTTTTCCAGCTTGATGTTGTTATTGAAGCTGAAAAGCAAGCTACAAGAGACTTGATTTGTGAAAAGGACAAAGCCTTTTTAGCATTAATTAAAGAAAAAAAAGGCACAAAAAGAATTATTGAAGCAAGCTGATGCTTGGCCTTCACTTTTCGGGGCAATTGTTAAGGAGTACTCCAACAGACCATCTCATATATGCAGCTACTATTTACCTTTGATGCTGGCTTTGTTCTGACTATGTACACCATTGATGTAACAAGTTTTGAAGATTTTGATGTTCTTCCATTTTTGTTGTTGCAAGAAAGTGTACCAAGTCTATTAAAAAGTTCTTGCAATTTTGTTGATCAATGTAAAATTGTGTATGAGATATATATTCTTGCTTCAATACCATGAATCAAATTCTATCCCTCAATCTTACTTCTTGTAACTATAAATGTGTACAATGAGTAAATATTGTGTCAAGACATAGCTAATATACAAATTCTCATAGACTAACCAAATATTGTGTCATGACCTGAAGCTCGTCAAAGGTATTATTAGTTTGCTGTCAAGGTTGATTAAGTATACCAAGGGGAAGGTTTGTCTTTTTCTGTACTGGTCATAACTACTTTATTAATCTACTTAATTATTGTCAGTTTGGTTTAACCATTTTCTTAGTTATAACTCTATTCACTCCGTTATTATTGGTTGTTGTAACCAATAAGTCCAAAAGTTATCAAAATTAACGTGTAAGAAATTATCTTTATCCATAATCTCATAGGGGTAATGTTAACGAGTGTCCTTAGGACACTTTTTAAAAAACCAAGAAATAGCAAAAGAGAAAAACTAAAATAATATATTTTTTGGGCAGTGCTCCTGAACCCTTGTAGAATTGTGGGTTTCAGAACCCATGACCCATCAACCACTAAAAAAGTGACGTGGTTTATAAAGCCATCTAATCTTATTTATCATTTAGATATAAAAGTTTCTTCTATTGCATTTAAGTCTCCACCAAATAAATTGTTTTTACTCCTCTTAATTTTTAATTTTTAATTTTTGTAACCATTCGCATCTGAACACTGCCAACGTCAAACCCCATCTTCAAAATTGAAACGCATAGCTTCAAAATTATTGCAGAAATAAAGCCTCTAGCATTGCTGATATCAAACATATTGACATTAACACAATTCTATTCTATGACTATCTATCAACCTTAAATATCACAATAGCAACCCAATCCAAGCGCGCTCAAGTATTTCACCTATCAATTCAAACTAGTAACGATCGGTTGGAATAGGTTTCTTAATTGCCACCGGCAATCATGCATGCTTAGGGTGTGTTTGGTTCAAAGGAGGGGAGATGAGAGATTTTAAGTAGACATTGTATTTGGTTGAGAGGAGGGGAAGGGATGGTAGGGGAGGGGAAACAACACTTTCATGTTTGATTCAGAAGGGGAGGGATTTTAAACAAATTTACTTTTAAACCCCGATAATTATTTATTTAAAAATAGATAAGTGAGGATATTTTAGTCAATATAAATGTTTTAAACCCCCCCCCCCCCGCCGTTCCCTACAAATCCCCCATTATTGGAGGGGAGCCAAAACTTACTTATGGAGAGATTTTGCTCATCTCTCCTCCAAAAGTTGAACCAAACATAAAAGTTTTATAAAATAATCCATCCCTTCCATTCCCCTCCAACCAAACATTACCTTAGCGAAAGAAGAATGAATAGCAGCATAGGAGTAGGGTTTTACCACCAGGAATGAGCTGTTTGGGAACCAAAAGGAAAGTTGATTCAAAGTAAAAATAAGGCTAAAATACCTTTTTGGCCCTTTATCATTAGGGTCAAATTCATTTTAGTCCTTTATCTTTAAAAATATTCATTTTAGTCCTTTATATTTCAAAAGTGATCCAAAATGGTCCTTTCCGTAAACTCTGTTACTTACTCCGTTAATCATAGCCTACGTGAAAGGACCATTTTGGGTCACTTTTGAAATATAAAGGACTAAAATGAATCTTTTTAACGGCCACGTCACCAGTTTCTAACTGAGTTTAGATGGGAGATGACGGAAAGGACCATTTTGGGTTACTTTTGAAATATAAATAATTAAAATGAATCTTTTTAAAGATAAAGGAATAAAATGAATTTTACCCGAAAGATAAATGACCAAAAAGGTATCTTAGCATAAAAATAAAAATATTAAGTCAATAGGAACTATTATGCAAAAATGGAAACTTGAGTATATCAATAAAAATACAATGACATGGCATCATTAAATCAGATATAAGATAACTATTGGTCCACATGTCTTGGGTTCCAAACCCATGGTTTGCCTTGGGTTTAAGAGAAATTCTCATTTTTTTTCTTGGTGAACCTGGGTATCCACTAGCTAGGAGCCAGAGACTAATACATCGAGATACCGTAATTTCATATTTAAGGTGTTGACATCAAGGTATTCAAAACCGGACAGGACCGGCCGGTTGGACCGACAACCGGCAAGCCATCCGGTCCGAACTACACCTAAAACCGCTTTGTAGACGAACCAGATTTAAAACCGTTGAAACGGTACGAAACCGGCAAAACAGGACAAAGCCGATGGTTCACCGGGTCTCGGCGACCTGCATTTTGCTTCTTGAATCTAGCGACCTCCGCCGGCCTCAAGTGGCTTCCGACGACCGGAGCTGCTTCAAGTCTTCAACCATGTGTTTCCGCTTCCTCTGACTGGAGACGCATAAAGCAGAAAGAAGAAAACGAGGGGCGAAAGAAAGGAGAAAGATGGGACGAGTTACAGAGACGAAGGGGTGAGAGAAAAAAAGGAAGAAGAAGAGTAGGACATCCACCATGAAAGCAGTGCATGAACAGGAGTGAGAAACGCAGAATAGAGGGGCGGCGGCACAAAAGATTGGAAAATGAATATTAGTGCAACACCCCCCTTGGGCGTTACATTTCTAGCTCTTAACTCGTGGCGGAACTTAAATAAAAATAATTTTCTTTTTTGCTGGTTTTGCTTTCGGAAAAAAAAAATAATCTCGTTGGATTCTCAATAGGTCATGAAAGTGGGTATAGAACTTTTTCCTGCGTTTGCGGTAAAACTTAAGACTATTTTAAAATCATAACACCACATTTTTATCTATCATTGTATGTCACAACCCAAAACCTAAGCCGTGACCGGTGCACAAGCTTACAATCCTAGCCTAGCAAGCCTATTTATTTTAGAATGTACTTAAATAAAATATTATAATTTTTACAAAAATTTCGACAGAGTCTCCCCTGTAATTCCAATATCCCAGAATAAAAATATCTGCTGAAGTATTTATATTTTCAACCCAGAAATTCCAGTCATATAAAATACATCAATATAGTAATATTCTGAAAATATTTACATCAACAAGCTATACATGACCTGAAGAAAGTCTTAGATTTCCATATAAAAGAAATGCTTTCAGAGCCATCAACAATTCATTTAAAATAAAGGCTATCCAAGCCATGCACATATATACTATCATAAATCAATAACGTCTCAAAAACCTAAGCTGGTCGTTCTAAAAGATGTTCCTGGGGAAACCCCCATGGTTCTCACCATTATAACTGACATCAGACATCTTCAAGGATTACGACAAATATCCCTGAGTGAAGTTAGGAACTTCTTTGCCTCATCTGTTCACGAAAATCGTATACCACAAAAATAGAAAACCAAACAAAAATAATGCAAAGGTGAGATACCGACATATGAGTTTTATCATAGCAGTCACATACACGACCCATAAGACAACAATAAATAATATAACATCATAATTATAGCACAGGGATTCATTCCCGACAACCAAATGCAATTTTTAAAAACTTTCATGTCACTTCAATATTCACTATCTAACTCATAATTCTCCGGAGATCCTAACTTCCCTTCGTCGAGCATAATAGGCCGCGATAATGCCTAGAACACAATTGTTTCGCGTTGGGTTGGCCTCTCAATTTAGGTCCAATCCCCAATTGTTCTAGGGTATCGCGTCTCACCTAAATAATATTGAATAGTTCCTGATTGAGTACATTACGTGCTGGGTAACCGATTTCCACTGCTCGAGGGTGCTAATGCCCGAGCCTTCTATGGGTTTTCTAGCCCGAATGTCCCTAATAGACCCAAAGACTAAAGGATCTATCTCTGGTCCGTAACTATCCAATTTGTCAGTTCACCCTTTGTGATACTGTAGCTCGATACACAATGGCACGTCTGCCACAATGGCATTTAAGCCAGACTATGCATGTAAAACATCAAGGGTTCTCATTTCCACTTTTCTTTTATGCATCATTTCTTTCCTCGTCAAGGCTTAAAGCTCTTGACTATTTTCAGTCAGGTATTAGGTACATTCTAATTATCAACTCAAGATTTTTGAAACCAAAACAATGATCTTAAAAATCTCTTCCTCAATTCGAACACTAGCTCGACGTCTCGGATGTCTAGGTTCTTCTCAATAGGAACACTAGTCCGGCTTTACTGGCACTCCGAATTCAGCCCGATATCTCGGCAATCCAAATCCAGCCTGGGTTTATAGCTCGGTGATCTAGGTCCTTTCTTTTCCTCAAAACTCAAAACAAGAACTCTAGCCCGTCATTTCGGAAATCTAGGTCTTTTCCACTTTTCTCTTTTCCTCTTGGTTTTTCGTTCAGTGAAAACTAAATCCAAAAACAAAAGTTCAAAAGTTTCTCAATTGTGTGACATAAATACTTTTCGTTCTTGTAAATACACTTTCATAGAAAATCTTGTCCTCAAAAATCAATTTTTTGAAAACTTAGAAAACCACTGAAAATCTTTTCTCAACTTTAAACCAAATATAACACCCTTGCAATTGAATTTATCAAAGATAACATTTTCTCTAAACCTTTCCATTTTTGAACAACTTTTTGGAAACCTAAAAGAAAACCTTTGTTTTCAAAAGACTTCACTTTCAACATTCTTTTAAAACATTTTTATGAATTTTGATGCTTTCCATTTTAAAATTATTTTCCTAAACTTTATTCTATCTCCACACTTTCATCATTAGAATTTTTCTTCTCACTTTCCAAAGAACCAAAACACCACATTTTCAATCTTTCTGAGTTAAGGTATTTTAATGTCTTAATCTTTATTAACAAGCAATGACTAGTGTCATGCCATCAGCCAATCACAGTCAAGCAATACAGTAATATCATCCAATATATCATATATATATATATATATATAGACCATTCACATCATCACTAACAATAACTCTAAAACTCCAAACATTAAATCAAAACTCCAAATCATTTACTCTACGACATCATTACTATGATTAAACTCAACATACACTCAAAACACAACAATTAAGTATGTAACTACAAAAACTCCTCAGGTAAACTCCCTTTACCTTTGAAGACAAGAGAAAGATTCTCGTCTTGATGCTCTAATCAGTTTCCAAGAGTGCAAACTCTACTCTACCAAGTAAGTGTTAAGTCTCTAAAATGTCTGTGTGCATTTCCCTAAGTTTTGATGAAAACAAAACATTGGTTAATGATTTAATTAACCTACTTTGTGGTTGCTAACCTGTCTACTTAGTGTACAGATCAGAAGATTACAAAACTCACCTGTCTGTCTACCTAAGTATCAACCTGTCCGTTTAAGCCAAAAAGTCAACCTGTCTGCTGACTAGGATTGTTGACTATATGCAAACTGGTTTACAACCTGTCTCTACTCTACTCTTCAACTTGTCCAAGGTTCTTTGTTAAAGAACTCGAAGTACAGGAAGCTTTTGCAAGCTGTCCCCTCATGAAGAATACTCTGAGAACTCTCTCTCACGCTTATCAAGAAACTCAGAAGTGCTCTCTCTCAAGCAACCTAGGAAGTCAGAGATAAACTTCCAGTTAAAGAATGTTTCCAACATGCTTTATTCCATAGTACTTTCAGTCATTACACAGAAAGGGAAATGTACTCTGCAAAAGTACAAAAGCACTCTGCACAACTGAGTTAATTTCTACACGATGCATAAAGCTATTATCCTTCATGTTAGAGTACAACCAACGTCTCCATTGCATTAATGGCTGCCCAGAACGACTATATTGCATTTAATAAAGCTCTGCTTGAAGCCATCGTTGCAAGGAATGTCTCTAACGGATATTAAATGTTTAAAGGCTATAAATACAGAAGTCATTGAAGATGAACACATCAGAGTTTACAAAGCATTAAAGAGCCATTACTCTGTTCATTTATTTACTTTGTATTCTTCAATCATTTGAAGTTATTACGCAGACTTTCCTAAGCTTTACATTTAAACCACTCTCTGAGTGTTAGTGAAAGATCTGTCTGTCTGTAAGTGTATTTATTACAAACCAAACTCTCAAACAAATCTGAGTGAGCCTGAAGAGGCTAGGTGTGCAAAGAATACTTGTGTTGGAGCCTGAAGAGGCTAGGTGTGCAAACAATACTTGGAGTCTGTAACCTGATCAGTTATAGTGGATAAATCTTGGTGATGCCAAGGACTGGACGTAGCTCTTTGTGTTAAAGAGTGAACCAGGATAAATCTCTGTGTTAATCTCTCTTCCCTTAATCTCTTTAGTTGTTTTGATTATATATCATCTGCTTTCTAACTAAGGGGTTAAAACTGTTTTTATCAAGACTGTTTTTCATCTATACGTGTGTTGTTTTCTGAGAAAACTACAACAGACAGGTGACCTGTCTGTGTAACCTTTTTACACCCGTCTGTGCTTAGCTTCTGCATGCAAAAAGTTTTTAACTTTATTTTAATTTCTGATAAACACAATTCAACCCCCCTTCTCGTGTTTATAGTTGTCTATTTCAGTTGGTATCAGAGCTCAGCCTCTGGGTTGAGCATCTAACAGTGTAGAGATAAAAGATCCTGAAGAATAGACATGACTGCTGGAGCTAGTGGAAGTAACCAGACTGAAGGAGCCTCCTTAACCAGACCTCCATTCTTCAATGGAGAAAACTACAACTATTGGAAAGACAGATTTCAATGGTTCATTCTATCTACAAACTCTGATCTCTGGGATGTCATCACTGATGGTCCTTTCATTCCTAAAAATGATGACAACACTGATAAGCCAAAAGCTCAGTGGACCCCTGCAGAAAAGGCAAAGTGGGAGCTGAATCACAAAGCCAGATACAACATTATTTGTGCTCTTAGTCCTGATGAATTTGAGAAGGTCTGTGCCTGTGATTCTGCCAAAGAAATATGGGACACCTTAGCTGTCACACATGAAGGAACAGCCAAAGTCAAAGAATAAAAAATTGCCATACTTGTCAGAAAGTATGAACTGTTTCTCATGGAGGAAGGAGAATCTGTTGCTCAAATGATTGGGAGATTCCAAACTATCATCAATGGTCTAAAGTCTCTTGGCAAAGTTTACTCTAATGCTGAGAAGGTTGGAAAGATACTTAGGAGTCTACCTAAGCAGTGGAGACCTCTGGTAACTGCTATCTCTCAAGCCAAAGATCTTACCACCTTGACCATGGATGAACTCCTTGGAACACTTACTGTTCATGAGCAAGAACTTGGAGATGAAGTCTCAACAAAGAAGGGCAAGTCAATTGCTCTGAAGGCTGATCAAAAGTCTTCCAAAGCTTCTAAAGCTTTGAAGGCAGACGAGTCATCCAGTGATGATGACCTGTCTGAATCTGAGGATTCTGAAAGTGATGAAGAACTATCTCTCCTAACCAGAAAGATAAAGCTTCTCTTACAGAAAAAGAAGTTCAGAAAGGATAAACCATTCAGAAGATTCAACAAGGACAAGAACTTCAAGGATTCCACTTCAACAGACAAGAACTCAATTGTCTGCTATGAGTGCAAGAAACCAGGTCACATCAAAGCAGAATGTCCTCAACTCAAGAAAGCCCCGTTTACGAAGTTCTTCAAAAAGAAGAAGAAAGGAATGATGGCTACTTGGGAAGATCTAGAGTCAACATCTACTGATGAGGAGACAGAGGAAGAAGAAAATCTCTGTCTAATGGCTAACACTGACTCTAATTCAGATAATGAGGTAAATTCTGATTATGAGGAATTAATTGATGCCTATGAAGAATTGTTGGAGGAATCCAACTGTTTATCCAAGGCTTTCAAATCTCTCAAGAGAGATCATGTTAAGCTCCTCAGTGAGCATAAACAGAAATCTATAGAGTGTGAGAAATTTGCCAAGGAGAACAGTGAGCTAAAGACTGAAAAGTCTAATGAAGCTAAGATCTCTAGTGATACATCACAGTCTGAAGAAGTTGAAAAACTTCAACAGAAAGTGGAAGAGCTCACTTCTGATCTTGCCAAATTTGTTAATGGTAGAGAAAATCTGACCAAGCTGCTTGGCTGTCAGAGGCACTCCCTTAACAAAGAATGTATAGAATATGTCCATCAGATACATCATAAAGTATCAACTAAGCACTCTAAAGTGTCTGCTACATCTACTTCTATTAATTCCATACCTGTCTGTAATTTCTGTGGAAAGACTGGACATGTTATGTCTAAGTGTCTTCATAAGAAAAGAAGGAAGTCTTCACAGACTCCTAGAACTAACAGAAAAGGACCCAGAAAACTATGGGTACCTAAAGATCAAATAATCTCTGTTGCAGATGTCCTCAACAGCACAAAGAAAACACCACTGCTGGTACCTGGACAGTGGCTGCTCGCGACACATGACAGGAGAAAGGTCTATGTTCCTAGACCTCCAACTTAAAAAAGGAGGACATGTGGCATTTGGTGGAAATCAGAAAGGGAAGGTTATAGGAATTGGTACTATTGGTGGTAAACCTCCTCTTCCCTCTATATCAAATGTTCTTATGGTTAAAGGATTAAAACACAATTTGCTTAGCATAAGTCAATTATGTGACAGTGGATTTGATGTCTCCTTTACCAAAGATTTCTGTATAGTTAAAGAACTAAGTGGCAAAACCCTCTTTTCAGCTAAAAGGCAACAAAATCTGTATAAGATTGAACTGACTGATCTCTCAGATCAAAGTGTAACCTGTCTGATGTCTAAAGAGGATGAAAGATGGTTGTGGCACAAGAAACTAGGACATGCTAGTATGAAATTAATTTCAAAACTAAAAAGGGATAACCTTGTGAGAGGATTGCCTGATATTAGTTTTAAGAAAGATGTTTTGTGTGATGCATGTCAGAGAGGTAAACAGATAAAATCAAGTTTCAAATCTAAAAACCAAGTATCAACCTCTAGACCTCTTCAGTTGTTACACATGGATCTGTTTGGACCAGTTAGTGTTGCTAGCTTAGCTGGAAGGAAATATGGATTTGTTATAGTTGATGACTATTCTAGATATACATGGGTACTCTTCTTAACTCACAAGGATGAGTCTTTTAAGGCTTTCTCAGTATTCTGTAAAAGAGTACAAAATGAGCAGGGTTTCTGCATTTCTACTCTTAGAAGTGACCATGGGGGAGAATTTGAAAATGAGCAGTTTAGTCAGTTCTGTGAGGAGAATGGGATCTCTCACAATTTCTCTACACCTAGAACTCCTCAACAAAATGGAGTGGTTGAGAGAAAGAACAGATCTCTGCAAGAGATGGCTAGATCTATGCTCAATGAGAATAATCTCCCTAAGTACTTCTGGGCAGAAGCAGTAAACACAGCCTGTTATATACAAAACAGAATACTCATTAGGCCTTTTCTAAAGAAGACTCCCTATGAACTGTGGAAAGGAAAAAGCCCAAACATTTCTTACTTTCATGCATTTGGTTGTGAATGCTTCATCTTAAATACCAAGGATCAACTTGGAAAATTTGACTCTAAGACAGACAAAGGTATCTTTTTGGGATACTCTGAAATGTCTAAAGCTTTTAGAATTTACAATTCTAGAACATCTGTTATTGAAGAATCTGTTCATGTCAAATTTAATGATAACTTAAAGACTGATAAGGAATTGTCAGATCTAGAAGATGATCTTGCAGGTCTTGATATAAACAAGTCAGAAGATCAACAACCTGACTTAACCAAATCAGAACCTGAAGCAGAACCAGATAGACAAGTGGAGCAGACACGTCAACAGACAAGTCAAGATCCTCTTGAAAGAGACTGGAAATTCAAAACTCATCATCCTAAGGATCTCATCATTGGACATCCCTCAGAAGGAGTGAGAACCAGATCTACCTTAAGAGAATCAAGCAATGTGGCCTTTTTGTCAGAAATAGAGCCAAAGCACATTGAAGAAGCTCTTGATGATGAAAGCTGGATTCTTGCTATGCAAGAAGAACTCAACCAGTTCACCAGAAATGATGTCTGGACACTTGTCTCCAAGCCCAAAAACAAGTCTGTCATTGGAACAAGATGGGTCTTCAGAAACAAGTTAGATGAAGATGGCAAAGTTGTCAGAAACAAGGCAGGGTTAGTAGCTCAAGGCTATAACCAACAAGAAGGTATTGACTATACTGAAACCTTTGCACCTGTAGCTAGAATAGAAGCTATTCGCATACTGATGTCATATGCTGCACAACACCAAATCACTTTTTTCAAATGGGTGTGAAAAGTGCGTTTCTCAATGGAATAATTGAAGAAGAAGTTTATGTTAAACAACCCCCTGGTTTTGAAGATATTGATAAACCAGATCATGTTTTTAAACTTAAAAAGGCATTATATGGTTTAAAGCAAGCACCTAGGGCATGGTATGATAGACTAAGCTCTTTTCTCATGCATAATGGTTTTACAAGAGGTCAAGTAGATACTACTCTGTTTAAGAAAAGCCATAAAGAAAATTTCATTGTAGTCCAAATATATGTTGATGATATTATTTTTGGAGCAACTAATGAAAAGCTGTGCAAGGATTTTTCAAAGCTGATGCAAGCAGAATTTGAGATGAGCATGATGGGAGAATTGAAGTTCTTCCTTGGTCTACAAATCAAACAGACAAGTGATGGAATCTACATCCATCAACAAAAGTATATCAAGGAAATGCTCAAGAAATACAAAATGGAAAGTGCTAAACTTATGAAAACTCCCATGGAAACCAATGCAAAACTCAGTAAAGATGATGAAGGTAAAAAGGTAGACCAAACTGTCTACAGAGGTATGATTGGATCTTTACTGTACTTAACCTCAAGCAGACCTGATAATCAATTTAGTGTCTGCATGTGTGCTAGATTTCAATCTGACCCAAGAGAATCTCATCTTAAAGCTGTTAAGAGAATATTTAGATATTTGCTTGGTACTACTAATCTTGGTTTGCTGTATTTAAGAACTAAAGAATACAGATTAGTGGGATTCTGTGATGCTGACTTTGCTGGAGACAGAATAGAAAGAAAAAGCACCAGTGGAGGATGCCACTTCATTGGAGCAAATTTGGTCTCTTGGTCAAGCAAAAGGCAGACAACTATTGCTCTATCTACTGCTGAAGCAGAATATATCTCAGCTGCTAGTTGTTGCTCTCAACTCTTATGGGTAAAACATCAACTTGAGGATTACTCTATTTTTGAGCATAATATATCTGTATGGTGTGATAATTCTAGTGCTATCTACTTAACTAAAAATCCAATTCAGCATTCTAAGGCTAAGCATATAGAGATCAAACATCACTTCATTAGAGATTATGTTCAGAAAGGTATCTTTGATATTAAGTTTGTTAAAACTGAAAATCAATGGGCTGATATCTTCACTAAGCCTTTAGCAGAAGAAAGATTTTTATTTATTAGAGATAATTTAAACATGCATTGTATTGTTGAATAAAATGTCTGAGTTTTTGAACTGTCTGTGATCACCTATCTGACTCTGCTGAGTCAATATGATGAAACCCAATAGTTTTATTAAAATGGTTATTATTTATTTATCTATTTATTTAATACCATTTGTTAATCTGAAGCTAATCATGGACACTGCAGCTTTTACCTCGAAACCATGTTTTCATTATGTCTAAGTGGGCGCTACAGTTCCCCACATAAATCGTGCCATTCTTAATTAAAATTTTTTCTCTCTCCTGCTTTTACTGCTTTAAAAGGAAGAGTTGGAATACTCTAAGTGGACAGCCTTCTTTGATATCAAGGAGTTGGTCCAGCCCAAGCTTGTCAGAGACTTCTGGAGAAATGCTGTGGTCATCACCAACGTGGTTGATGGAACCAAGAGCTTCAAGGCTCAAATGTCAGCTGATGTGACTCTCCAGTTTCCTATCAGCTCTCTGGAATTGGCAACCAGATGCCCAAGGATTGGAACTGCTTTCAGACCTGACTGGGAAGATCAGGTGGGAACTGAAAGTGTCAATATTCCTATATATGGAGTTCCCAACCCTGAGAACAAGAAGCCTGTCAGCATGGTGCCCAAGTGCAGGTTCTTGCACAAGCTGCTTCTGGAGTGTGTGATGCCCAGAAAAAGGGTCAAGAGACAATGTGACCAAGTTGGACAGATTTGCTCTGTACCACTTGATTCACAAAATCAAGATAGACATCAATGATCTCATCTACATGTATCTTGAGTCGCTGATCAGAAGGACAAATATGCCTACCTACCCTTATGGAATGCTGTTGACAAGGGTTTTTAGGAACAAGATATTTGTTCCAACTGATGTCCACTTTGTGGACATGGCTCTGCCCATAGACAAGAAGGTCTTGTCTATGATGGGGATTGAGGGAATCCCTCTGGAGGATGAAGAAGAAGAGAAGAAGAAGAAGAAAAAGCCTGCTGTTGAGCAGAAGCAGAAGGAAAAAGCAGAAGAACCTGCTGATTCCACTGGTGAATCAGAGTTTTCAATCTCTGAAAGAATTTGGAATGCTGCTGGAAAGGTTGCCAGACAGGATCAGAGGCCTGAGGAACCCACAGCTTCTGAAGGATCTGCTGAGACAGTTGAGCCTCTTAGATTCAAGCTGAAGAAGCCCTCTCCCAAGAGGAAGACCAGTGAGGCTGGAAAATCTGGTGTGGTTTCTGCACAACCCACCAAGAGAAGAAGACTGGTGAAGACCTTTACCAAGGTCAGACAAGTGGAGTCTGTGCCTAGTAAAGAGGAAGCACCTGCTCAGGGGAGTAGATATCTCCACCCTCAGAGGAGCCTAGGGAAATCAAATCTCTTGATTTGGGATTCATACCCAGAAAAAGAAGGTCAGGCTACCCTATGCCTGTAGTGGCTGTTGCTGAAAGGGAAGCAGTCCCTGCAGAAGAGCCTGCTGCTGCTGCCGCTACTGCACCCTCTGCTGACCTGTCTGCTGGAACACAGACAGTTGGTCATCATGAAGAAGCTTCTCTGTCCCCTTCAAGGAAGAAAGCAAGGCACTTTGAAGATCAGCTCTTCACCTTCCCTTCTGCACCATCCTCTCCCCTTCATCTAGGTATTCCAGATTCTGTTGTTTCTTCCTCCTCTGCTCTCTGTGTCAACCCTTTATCTGTTGCCTCCCCTTTTCATTCACCTGTCTCCTCTCACCCCACTCAAACATCTTTTGATGTCGTGTCTGATGTATGTCAGTACACAGTTGTTCACAGGGACTCAACTCCCAGAGAACAATCTGGCATATCATCTAGACTGTTTGTGAGTGATTTGCAATCTCTGATGACTGCAAGTATATCTCACTTATCTGTCATCCCTTCTCCTCCAGCTCACATTCTGAACCTATGTATTTTGACCCAGTCAGAATCACCCCTCTGTTTAAAATAGCATTTCTTCCTTTATTTTATTTCAGAACCATTCATCAACTTTTCTTTCCCCGTGTCTCCTCACCTTTCTCTGTACCTAAGGCACCCCCAGTTTTAGCCTTACCCTGGTATCCATCCCTGTCTGCTGCTTCAACCAGTTTGTCTACAGAAGTCTCCTCCTCTCAGATGGTGGATTCAGATAGCTTCAATCTTCTTAAGACTGAGCTAGAAGAAGTCAGAAGACAATTGGATGCAGAAAGGCATGCTAGGCTGCTGTTAGAATAGAAAGTTGATTCCCTGTATCTTCTTTTTAATCAGCCTAGATGAGTAGCTGTAGGAACTGCCTTGTAATTGAAATGCTTATGATGAATACAAATCAATTTTACTTTATTATTTTCTCTTTATTGTCTCTTTTTCTCTCCACTGTTATATGTTTACTCTTTTTGTTGCTGACAAAAGGGGGAGAAAAATGTAAGATGATTAATGTAAAATGTTTGGAGAAAAATATGTGATATATGCTAAGTGTTCTGGAGAATATAAACATTTACTCTGATATTTTGAACTTAAACCTGCTGCATATTACTCTGATGCTCTCTATTGAACACAAATGCATCTGTCTGCACATATAGAAAATATCAACTTGTCTACTGTCTGTTATTCTGTACTCTGATATTTTCAAAGGTTCATTAAATCATCTGAATGTTTGTCATCATCAAAAAGGGGGAGATTGTTAAGTCTCTAAAATGTCTGTGTGCATTTCCCTAAGTTTTGATGAAAACAAAACATTGGTTAATGATTTAATTAACCTACTTTGTGGTTGCTAACCTGTCTACTTAGTGTACAGATCAGAAGATTACAAAACTCACTTGTCTGTCTACCTAAGTATCAACCTGTCCGTTTAAGCCAAAAAGTCAACCTGTCTGCTGACTAGGATTGTTGACTATATGCAAACTGGTTTACAACCTGTCTCTACTCTACTCTTCAACTTGTCCAAGGTTCTTTGTTAAAGAACTCGAAGTACAGGAAGCTTTTGCAAGCTGTCCCCTCATGAAGAATACTCTGAGAACTCTCTCTCACGCTTATCAAGAAACTCAGAAGTGCTCTCTCTCAAGCAACCTAGGAAGTCAGAGATAAACTTCCAGTTAAAGAATGTTTCCAACATGCTTTATTCCATAGTACTTTCAGTCATTACACAGAAAGGGAAATGTACTCTGCAAAAGTACAAAAGCACTCTGCACAACTGAGTTAATTTCTACACGATGCATAAAGCTATTATCCTTCATGTTAGAGTACAACCAACGTCTCCATTGCATTAATGGCTGCCCAGAACGACTATATTGCATTTAATAAAGCTCTGCTTGAAGCCATCGTTGCAAGGAATGTCTCTAACGGATATTAAATGTTTAAAGGCTATAAATACAGAAGTCATTGAAGATGAACACATCAGAGTTTACAAAGCATTAAAGAGCCATTACTCTGTTCATTTATTTACTTTGTATTCTTCAATCATTTGAAGTTATTACGCAGACTTTCCTAAGCTTTACATTTAAACCACTCTCTGAGTGTTAGTGAAAGATCTGTCTGTCTGTAAGTGTATTTATTACAAACCAAACTCTCAAACAAATCTGAGTGAGCCTGAAGAGGCTAGGTGTGCAAAGAATACTTGTGTTGGAGCCTGAAGAGGCTAGGTGTGCAAACAATACTTGGAGTCTGTAACCTGATCAGTTATAGTGGATAAATCTTGGTGATGCCAAGGACTGGACGTAGCTCTTTGTGTTAAAGAGTGAACCAGGATAAATCTCTGTGTTAATCTCTCTTCCCTTAATCTCTTTAGTTGTTTTGATTATATATCATCTGCTTTCTAACTAAGGGGTTAAAACTGTTTTTATCAAGACTGTTTTTCATCTATACGTGTGTTGTTTTCTGAGAAAACTACAACAGACAGGTGACCTGTCTGTGTAACCTTTTTACACCCGTCTGTGCTTAGCTTCTGCATGCAAAAAGTTTTTAACTTTATTTTAATTTCTGATAAACACAATTCAACCCCCCTTCTCGTGTTTATAGTTGTCTATTTCAGTTGGTATCAGAGCTCAGCCTCTGGGTTGAGCATCTAACAGTGTAGAGATAAAAGATCCTGAAGAATAGACATGACTGCTGGAGCTAGTGGAAGTAACCAGACTGAAGGAGCCTCCTTAACCAGACCTCCATTCTTCAATGGAGAAAACTACAACTATTGGAAAGACAGATTTCAATGGTTCATTCTATCTACAAACTCTGATCTCTGGGATGTCATCACTGATGGTCCTTTCATTCCTAAAAATGATGACAACACTGATAAGCCAAAAGCTCAGTGGACCCCTGCAGAAAAGGCAAAGTGGGAGCTGAATCACAAAGCCAGATACAACATTATTTGTGCTCTTAGTCCTGATGAATTTGAGAAGGTCTGTGCCTGTGATTCTGCCAAAGAAATATGGGACACCTTAGCTGTCACACATGAAGGAACAGCCAAAGTCAAAGAATAAAAAATTGCCATACTTGTCAGAAAGTATGAACTGTTTCTCATGGAGGAAGGAGAATCTGTTGCTCAAATGATTGGGAGATTCCAAACTATCATCAATGGTCTAAAGTCTCTTGGCAAAGTTTACTCTAATGCTGAGAAGGTTGGAAAGATACTTAGGAGTCTACCTAAGCAGTGGAGACCTCTGGTAACTGCTATCTCTCAAGCCAAAGATCTTACCACCTTGACCATGGATGAACTCCTTGGAACACTTACTGTTCATGAGCAAGAACTTGGAGATGAAGTCTCAACAAAGAAGGGCAAGTCAATTGCTCTGAAGGCTGATCAAAAGTCTTCCAAAGCTTCTAAAGCTTTGAAGGCAGACGAGTCATCCAGTGATGATGACCTGTCTGAATCTGAGGATTCTGAAAGTGATGAAGAACTATCTCTCCTAACCAGAAAGATAAAGCTTCTCTTACAGAAAAAGAAGTTCAGAAAGGATAAACCATTCAGAAGATTCAACAAGGACAAGAACTTCAAGGATTCCACTTCAACAGACAAGAACTCAATTGTCTGCTATGAGTGCAAGAAACCAGGTCACATCAAAGCAGAATGTCCTCAACTCAAGAAAGCCCCGTTTACGAAGTTCTTCAAAAAGAAGAAGAAAGGAATGATGGCTACTTGGGAAGATCTAGAGTCAACATCTACTGATGAGGAGACAGAGGAAGAAGAAAAATCTCTGTCTAATGGCTAACACTGACTCTAATTCAGATAATGAGGTAAATTCTGATTATGAGGAATTAATTGATGCCTATGAAGAATTGTTGGAGGAATCCAACTGTTTATCCAAGGCTTTCAAATCTCTCAAGAGAGATCATGTTAAGCTCCTCAGTGAGCATAAACAGAAATCTATAGAGTGTGAGAAATTTGCCAAGGAGAACAGTGAGCTAAAGACTGAAAAGTCTAATGAAGCTAAGATCTCTAGTGATACATCACAGTCTGAAGAAGTTGAAAAACTTCAACAGAAAGTGGAAGAGCTCACTTCTGATCTTGCCAAATTTGTTAATGGTAGAGAAAATCTGACCAAGCTGCTTGGCTGTCAGAGGCACTCCCTTAACAAAGAATGTATAGAATATGTCCATCAGATACATCATAAAGTATCAACTAAGCACTCTAAAGTGTCTGCTACATCTACTTCTATTAATTCCATACCTGTCTGTAATTTCTGTGGAAAGACTGGACATGTTATGTCTAAGTGTCTTCATAAGAAAAGAAGGAAGTCTTCACAGACTCCTAGAACTAACAGAAAAGGACCCAGAAAACTATGGGTACCTAAAGATCAAATAATCTCTGTTGCAGATGTCCTCAACAGCACAAAGAAAACACCACTGCTGGTACCTGGACAGTGGCTGCTCGCGACACATGACAGGAGAAAGGTCTATGTTCCTAGACCTCCAACTTAAAAAAGGAGGACATGTGGCATTTGGTGGAAATCAGAAAGGGAAGGTTATAGGAATTGGTACTATTGGTGGTAAACCTCCTCTTCCCTCTATATCAAATGTTCTTATGGTTAAAGGATTAAAACACAATTTGCTTAGCATAAGTCAATTATGTGACAGTGGATTTGATGTCTCCTTTACCAAAGATTTCTGTATAGTTAAAGAACTAAGTGGCAAAACCCTCTTTTCAGCTAAAAGGCAACAAAATCTGTATAAGATTGAACTGACTGATCTCTCAGATCAAAGTGTAACCTGTCTGATGTCTAAAGAGGATGAAAGATGGTTGTGGCACAAGAAACTAGGACATGCTAGTATGAAATTAATTTCAAAACTAAAAAGGGATAACCTTGTGAGAGGATTGCCTGATATTAGTTTTAAGAAAGATGTTTTGTGTGATGCATGTCAGAGAGGTAAACAGATAAAATCAAGTTTCAAATCTAAAAACCAAGTATCAACCTCTAGACCTCTTCAGTTGTTACACATGGATCTGTTTGGACCAGTTAGTGTTGCTAGCTTAGCTGGAAGGAAATATGGATTTGTTATAGTTGATGACTATTCTAGATATACATGGGTACTCTTCTTAACTCACAAGGATGAGTCTTTTAAGGCTTTCTCAGTATTCTGTAAAAGAGTACAAAATGAGCAGGGTTTCTGCATTTCTACTCTTAGAAGTGACCATGGGGGAGAATTTGAAAATGAGCAGTTTAGTCAGTTCTGTGAGGAGAATGGGATCTCTCACAATTTCTCTACACCTAGAACTCCTCAACAAAATGGAGTGGTTGAGAGAAAGAACAGATCTCTGCAAGAGATGGCTAGATCTATGCTCAATGAGAATAATCTCCCTAAGTACTTCTGGGCAGAAGCAGTAAACACAGCCTGTTATATACAAAACAGAATACTCATTAGGCCTTTTCTAAAGAAGACTCCCTATGAACTGTGGAAAGGAAAAAGCCCAAACATTTCTTACTTTCATGCATTTGGTTGTGAATGCTTCATCTTAAATACCAAGGATCAACTTGGAAAATTTGACTCTAAGACAGACAAAGGTATCTTTTTGGGATACTCTGAAATGTCTAAAGCTTTTAGAATTTACAATTCTAGAACATCTGTTATTGAAGAATCTGTTCATGTCAAATTTAATGATAACTTAAAGACTGATAAGGAATTGTCAGATCTAGAAGATGATCTTGCAGGTCTTGATATAAACAAGTCAGAAGATCAACAACCTGACTTAACCAAATCAGAACCTGAAGCAGAACCAGATAGACAAGTGGAGCAGACACGTCAACAGACAAGTCAAGATCCTCTTGAAAGAGACTGGAAATTCAAAACTCATCATCCTAAGGATCTCATCATTGGACATCCCTCAGAAGGAGTGAGAACCAGATCTACCTTAAGAGAATCAAGCAATGTGGCCTTTTTGTCAGAAATAGAGCCAAAGCACATTGAAGAAGCTCTTGATGATGAAAGCTGGATTCTTGCTATGCAAGAAGAACTCAACCAGTTCACCAGAAATGATGTCTGGACACTTGTCTCCAAGCCCAAAAACAAGTCTGTCATTGGAACAAGATGGGTCTTCAGAAACAAGTTAGATGAAGATGGCAAAGTTGTCAGAAACAAGGCAGGGTTAGTAGCTCAAGGCTATAACCAACAAGAAGGTATTGACTATACTGAAACCTTTGCACCTGTAGCTAGAATAGAAGCTATTCGCATACTGATGTCATATGCTGCACAACACCAAATCACTTTTTTTCAAATGGGTGTGAAAAGTGCGTTTCTCAATGGAATAATTGAAGAAGAAGTTTATGTTAAACAACCCCCTGGTTTTGAAGATATTGATAAACCAGATCATGTTTTTAAACTTAAAAAGGCATTATATGGTTTAAAGCAAGCACCTAGGGCATGGTATGATAGACTAAGCTCTTTTCTCATGCATAATGGTTTTACAAGAGGTCAAGTAGATACTACTCTGTTTAAGAAAAGCCATAAAGAAAATTTCATTGTAGTCCAAATATATGTTGATGATATTATTTTTGGAGCAACTAATGAAAAGCTGTGCAAGGATTTTTCAAAGCTGATGCAAGCAGAATTTGAGATGAGCATGATGGGAGAATTGAAGTTCTTCCTTGGTCTACAAATCAAACAGACAAGTGATGGAATCTACATCCATCAACAAAAGTATATCAAGGAAATGCTCAAGAAATACAAAATGGAAAGTGCTAAACTTATGAAAACTCCCATGGAAACCAATGCAAAACTCAGTAAAGATGATGAAGGTAAAAAGGTAGACCAAACTGTCTACAGAGGTATGATTGGATCTTTACTGTACTTAACCTCAAGCAGACCTGATAATCAATTTAGTGTCTGCATGTGTGCTAGATTTCAATCTGACCCAAGAGAATCTCATCTTAAAGCTGTTAAGAGAATATTTAGATATTTGCTTGGTACTACTAATCTTGGTTTGCTGTATTTAAGAACTAAAGAATACAGATTAGTGGGATTCTGTGATGCTGACTTTGCTGGAGACAGAATAGAAAGAAAAAGCACCAGTGGAGGATGCCACTTCATTGGAGCAAATTTGGTCTCTTGGTCAAGCAAAAGGCAGACAACTATTGCTCTATCTACTGCTGAAGCAGAATATATCTCAGCTGCTAGTTGTTGCTCTCAACTCTTATGGGTAAAACATCAACTTGAGGATTACTCTATTTTTGAGCATAATATATCTGTATGGTGTGATAATTCTAGTGCTATCTACTTAACTAAAAATCCAATTCAGCATTCTAAGGCTAAGCATATAGAGATCAAACATCACTTCATTAGAGATTATGTTCAGAAAGGTATCTTTGATATTAAGTTTGTTAAAACTGAAAATCAATGGGCTGATATCTTCACTAAGCCTTTAGCAGAAGAAAGATTTTTATTTATTAGAGATAATTTAAACATGCATTGTATTGTTGAATAAAATGTCTGAGTTTTTGAACTGTCTGTGATCACCTATCTGACTCTGCTGAGTCAATATGATGAAACCCAATAGTTTTATTAAAATGGTTATTATTTATTTATCTATTTATTTAATACCATTTGTTAATCTGAAGCTAATCATGGACACTGCAGCTTTTACCTCGAAACCATGTTTTCATTATGTCTAAGTGGGCGCTACAGTTCCCCACATAAATCGTGCCATTCTTAATTAAAATTTTTTCTCTCTCCTGCTTTTACTGCTTTAAAAGGAAGAGTTGGAATACTCTAAGTGGACAGCCTTCTTTGATATCAAGGAGTTGGTCCAGCCCAAGCTTGTCAGAGACTTCTGGAGAAATGCTGTGGTCATCACCAACGTGGTTGATGGAACCAAGAGCTTCAAGGCTCAAATGTCAGCTGATGTGACTCTCCAGTTTCCTATCAGCTCTCTGGAATTGGCAACCAGATGCCCAAGGATTGGAACTGCTTTCAGACCTGACTGGGAAGATCAGGTGGGAACTGAAAGTGTCAATATTCCTATATATGGAGTTCCCAACCCTGAGAACAAGAAGCCTGTCAGCATGGTGCCCAAGTGCAGGTTCTTGCACAAGCTGCTTCTGGAGTGTGTGATGCCCAGAAAAAGGGTCAAGAGACAATGTGACCAAGTTGGACAGATTTGCTCTGTACCACTTGATTCACAAAATCAAGATAGACATCAATGATCTCATCTACATGTATCTTGAGTCGCTGATCAGAAGGACAAATATGCCTACCTACCCTTATGGAATGCTGTTGACAAGGGTTTTTAGGAACAAGATATTTGTTCCAACTGATGTCCACTTTGTGGACATGGCTCTGCCCATAGACAAGAAGGTCTTGTCTATGATGGGGATTGAGGGAATCCCTCTGGAGGATGAAGAAGAAGAGAAGAAGAAGAAGAAAAAGCCTGCTGTTGAGCAGAAGCAGAAGGAAAAAGCAGAAGAACCTGCTGATTCCACTGGTGAATCAGAGTTTTCAATCTCTGAAAGAATTTGGAATGCTGCTGGAAAGGTTGCCAGACAGGATCAGAGGCCTGAGGAACCCACAGCTTCTGAAGGATCTGCTGAGACAGTTGAGCCTCTTAGATTCAAGCTGAAGAAGCCCTCTCCCAAGAGGAAGACCAGTGAGGCTGGAAAATCTGGTGTGGTTTCTGCACAACCCACCAAGAGAAGAAGACTGGTGAAGACCTTTACCAAGGTCAGACAAGTGGAGTCTGTGCCTAGTAAAGAGGAAGCACCTGCTCAGGGGAGTAGATATCTCCACCCTCAGAGGAGCCTAGGGAAATCAAATCTCTTGATTTGGGATTCATACCCAGAAAAAGAAGGTCAGGCTACCCTATGCCTGTAGTGGCTGTTGCTGAAAGGGAAGCAGTCCCTGCAGAAGAGCCTGCTGCTGCTGCCGCTACTGCACCCTCTGCTGACCTGTCTGCTGGAACACAGACAGTTGGTCATCATGAAGAAGCTTCTCTGTCCCCTTCAAGGAAGAAAGCAAGGCACTTTGAAGATCAGCTCTTCACCTTCCCTTCTGCACCATCCTCTCCCCTTCATCTAGGTATTCCAGATTCTGTTGTTTCTTCCTCCTCTGCTCTCTGTGTCAACCCTTTATCTGTTGCCTCCCCTTTTCATTCACCTGTCTCCTCTCACCCCACTCAAACATCTTTTGATGTCGTGTCTGATGTATGTCAGTACACAGTTGTTCACAGGGACTCAACTCCCAGAGAACAATCTGGCATATCATCTAGACTGTTTGTGAGTGATTTGCAATCTCTGATGACTGCAAGTATATCTCACTTATCTGTCATCCCTTCTCCTCCACCTCACATTCTGAACCTATGTATTTTGACCCAGTCAGAATCACCCCTCTGTTTAAAATAGCATTTCTTCCTTTATTTTATTTCAGAACCATTCATCAACTTTTCTTTCCCCGTGTCTCCTCACCTTTCTCTGTACCTAAGGCACCCCCAGTTTTAGCCTTACCCTGGTATCCATCCCTGTCTGCTGCTTCAACCAGTTTGTCTACAGAAGTCTCCTCCTCTCAGATGGTGGATTCAGATAGCTTCAATCTTCTTAAGACTGAGCTAGAAGAAGTCAGAAGACAATTGGATGCAGAAAGGCATGCTAGGCTGCTGTTAGAATAGAAAGTTGATTCCCTGTATCTTCTTTTTAATCAGCCTAGATGAGTAGCTGTAGGAACTGCCTTGTAATTGAAATGCTTATGATGAATACAAATCAATTTTACTTTATTATTTTCTCTTTATTGTCTCTTTTTCTCTCCACTGTTATATGTTTACTCTTTTTGTTGCTGACAAAAGGGGGAGAAAAATGTAAGATGATTAATGTAAAATGTTTGGAGAAAAATATGTGATATATGCTAAGTGTTCTGGAGAATATAAACATTTACTCTGATATTTTGAACTTAAACCTGCTGCATATTACTCTGATGCTCTCTATTGAACACAAATGCATCTGTCTGCACATATAGAAAATATCAACTTGTCTACTGTCTGTTATTCTGTACTCTGATATTTTCAAAGGTTCATTAAATCATCTGAATGTTTGTCATCATCAAAAAGGGGGAGATTGTTAAGTCTCTAAAATGTCTGTGTGCATTTCCCTAAGTTTTGATGAAAACAAAACATTGGTTAATGATTTAATTAACCTACTTTGTGGTTGCTAACCTGTCTACTTAGTGTACAGATCAGAAGATTACAAAACTCACCTGTCTGTCTACCTAAGTATCAACCTGTCCGTTTAAGCCAAAAAGTCAACCTGTCTGCTGACTAGGATTGTTGACTATATGCAAACTGGTTTACAACCTGTCTCTACTCTACTCTTCAACTTGTCCAAGGTTCTTTGTTAAAGAACTCGAAGTACAGGAAGCTTTTGCAAGCTGTCCCCTCATGAAGAATACTCTGAGAACTCTCTCTCACGCTTATCAAGAAACTCAGAAGTGCTCTCTCTCAAGCAACCTAGGAAGTCAGAGATAAACTTCCAGTTAAAGAATGTTTCCAACATGCTTTATTCCATAGTACTTTCAGTCATTACACAGAAAGGGAAATGTACTCTGCAAAAGTACAAAAGCACTCTGCACAACTGAGTTAATTTCTACACGATGCATAAAGCTATTATCCTTCATGTTAGAGTACAACCAACGTCTCCATTGCATTAATGGCTGCCCAGAACGACTATATTGCATTTAATAAAGCTCTGCTTGAAGCCATCGTTGCAAGGAATGTCTCTAACGGATATTAAATGTTTAAAGGCTATAAATACAGAAGTCATTGAAGATGAACACATCAGAGTTTACAAAGCATTAAAGAGCCATTACTCTGTTCATTTATTTACTTTGTATTCTTCAATCATTTGAAGTTATTACGCAGACTTTCCTAAGCTTTACATTTAAACCACTCTCTGAGTGTTAGTGAAAGATCTGTCTGTCTGTAAGTGTATTTATTACAAACCAAACTCTCAAACAAATCTGAGTGAGCCTGAAGAGGCTAGGTGTGCAAAGAATACTTGTGTTGGAGCCTGAAGAGGCTAGGTGTGCAAACAATACTTGGAGTCTGTAACCTGATCAGTTATAGTGGATAAATCTTGGTGATGCCAAGGACTGGACGTAGCTCTTTGTGTTAAAGAGTGAACCAGGATAAATCTCTGTGTTAATCTCTCTTCCCTTAATCTCTTTAGTTGTTTTGATTATATATCATCTGCTTTCTAACTAAGGGGTTAAAACTGTTTTTATCAAGACTGTTTTTCATCTATACGTGTGTTGTTTTCTGAGAAAACTACAACAGACAGGTGACCTGTCTGTGTAACCTTTTTACACCCGTCTGTGCTTAGCTTCTGCATGCAAAAAGTTTTTAACTTTATTTTAATTTCTGATAAACACAATTCAACCCCCCTTCTCGTGTTTATAGTTGTCTATTTCAGTTGGTATCAGAGCTCAGCCTCTGGGTTGAGCATCTAACAGTGTAGAGATAAAAGATCCTGAAGAATAGACATGACTGCTGGAGCTAGTGGAAGTAACCAGACTGAAGGAGCCTCCTTAACCAGACCTCCATTCTTCAATGGAGAAAACTACAACTATTGGAAAGACAGATTTCAATGGTTCATTCTATCTACAAACTCTGATCTCTGGGATGTCATCACTGATGGTCCTTTCATTCCTAAAAATGATGACAACACTGATAAGCCAAAAGCTCAGTGGACCCCTGCAGAAAAGGCAAAGTGGGAGCTGAATCACAAAGCCAGATACAACATTATTTGTGCTCTTAGTCCTGATGAATTTGAGAAGGTCTGTGCCTGTGATTCTGCCAAAGAAATATGGGACACCTTAGCTGTCACACATGAAGGAACAGCCAAAGTCAAAGAATAAAAAATTGCCATACTTGTCAGAAAGTATGAACTGTTTCTCATGGAGGAAGGAGAATCTGTTGCTCAAATGATTGGGAGATTCCAAACTATCATCAATGGTCTAAAGTCTCTTGGCAAAGTTTACTCTAATGCTGAGAAGGTTGGAAAGATACTTAGGAGTCTACCTAAGCAGTGGAGACCTCTGGTAACTGCTATCTCTCAAGCCAAAGATCTTACCACCTTGACCATGGATGAACTCCTTGGAACACTTACTGTTCATGAGCAAGAACTTGGAGATGAAGTCTCAACAAAGAAGGGCAAGTCAATTGCTCTGAAGGCTGATCAAAAGTCTTCCAAAGCTTCTAAAGCTTTGAAGGCAGACGAGTCATCCAGTGATGATGACCTGTCTGAATCTGAGGATTCTGAAAGTGATGAAGAACTATCTCTCCTAACCAGAAAGATAAAGCTTCTCTTACAGAAAAAGAAGTTCAGAAAGGATAAACCATTCAGAAGATTCAACAAGGACAAGAACTTCAAGGATTCCACTTCAACAGACAAGAACTCAATTGTCTGCTATGAGTGCAAGAAACCAGGTCACATCAAAGCAGAATGTCCTCAACTCAAGAAAGCCCCGTTTACGAAGTTCTTCAAAAAGAAGAAGAAAGGAATGATGGCTACTTGGGAAGATCTAGAGTCAACATCTACTGATGAGGAGACAGAGGAAGAAGAAAATCTCTGTCTAATGGCTAACACTGACTCTAATTCAGATAATGAGGTAAATTCTGATTATGAGGAATTAATTGATGCCTATGAAGAATTGTTGGAGGAATCCAACTGTTTATCCAAGGCTTTCAAATCTCTCAAGAGAGATCATGTTAAGCTCCTCAGTGAGCATAAACAGAAATCTATAGAGTGTGAGAAATTTGCCAAGGAGAACAGTGAGCTAAAGACTGAAAAGTCTAATGAAGCTAAGATCTCTAGTGATACATCACAGTCTGAAGAAGTTGAAAAACTTCAACAGAAAGTGGAAGAGCTCACTTCTGATCTTGCCAAATTTGTTAATGGTAGAGAAAATCTGACCAAGCTGCTTGGCTGTCAGAGGCACTCCCTTAACAAAGAATGTATAGAATATGTCCATCAGATACATCATAAAGTATCAACTAAGCACTCTAAAGTGTCTGCTACATCTACTTCTATTAATTCCATACCTGTCTGTAATTTCTGTGGAAAGACTGGACATGTTATGTCTAAGTGTCTTCATAAGAAAAGAAGGAAGTCTTCACAGACTCCTAGAACTAACAGAAAAGGACCCAGAAAACTATGGGTACCTAAAGATCAAATAATCTCTGTTGCAGATGTCCTCAACAGCACAAAGAAAACACCACTGCTGGTACCTGGACAGTGGCTGCTCGCGACACATGACAGGAGAAAGGTCTATGTTCCTAGACCTCCAACTTAAAAAAGGAGGACATGTGGCATTTGGTGGAAATCAGAAAGGGAAGGTTATAGGAATTGGTACTATTGGTGGTAAACCTCCTCTTCCCTCTATATCAAATGTTCTTATGGTTAAAGGATTAAAACACAATTTGCTTAGCATAAGTCAATTATGTGACAGTGGATTTGATGTCTCCTTTACCAAAGATTTCTGTATAGTTAAAGAACTAAGTGGCAAAACCCTCTTTTCAGCTAAAAGGCAACAAAATCTGTATAAGATTGAACTGACTGATCTCTCAGATCAAAGTGTAACCTGTCTGATGTCTAAAGAGGATGAAAGATGGTTGTGGCACAAGAAACTAGGACATGCTAGTATGAAATTAATTTCAAAACTAAAAAGGGATAACCTTGTGAGAGGATTGCCTGATATTAGTTTTAAGAAAGATGTTTTGTGTGATGCATGTCAGAGAGGTAAACAGATAAAATCAAGTTTCAAATCTAAAAACCAAGTATCAACCTCTAGACCTCTTCAGTTGTTACACATGGATCTGTTTGGACCAGTTAGTGTTGCTAGCTTAGCTGGAAGGAAATATGGATTTGTTATAGTTGATGACTATTCTAGATATACATGGGTACTCTTCTTAACTCACAAGGATGAGTCTTTTAAGGCTTTCTCAGTATTCTGTAAAAGAGTACAAAATGAGCAGGGTTTCTGCATTTCTACTCTTAGAAGTGACCATGGGGGAGAATTTGAAAATGAGCAGTTTAGTCAGTTCTGTGAGGAGAATGGGATCTCTCACAATTTCTCTACACCTAGAACTCCTCAACAAAATGGAGTGGTTGAGAGAAAGAACAGATCTCTGCAAGAGATGGCTAGATCTATGCTCAATGAGAATAATCTCCCTAAGTACTTCTGGGCAGAAGCAGTAAACACAGCCTGTTATATACAAAACAGAATACTCATTAGGCCTTTTCTAAAGAAGACTCCCTATGAACTGTGGAAAGGAAAAAGCCCAAACATTTCTTACTTTCATGCATTTGGTTGTGAATGCTTCATCTTAAATACCAAGGATCAACTTGGAAAATTTGACTCTAAGACAGACAAAGGTATCTTTTTGGGATACTCTGAAATGTCTAAAGCTTTTAGAATTTACAATTCTAGAACATCTGTTATTGAAGAATCTGTTCATGTCAAATTTAATGATAACTTAAAGACTGATAAGGAATTGTCAGATCTAGAAGATGATCTTGCAGGTCTTGATATAAACAAGTCAGAAGATCAACAACCTGACTTAACCAAATCAGAACCTGAAGCAGAACCAGATAGACAAGTGGAGCAGACACGTCAACAGACAAGTCAAGATCCTCTTGAAAGAGACTGGAAATTCAAAACTCATCATCCTAAGGATCTCATCATTGGACATCCCTCAGAAGGAGTGAGAACCAGATCTACCTTAAGAGAATCAAGCAATGTGGCCTTTTTGTCAGAAATAGAGCCAAAGCACATTGAAGAAGCTCTTGATGATGAAAGCTGGATTCTTGCTATGCAAGAAGAACTCAACCAGTTCACCAGAAATGATGTCTGGACACTTGTCTCCAAGCCCAAAAACAAGTCTGTCATTGGAACAAGATGGGTCTTCAGAAACAAGTTAGATGAAGATGGCAAAGTTGTCAGAAACAAGGCAGGGTTAGTAGCTCAAGGCTATAACCAACAAGAAGGTATTGACTATACTGAAACCTTTGCACCTGTAGCTAGAATAGAAGCTATTCGCATACTGATGTCATATGCTGCACAACACCAAATCACTTTTTTTCAAATGGGTGTGAAAAGTGCGTTTCTCAATGGAATAATTGAAGAAGAAGTTTATGTTAAACAACCCCCTGGTTTTGAAGATATTGATAAACCAGATCATGTTTTTAAACTTAAAAAGGCATTATATGGTTTAAAGCAAGCACCTAGGGCATGGTATGATAGACTAAGCTCTTTTTTCATGCATAATGGTTTTACAAGAGGTCAAGTAGATACTACTCTGTTTAAGAAAAGCCATAAAGAAAATTTCATTGTAGTCCAAATATATGTTGATGATATTATTTTTGGAGCAACTAATGAAAAGCTGTGCAAGGATTTTTCAAAGCTGATGCAAGCAGAATTTGAGATGAGCATGATGGGAGAATTGAAGTTCTTCCTTGGTCTACAAATCAAACAGACAAGTGATGGAATCTACATCCATCAACAAAAGTATATCAAGGAAATGCTCAAGAAATACAAAATGGAAAGTGCTAAACTTATGAAAACTCCCATGGAAACCAATGCAAAACTCAGTAAAGATGATGAAGGTAAAAAGGTAGACCAAACTGTCTACAGAGGTATGATTGGATCTTTACTGTACTTAACCTCAAGCAGACCTGATAATCAATTTAGTGTCTGCATGTGTGCTAGATTTCAATCTGACCCAAGAGAATCTCATCTTAAAGCTGTTAAGAGAATATTTAGATATTTGCTTGGTACTACTAATCTTGGTTTGCTGTATTTAAGAACTAAAGAATACAGATTAGTGGGATTCTGTGATGCTGACTTTGCTGGAGACAGAATAGAAAGAAAAAGCACCAGTGGAGGATGCCACTTCATTGGAGCAAATTTGGTCTCTTGGTCAAGCAAAAGGCAGACAACTATTGCTCTATCTACTGCTGAAGCAGAATATATCTCAGCTGCTAGTTGTTGCTCTCAACTCTTATGGGTAAAACATCAACTTGAGGATTACTCTATTTTTGAGCATAATATATCTGTATGGTGTGATAATTCTAGTGCTATCTACTTAACTAAAAATCCAATTCAGCATTCTAAGGCTAAGCATATAGAGATCAAACATCACTTCATTAGAGATTATGTTCAGAAAGGTATCTTTGATATTAAGTTTGTTAAAACTGAAAATCAATGGGCTGATATCTTCACTAAGCCTTTAGCAGAAGAAAGATTTTTATTTATTAGAGATAATTTAAACATGCATTGTATTGTTGAATAAAATGTCTGAGTTTTTGAACTGTCTGTGATCACCTATCTGACTCTGCTGAGTCAATATGATGAAACCCAATAGTTTTATTAAAATGGTTATTATTTATTTATCTATTTATTTAATACCATTTGTTAATCTGAAGCTAATCATGGACACTGCAGCTTTTACCTCGAAACCATGTTTTCATTATGTCTAAGTGGGCGCTACAGTTCCCCACATAAATCGTGCCATTCTTAATTAAAATTTTTTCTCTCTCCTGCTTTTACTGCTTTAAAAGGAAGAGTTGGAATACTCTAAGTGGACAGCCTTCTTTGATATCAAGGAGTTGGTCCAGCCCAAGCTTGTCAGAGACTTCTGGAGAAATGCTGTGGTCATCACCAACGTGGTTGATGGAACCAAGAGCTTCAAGGCTCAAATGTCAGCTGATGTGACTCTCCAGTTTCCTATCAGCTCTCTGGAATTGGCAACCAGATGCCCAAGGATTGGAACTGCTTTCAGACCTGACTGGGAAGATCAGGTGGGAACTGAAAGTGTCAATATTCCTATATATGGAGTTCCCAACCCTGAGAACAAGAAGCCTGTC
Organism: Echinosophora koreensis; assembly: GCA_035048595.1. Lineage (NCBI taxonomy): Eukaryota > Viridiplantae > Streptophyta > Magnoliopsida > Fabales > Fabaceae > Echinosophora > Echinosophora koreensis. Next base: position 3,267,207 of record JAPCYP010000057.1, read on the forward strand.
AGCATGGTGCCCAAGTGCAGGTTCTTGCACAAGCTGCTTCTGGAGTGTGTGATGCCCAGAAAAAGGGTCAAGAGACAATGTGACCAAGTTGGACAGATTTGCTCTGTACCACTTGATTCACAAAATCAAGATAGACATCAATGATCTCATCTACATGTATCTTGAGTCGCTGATCAGAAGGACAAATATGCCTACCTACCCTTATGGAATGCTGTTGACAAGGGTTTTTAGGAACAAGATATTTGTTCCAACTGATGTCCACTTTGTGGACATGGCTCTGCCCATAGACAAGAAGGTCTTGTCTATGATGGGGATTGAGGGAATCCCTCTGGAGGATGAAGAAGAAGAGAAGAAGAAGAAGAAAAAAGCCTGCTGTTGAGCAGAAGCAGAAGGAAAAAGCAGAAGAACCTGCTGATTCCACTGGTGAATCAGAGTTTTCAATCTCTGAAAGAATTTGGAATGCTGCTGGAAAGGTTGCCAGACAGGATCAGAGGCCTGAGGAACCCACAGCTTCTGAAGGATCTGCTGAGACAGTTGAGCCTCTTAGATTCAAGCTGAAGAAGCCCTCTCCCAAGAGGAAGACCAGTGAGGCTGGAAAATCTGGTGTGGTTTCTGCACAACCCACCAAGAGAAGAAGACTGGTGAAGACCTTTACCAAGGTCAGACAAGTGGAGTCTGTGCCTAGTAAAGAGGAAGCACCTGCTCAGGGGAGTAGATATCTCCACCCTCAGAGGAGCCTAGGGAAATCAAATCTCTTGATTTGGGATTCATACCCAGAAAAAGAAGGTCAGGCTACCCTATGCCTGTAGTGGCTGTTGCTGAAAGGGAAGCAGTCCCTGCAGAAGAGCCTGCTGCTGCTGCCGCTACTGCACCCTCTGCTGACCTGTCTGCTGGAACACAGACAGTTGGTCATCATGAAGAAGCTTCTCTGTCCCCTTCAAGGAAGAAAGCAAGGCACTTTGAAGATCAGCTCTTCACCTTCCCTTCTGCACCATCCTCTCCCCTTCATCTAGGTATTCCAGATTCTGTTGTTTCTTCCTCCTCTGCTCTCTGTGTCAACCCTTTATCTGTTGCCTCCCCTTTTCATTCACCTGTCTCCTCTCACCCCACTCAAACATCTTTTGATGTCGTGTCTGATGTATGTCAGTACACAGTTGTTCACAGGGACTCAACTCCCAGAGAACAATCTGGCATATCATCTAGACTGTTTGTGAGTGATTTGCAATCTCTGATGACTGCAAGTATATCTCACTTATCTGTCATCCCTTCTCCTCCACCTCACATTCTGAACCTATGTATTTTGACCCAGTCAGAATCACCCCTCTGTTTAAAATAGCATTTCTTCCTTTATTTTATTTCAGAACCATTCATCAACTTTTCTTTCCCCGTGTCTCCTCACCTTTCTCTGTACCTAAGGCACCCCCAGTTTTAGCCTTACCCTGGTATCCATCCCTGTCTGCTGCTTCAACCAGTTTGTCTACAGAAGTCTCCTCCTCTCAGATGGTGGATTCAGATAGCTTCAATCTTCTTAAGACTGAGCTAGAAGAAGTCAGAAGACAATTGGATGCAGAAAGGCATGCTAGGCTGCTGTTAGAATAGAAAGTTGATTCCCTGTATCTTCTTTTTAATCAGCCTAGATGAGTAGCTGTAGGAACTGCCTTGTAATTGAAATGCTTATGATGAATACAAATCAATTTTACTTTATTATTTTCTCTTTATTGTCTCTTTTTCTCTCCACTGTTATATGTTTACTCTTTTTGTTGCTGACAAAAGGGGGAGAAAAATGTAAGATGATTAATGTAAAATGTTTGGAGAAAAATATGTGATATATGCTAAGTGTTCTGGAGAATATAAACATTTACTCTGATATTTTGAACTTAAACCTGCTGCATATTACTCTGATGCTCTCTATTGAACACAAATGCATCTGTCTGCACATATAGAAAATATCAACTTGTCTACTGTCTGTTATTCTGTACTCTGATATTTTCAAAGGTTCATTAAATCATCTGAATGTTTGTCATCATCAAAAAGGGGGAGATTGTTAAGTCTCTAAAATGTCTGTGTGCATTTCCCTAAGTTTTGATGAAAACAAAACATTGGTTAATGATTTAATTAACCTACTTTGTGGTTGCTAACCTGTCTACTTAGTGTACAGATCAGAAGATTACAAAACTCACCTGTCTGTCTACCTAAGTATCAACCTGTCCGTTTAAGCCAAAAAGTCAACCTGTCTGCTGACTAGGATTGTTGACTATATGCAAACTGGTTTACAACCTGTCTCTACTCTACTCTTCAACTTGTCCAAGGTTCTTTGTTAAAGAACTCGAAGTACAGGAAGCTTTTGCAAGCTGTCCCCTCATGAAGAATACTCTGAGAACTCTCTCTCACGCTTATCAAGAAACTCAGAAGTGCTCTCTCTCAAGCAACCTAGGAAGTCAGAGATAAACTTCCAGTTAAAGAATGTTTCCAACATGCTTTATTCCATAGTACTTTCAGTCATTACACAGAAAGGGAAATGTACTCTGCAAAAGTACAAAAGCACTCTGCACAACTGAGTTAATTTCTACACGATGCATAAAGCTATTATCCTTCATGTTAGAGTACAACCAACGTCTCCATTGCATTAATGGCTGCCCAGAACGACTATATTGCATTTAATAAAGCTCTGCTTGAAGCCATCGTTGCAAGGAATGTCTCTAACGGATATTAAATGTTTAAAGGCTATAAATACAGAAGTCATTGAAGATGAACACATCAGAGTTTACAAAGCATTAAAGAGCCATTACTCTGTTCATTTATTTACTTTGTATTCTTCAATCATTTGAAGTTATTACGCAGACTTTCCTAAGCTTTACATTTAAACCACTCTCTGAGTGTTAGTGAAAGATCTGTCTGTCTGTAAGTGTATTTATTACAAACCAAACTCTCAAACAAATCTGAGTGAGCCTGAAGAGGCTAGGTGTGCAAAGAATACTTGTGTTGGAGCCTGAAGAGGCTAGGTGTGCAAACAATACTTGGAGTCTGTAACCTGATCAGTTATAGTGGATAAATCTTGGTGATGCCAAGGACTGGACGTAGCTCTTTGTGTTAAAGAGTGAACCAGGATAAATCTCTGTGTTAATCTCTCTTCCCTTAATCTCTTTAGTTGTTTTGATTATATATCATCTGCTTTCTAACTAAGGGGTTAAAACTGTTTTTATCAAGACTGTTTTTCATCTATACGTGTGTTGTTTTCTGAGAAAACTACAACAGACAGGTCACCTGTCTGTGTAACCTTTTTACACCCGTCTGTGCTTAGCTTCTGCATGCAAAAAGTTTTTAACTTTATTTTAATTTCTGATAAACACAATTCAACCCCCCTTCTCGTGTTTATAGTTGTCTATTTCAGTAAGCATAGCCACGTTCAATGTCTCAGAGACACAAACCAAGCATGACAACAAACAGAACATTTCCTAAATCAATTATTCAACATCCATAACATTTAATTAGCTTACTTACATACTTAATTTTTCAAAACAAAACTAATTTCAACTTAAAATCAAATTGGGGCTTTAGGGTTCATAAACACAATTTGGGGAAAAATCATTTGATCAAAGGATAATAAAATTAACTTCATAGAGCACTAATTTACAGTCCCAATTGTATAAAACAAGGCTCAATTTCAAGATTAAAATCTGAATCCAAAAGGATAAGGTTAGGGTTCTTAAAATCAAATTGGGGATTTTCATCTAGGAGAGGTTATGATGAAGACTCATCCAAGATGACAAGGAAAGAGGACATGGTGGTTGCTGTTGGAACCAAAATAATTTGGATTAAATAATCTCTAGGTTTTGATGTTAACAATGAGAATTAAATTTGTGTAGCAAAGTGTTAATGCTTTGAATCTAACAAGTGCCTTTAGTCTTAAAGAATCTCTGTTCTTATATGTTAAAATGTTAAGTCTATTCTCTTTGCAAATCCGCGTCCATATACTTTATATTGAATATTTTATACTGAAAGAGTGGTCGAGTCCACTCTATCAAGGATCTCCCTTTGACTCAAGTGCCACGTCAGTGGACGAGCGCTTGAATGTTTCCAGTGGACGGAGAATTTCTTTTCATGTAGACGTGAGCTTCTCTCAAATAATAACCTTAGTTTTCTATTGCCACGTCACTGGACGGAGATTTCAAATGTCTCAAGTACTGGCAAGACCGATGTTTTAAGTAGACGAAGTTTTGGTTGCCACGTCAGTGGACGGAGCCTTAAAACTCTCCTTACTTACCTTGCCTTTGCTTTCGTTTGTTGGACGAAGAATTTTAAGCATTTATACCAATATGAACCAAAGCGAATTTATCTCTTATGATTGATATTCATTTCACTTCATTTATAATGGTTCTTCTCATTTTCTATTAACGGTTCTTGTTGCCTTGTTTCAATGAGAGAGACATAGTACAAATAAGGAATTGCAAAAAGCAGAATAGTACAATGCAAAACGTTGTGTACCCTGTCACCTTTTACGCTGAAACAACTGGAACTTGTACAAGGAAGGCAAAACTGTTTTTCAAGCTGCTTTTGCTCAGAGGTGTGCCATTACATGCAAGAATTTGTCAAATAGTACAAAGGCCACGAGCAAGCTGAGTCTCAACGGATATTTACTTGGTTGATTCTATTACTAAACGAAAAATTCAAAAACAACCGTTGAAGATGCTGAAGAGAAGATCAAGGTCCCTATAAATAGAAGACTAAAGCTTTTGAAGGAACAACTTTTGCGCATACAAAGAAATCTCAAGAAATCTCTTGCGAGCAAATATTCTCTTATTCATTCAAAAAGCAAAAGTCTGTAATATCATAGTTTGAATATTGCTATAATATTCATCTGATCTTAAACTTTCACATTCTCACACATAGTGAGTTAGAAGATCAAAGAAATCAAAACTCTTTATTAGAGGTAGAGCCTGAAGAGGCTTGGTAAGAAAGAAATACTTGTGAGCCTGGAGAGGTGTTGAATACTTAGTGTAATCTATTTGGAAAATAGTGGAGAAATCCTTCAAGTAGAAGGGACTGGACGTAGCTCTTGGTTGGAAGAGAGTGAACCAGGATAAAACATCTTGTGTGAATCTTCTAATCCCTTATCTCTTTGGTTTTACGTGTTTATACTAACTGTGGGGAATTTGAACTTGAATTTGTTATTCTTTCAAAAGACTATTTTTCTGTGTGCTTTATTCTGCCTCCTTATCTTTGTGTGAGAAAATCTATTTTGAAAAGGCTGTTTTCGAAAAATATTAACAAACACAATTCAACCCCCCCTTCTTGTGTTTGCCTGTGTCAACTTCAGTTGGTATCAGAGCTCAGCCTCGAAAGGGTTGAGCATCTAACAAGTGCTGAGGAAGTACGATCCTATCACCATGGATGCAGAAGGACAAGCTATCAACAGACCTCCACTCTTTGATGGAACTGATTACGACTATTGGAAGAATAGAATGATGGCCTTCCTAGATGCACAGAACCTAGACATCTAGGAACTGATAGAGAATGGCTACTCTAAGCCAAGAGGTGAAAATCAAGCAGTATTGGCTAGAGCAGATTGGAGTGTTGATCAAAAAGCCAAACATCAACTAAATCTCAAAGCCAAACATTACTTGATGTGTGCTATTACCAGATCAGAACATGATAAAGTTCACAGCTGCAACACAGCAAACGAAATCTGGGATACACTGGCTCTCGCTCATGAAGGCTCATCACAAGTGAAGGAGTCAAAGATAAGCATGCTGGTTCACCAGTATGAACTCTTCAAGATGACTGATCATGAGTCTATAGATCAGATGTTTGGAAGATTTCAAACAATAACAAGCAGTCTCAGATCTCTGGGAAAAATATATGAGAATAGAGATCATATCAGAAAGATTCTGAGAAGTCTCTCCAAGCAGTGGAGACCGAAGGTGACTGCTATTCAAGAAGCTAAGAATCTGAATACTCTCTCTCTGGAAGAACTTCTAGGATCATTAAAAGTTCATGAACTTGAACTAAATGAGGAAGACAATTCCAGAAAGGGAAAGTCCATTGCTTTAAAGGCAAAGAAAGCAAGTTCCTCAAAAGTCCTCAAAGCTGCTGAGTATTCAGATGATGCTGAACCTTCAGACAGTGATGAAGGATCAGATGAAGATGAACTATCTTTCATCTCCAGAAAGATACAACATATATGGAGAAGAAAAGGTAATTTCAAGAGAAAGCCATTCAACAAGAAATTTTCTAAGGAGAAATCAGACTCCAAAGAAAAAGGTCCATCTTTGTGCTTTGAGTGCAAAAAGCCAGGACATTTCAAAGCTGACTGTCCTAACCTAAAAGAGAAGAAGAAGTTCTTTAAGAAAAAGAAGGGCTTAATGGCTACATGGGAGGACTTGGACTTATCCTCATTAGATGAGGAAGAGGAAGCAGAGGAAGAGGCAAACATTTGCCTCATGGCTGACACATCATCAGAAAATGAGTACACTGATGATGATGAGGTAATAGATTCTGAACCTTCAACTCTCAAAAATGCCTTTGATGAATTACTGCATGACTCATCCATATTGTCTCATGAATACAAAAGTCTTAAAAAGAAGTTTGCAAAATTAACCAAAGAATATGATAGAGTCTGCATGGAAAAACAAAGTTTGTTTCAAGAAAATGATAAGCTGAAATCAGAGAATGTCAGTCTAACTGACAAATCTAAATGTGAGCCTGACAATTCTTGTGAAGTTGCAAAACTAAAACAAGATGTAAAATACTTGACAGACTCTCTGTCAAAATTGGTAGGAGGCTCAGATAAGCTTAGTCTTATCCTAAGGTATTCTAGGTCACCCTTTGATAAATCTGGCCATGGTTATGACAATAAGAAGCATGAGGCATCTTACATTAAGTCAAAACCACCTATGCAACAAAGAGCTTCAAAAGCTCCAGCTAGGTATGCGAAAACCAAATCAGGCCCGTCCAACACCTTTTGTAAAGTGTGTGGAAAAAGTGGGCACTCTACATCTAGATGCATACATAACAGGCATGCCAAACATTCTCATCCAAAGAAAACTAACATGAAAGGACCCAAGTCAGTTTGGGTACCTAAGGACAAGATAATACCTGTTGCAGATCTGCTTAACAACAGGAAAGAAACAAACATCCTGGTACTTGGACAGTGGATGCTCACGTCACATGACGGGAGAAAAGTATATGTTCCAAGACCTTAAACATAAGGATGGTGGCTGGGTGACATTTGGAGGAAATCAGAAAGGAAAGATCACTGGTATAGGTAAAATCGGTAAACATCCTTTTCCCTCCATTGATAATGTTCTTTTAGTGAATGGTTTAAAACATAATCTACTGAGCATAAGTCAATTATGTGACAGTGGATATGATGTTTCTTTTAATAAGAACATGTGTTATGTCAAGAAAAATGATGGATCAATCTTATTCACTGCTAAGAGGCAAAACAACTTATACAAAATTGACTTGGAGGACCTCTCAAATCAAAGTGTCTCATGTTTAGTGTCCATTGAAGATGAACGTTGGATTTGGCATAAAAGGCTAGGTCATGCAAGCTTGAGATTAATCTCAAAGCTAAATAAGCATAACCTCGTGAGAGGATTACCAAACCTTAAATACAAATCTGATGCTCTCTGTGATGCATGTCAGAAGGGAAAACAAGTCAAAGGTTCTTTTGAATCTAAGAATATTGTAAGTACCAAGAGACCACTAGAACTGCTACACCTTGATCTTTTTGGTCCAACAAGGACTGCTTCTATCAGTGGTAAGAAATATGGTCTAGTCATTGTAGATGACTATACTAGATGGACATGGGTTATGTTCCTTGCTCACAAAGATGAGTCTTTTAAGGTCTTTTCTGTATTCTGCAAACGTGTACAGAATGAAAAAGGGATGTGTATAGCTTCAATCAGAAGTGACCATGGGGGAGAATTTGTCAATGAGCTATTCAATGAGTTTTGTGAAGAAAATGGAATTCAACACAACTTCTCAATACCAAGAACACCACAGCAAAATGGTGTGGTAGAGAGAAAGAACAGATCTCTTCAAGAGATGGCTAGGACTATGCTCAATGACAATTCTGTCCCTAAGCACTTCTGGGCTGAAGCTGTGAACACTGCCTGCTACATTCAGAACAGAATATACATTAGACCTATTCTGAGTAAGACTCCCTATGAATTGTGGAAAGGCAGAAAACCCAACATATCTTATTTTCATCCTTTTGGATGTAAATGTTATATTTTAAATACAAAAGATCAACTTGGTAAGTTTGATGCAAAGGTAGACAATGGAATTCTACTAGGCTTTTCTGAAACCTCAAAAATATTTAGAGTGTATAACTCAAGAACTTTAATAGTAGAAGAATCTATACATGTTAGATTTGATGACAAACAGCCTGATAAGAAACTATCAGAGCTAGATGAAAGTTTTGCAGATCTTGACTTAAACATCTCAGGAGAAATAAAAGAAGTTAAAACTGATGATCCAGTTGAAGACCCTTCTCATCAACCAGAAGCATTCACCTCTCAACAAGGCAATGCTCAGAGAACTTGGCATTTCAAGAATTATCATCCACCGGATCAAATCATAGGAAATCCAAGCGATAAGCTAAGAACCAGATCAACCTTCAGAGAGCAAGAAGACTCTGCATTGGTCTCTGAATTGGAACCAAAGACAATAGACGAGGCTCTGCTGGACAATGGTTGGATTTTAGCAATGCAAGAAGAGCTAAATCAGTTTGAGAGGAATGAAGTTTGGACTCTGGTAACCCTACCTAAGAATAAATCTGTTATAGGAACAAAATGAGTTTACAGAAACAAGCTTGACGAAAATGGTAAGGTTATAAGAAATAAAGCAAGATTGGTTGCACAAGGTTATTCTCAAGAAGAAGGTATAGACTATACTGAAACCTTTGCACCCGTTGCAAGATTGGAAGCAATCAGAATTTTACTCTCATTTGCTGCACATCATAATATTATGCTTTTTCAAATGGATGTAAAAAGTGCTTTTTTAAATGGTTTTATCAATGAAGAAGTTTATGTTATGCAACCTCCGGGTTTTGAGAGTGAAACCCAACCTGAACATGTATACAAGCTTAAGAAAGCTTTATACGGCCTAAAACAAGCCCCAAGAGCTTGGTATGATAGGCTAAGTTCTTTTCTAATGGATAATGGTTTTGTCAGAGGAAAGGTTGATACAACCTTGTTTAGAAAATCAATTAATTCCAACTTCATAGTAGTACAGATCTATGTAGATGATATTATATTTGGTGCTACTAATGAATCTTTGTGCAAAGAATTCTCAAAGCTAATGCAGAAAGAGTTTGAAATGAGCATGATGGGAGAACTCAAATTCTTCCTTGGACTTCAAGTCAAACAATCTATGGACGGGGTGTACATCCATCAAACCAAGTACACAAAGGAACTTCTCAAAAAGTTTAAGATGGATGATTGCAAACCTATGAACACACCTATGCATCCCACGTCCATACTGAACAAAGATGATAAAGAGAAAAAGGTAGATCAGAAGGTATACAGAGGTATGATTGGATCTCTCTTATATCTAACTGCTTCTAGGCCTGATATAATGTTCAGTGTTTGCTTATGTGCTCGATTTCAATCTGATCCTAGAGAATCTCATTTATCAGCAGTTAAAAGAATTTTTAGATATTTAAAAGGTACTACTAATCTTGGTCTGTGCTTTAAGAAAAATGAAGATTACAGATTAGTTGGCTTTTGTGATGCTGACTATGCTGGAGATAGAATTGAAAGAAAAAGCACCAGTGGGGGATGTCACTTCATTGGAGCTAATCTAGTGTCATGGTCAAGCAAAAGACAGAGTACCATTGCTCTATCAACTGCTGAAGTAGAATATATATCAGCTGCAAACTGCTGCTCACAACTTCTCTGGATCAAACACCAATTGGAGGACTACAATGTGTTTGTAAGTAGTATTCCACTAATGTGTGATAATACTGCTGCAATTAATCTGTCTAAGAATCTAATTCTTCATTCTAGGGTTAAGCATATAGAAATCAAACATCATTTTATCAGAGACTATGTGCAAAAGGGTGTTTTTGATGTTCAATTTGTAGATACTGACCATCAATGGGCAGATATCTTTACTAAACCTCTTGCTGAGGACAGATTTATTTTTATCAGAAAACATCTTAACATGTTGTATGTGGTTTAATTTAGTATATGTATTGATTGCATGTTTTATCAGCGCGTCCACTGGTTTTGGCGTCCAGAGCACGTGTAGTCTACGCGTCCACTACTGTTGGTGTGCCGCGTCCACTACATATGTTTTTATGCGTCCACCCTCAATCTTTTGTGGACCCAATCTTACATACATTTGTTTTTAAAATATTTGCATCTTTATATATCTGAACTCAGTTATCTTAAAACGTTTGATTTTAATCATTTCCTTGCTGAGTCAGCTACTTCCATCAATCCCATCGTAACTTTTTACGGTCCCAATAAACCAACGTCGTTTTTTCACTAAAGCCTTGTCTAATCAATCTTTTCTTTTTGAATTTTCCTTGAAAACTGTTGGTATTCGGAAACTCTTTAAAGGTAACTCCTTTCCCTCTGAAAAACCTTTCGCTACTCTTCATCTTTGATAACTTCTCTCTGAAAGTTTTCGAACTCTCCTTCTTCAAACCTAAACCTGTACTCAAGAACTCAACAATGGCTTCAACCTCAACTCCCGAGCCTGCCTATGTTACTGACATCATTAATATCGCTGCTGAACATCATTTTAACTTTGAAATTCTGTGTGAATACAACTTGGATGTAAGCAAGTTCATCAACGCTGCTAGTTGGGATGGTTTGTTTCTGGAAAAGGTCTCGATTTATCCAGACTTAATAAGGGATTTCTGGAGGAAACCAACGATTTCTAACACTGAGGTAGTAGGGTTTGTTCAAGGCAAGAAGATAACTGTCTCTGAGAAGACCATCTCTGATGCAATCGTTTGGGCCCAAGAGGGTTTAATCATGACAGAAAACTGGGAAGAAGATCTTGGTGGTATAGAAACCATCGCGGTTACACTGATGCGAGAAGATACAGTGAGGACTCACTCATGGAAGTCATCTGAAATGAAGGATCACATCAGGATTCTTCATCAGATTCTGAACAAGGCAGTGCTTCATAAGGCAGGGTCTAAGGACAACCTTTCTGCCCTTCACAAGTTCTGTCTCTGCAACTTGGTCTATGAGACTAAAATAAACCTACCATGGATCCTGTTTCATCGCTTCAAGGATGTCATTCCAAACAGAGAAACCGCCTCCCACATCACCTTCTCTCATCTTCTGTCAAAAGTCTTCAAGCAGCAAGGCTTGTATGATTACTTAGATGCAAAGCCTCAAGAAGAACAAGAAAAGATCTTTCGTTCGAAGGGGATGCAAGCTGCCATTTTTGGAAAGAGCAACCTAAGCAGCATGCATCTTGACACATACAAACTTGTTGAAATGTCAAAGCAAGAAGAGAAAATGAAGATTAAGGAAGAAGCTGTTGAGGCCAACAATGCAGCTATTCTTGGTCTCAAGAGAGGAACTAAAAGGAAAACTGTGGCTGTCAGGAAGCCTGTTCCTAGAAGGCCTACTAGAGGCATTGTTATCAATGAGCCTGGGAATGAGGCTCCTCAACTTGTTCCTCGACCTGCTCCCAAGAGAGCTAGAAAGCTGGTTCTGCCTCAAGATGATGATGAAGATGACAATGTTCCTCTGGGAACAGTTTTAAAGAGGAAAGCAGCTGCTGTTGATGATACTGCTGCTGATGCTGCTGTGCCTACCAAAAGGAGGCAACCTGCAAGGAAAGCAAGAACTTTTGCAGCCTCTGAGGTAAACACCTCTTCTGATGTTCCTACTAATACTGTGAGTGATGATGCCCCTACTCCGGGAGTAGGATTCTTTGATAATGTATATAGACCTACTTTACCCACACCTCAACCCTCACCACAAAGAGAACAACCTGACCAAACCTCAAATCCATCTTCACCACAAATTAGCCCAACTCAATTAACCACACCCCAACCTACACCACTCAAAACCCTCTTTCCACCCATAATTCCTGACTCGGATCCTTGGTTTCATCAAGAGGATGATGGAATTTGCAGAGGTGCCCCCTTTCCTAAACCTCTAAGAAAACTCTTTCCACCAATTATACCCTCATCCACTATTTTTGCAAATAAGTCTGAGAACTGGGCTCAGGTCAAGAGAAATTGGAGAATTCTGTTCCATACTCACCAACCTGACCCTGAAATTAACCTTGAAATTCCTCTGACAAGGTGGTACTCTCATCCTGATTATGACTATGAACCTTATGAGGAATACCCCTGGACCACCAAATACCCAAACTCTCAGCCCCCCAAAGGTCCCTTTCCATCCGAGATGAACAACCACCATGGCCCTCTCCTCACCCATCTACCTCTCAACCGTTTCCCTCAAAGAAAAATTTACCCCAACCTACAAAAAACCCCACCATTGATTCCTCACACTGAAGGAGTAGCAAGGCACATCATTCCTGTATGGGAAACTGATCCTAAGAGGAACAGACTGCCTTCCTTACCTGAGAAGAAAGCTAGATCATCTGCGCACGTTCCAATTATTTTGGATGCAAACACAAAATGGATGAAATTTGAGTATCCCAGCATCTATGGAAGTGCTTCAGACCCCTTCGCAGATCAACTGATTTATAACATTCTGAAGTGGGAGTTCAGCTACTTCCAGATTGAAAGAGCTGCACATTGGGTTCCTATCACATGGCTGAGACACAATAAGGAAACACGTGTAGGCATTGCTCCCTACCCCATCTGTCCAAGGCTTGGCATGATAGACCTCAACAAGGACAAAGACATGAGGCGCAGAAGAAATAAAGGAGTCATGCCTGAAGCTCACTCTGCTATGCTGGACTTGTCTCAGGAATTCTTTGATCCCTCCGAGCTTGACTTCTATCTGTATATGGAGGATGTGCAGAATATTGGAGAAATGAAGGCTGCAGACTTCTGGTTGTCTCACATCATCCACTGCACCAGGGAAGCTTCTTCTTCTGGCTTGACTCAAGAAGAGAAGAAAGACATTCCTAAGTTCAGAGGAAAGTGTGGCCTATCCAGAGTAAGGCACATGATCTACAAAGATCTGTGGGCACTTCCTATTACCAGCAGGGATGTGGAGGAAATTATTCCTATCCACTGGGCAAAGGATTTACCTCAGAAATCTGTTACAGTTGCCACTGCACCTCCAGCAACATCTTCCTCTGATCAGGTAGCCCAAGAGTTGATTGTAGAAGGCCCTGAACTTGATGAGCAACTGTCTTCTCAGCCTACTTCAGTTGAACCTCCATCTGCACAAGCTAAGCAGTCTGCTGAGGTTGGTGTCTCTAAGCAAGGAGCTGAGTCTGCTAAGACTTCTTCTCAACCATTAGCTCTTGCTATGGTCAGACCAGCAGCCCAGGCTCAAGACACTGTCTCTGACACTGCTGAGAGCTCAAGACAACTTACCTTGCCACCCAATCTTGAAGACATCATTGGAAAAATTGTTGATGATAAGGTTGGCAAGATAGTTGAGGAAAAGACTGAACAGATGGCTCAACAGATTGAAGAAAGGGTGCAGAAGCAAGTTCAAGACTCTCTGGCCCCTACAAATGCAGTGATGAATCAAATGCTGGCTCTGATATTGGAGTTTCAGAGGATTCAAAATCCACATTCTAACCAACCACCTCCTCCACCACCTCCTTCTACCTAAAAACTTTTTCCTTCTCTGTTTTATCTTTTTGTTGTTTGCTGACAATGATGGTCCACTCCCTTTTACCTTTTTGTCTGATGACAAAATAGGGGGAGAAAGGAAAGATTAAATTTTATAATACAGAGATTTTTTTAAAAAAAGTACATAGTTGTCTGCATATGCATAAGTATATATTCATTTTGCTGATACTATGCCTTGACATTCTTTTTATGACTTTGCTTCGATAGTGCTTTGAATTCTAAATGTTTAATAGGCTGCTATCTTGATCTGTTAACCAATATTATATTGCAAATAAGACTTAGCTTATTATGCCTTAACTGCTTTTATCTGCTGACTGCTTTGTCTTAGGGGGAGCCTTATAAGCTCTCTTAAACTCTGCAAAATAAATTTAATTAGTTTTTGTCATCATAAAAAAGGGAGAGATTGTTGGAACCAAAATAATTTGGATTAAATAATCTATAGGTTTTGATGTTAACAATGAGAATTAAATTTGTGTAGCAAAGTGTTAATGCTTTGAATCTAACAAGTGCCTTTAGTCTTAAAGAATCTCTGTTCTTATATGTTAAAATGTTAAGTCTATTCTCTTTGCAAATCCGCGTCCATATACTTTATATTGAATATTTTATACTGAAAGAGTGGTCGAGTCCACTCTATCAAGGATCTCCCTTTGACTCAAGTGCCACGTCAGTGGACGAGCGCTTGAATGTTTCCAGTGGACGGAGAATTTCTTTTCATGTAGACGTGAGCTTCTCTCAAATAATAACCTTAGTTTTCTATTGCCACGTCACTGGACGGAGATTTCAAATGTCTCAAGTACTGGCAAGACCGATGTTTTAAGTAGACGAAGTTTTGGTTGCCACGTCAGTGGACGGAGCCTTAAAACTCTCCTTACTTACCTTGCCTTTGCTTTCGTTTGTTGGACGAAGAATTTTAAGCATTTATACCAATCTGAACCAAAGCGAATTTATCTCTTATGATTGATATTCATTTCACTTCATTTATAATGGTTCTTCTCATTTTCTATTAACGGTTCTTGTTGCCTTGTTTCAATGAGAGAGACATAGTACAAATAAGGAATTGCAAAAAGCAGAATAGTACAATGCAAAACGTTGTGTACCCTGTCACCTTTTACGCTGAAACAACTGGAACTTGTACAAGGAAGGCAAAACTGTTTTTCAAGCTGCTTTTGCTCAGAGGTGTGCCATTACATGCAAGAATTTGTCAAATAGTACAAAGGCCACGAGCAAGCTGAGTCTCAACGGATATTTACTTGGTTGATTCTATTACTAAACGGAAAATTCAAAAACAACCGTTAAAGATGCTGAAGAGAAGATCAAGGTCCCTATAAATAGATGACTAAAGCTTTTGAAGGAACAACTTTTGCGCATACAAAGAAATCTCAAGAAATCTCTTGCGAGCAAATATTCTCTTATTCATTCAAAAAGCAAAAGTCTGTAATATCATAGTTTGAATATTGCTATAATATTCATCTGATCTTAAACTTTCACATTCTCACACATAGTGAGTTAGAAGATCAAAGAAATCAAAACTCTTTATTAGAGGTAGAGCCTGAAGAGGCTTGGTAAGAAAGAAATACTTGTGAGCCTGGAGAGGTGTTGAATACTTGGTGTAATCTATTTGGAAAATAGTGGAGAAATCCTTCAAGTAGAAGGGACTGGACGTAGCTCTTGGTTGGAAGAGAGTGAACCAGGATAAAACATCTTGTGTGAATCTTCTAATCCCTTATCTCTTTGGTTTTACGTGTTTATACTAACTGTGGGGATTTGAACTTGAATTTGTTATTCTTTCAAAAGACTATTTTTCTGTGTGCTTTATTCTGCCTCCTTATCTTTGTGTGAGAAAATCTATTTTGAAAAGGCTGTTTTCGAAAAATATTAACAAACACAATTTAACCCCCCTTCTTGTGTTTGCCTGTGTCAACTTCAGTTGCAAGGCCAACGGCGCGGCGGCTGACGGCCTAGACACGGCGGCAGCGGTGGTGGCTCATCACTGTAACAACTCAAACCAAAACAAAAAGAAACTAGCATCAAGGAAGAAGAAAAGGGAGGTTTAAGTGACAAAGAAGGTGGAAACCACCATAAAAGAACGGCGGCCGGAGCTTACCGCGGCGGAGCTCCATTCGCGCGATGGGGCTAAGTTGCAGTGGCGGAGGACACGTTTTCGCGGTGGAGGGGACGAACCAGGCGAGCAGGCGGCGGCGTGCGGTGCGGCTCCCCTGTCGCACCATCGAATGGCGAGCAGCGGCCGGCGACTGGGCTGGGAGGCGCCGGTCCGAGCAGTAGAGGAAGGAAGGAGGTGAAGTTGGGAGAAGAAGAAGTGAAAAAAGAAGAAGGAGGAGAAGTGTAGGGGGAGGGGGTTCTCTCGAGTGTGAGAGAGAGAGGAAAGATAAAATAACAAAATTTGATTTACTAAATGGTTAGATACAAAATGAGTGATAAATATTAAGCCTAAAAATAAACACGTTTTTAGTTTTTGAATCTAAAAATAAAAGGTGACAAATATATCCTTTTAAAATTTGAAATAAAATAGAGATTGATAGTTGAATTGACCAACTAAGAAAATCCACGGTCCAACATTTAATCTCCGATTAATGTCAAACCAAAATATTTTCAAATCTAAAATCAAATAGAGTAATGTATGAAATAATTTTCTTTCAACTATATCATTTAAAATATTTTTCTAAATAAATACTAATAGTGACAATAATATGATATTATTGTGTAGTAAGCGTGCATACACTGAAATAAGTCAATGTTAACGCACTCAATAAAGTAACTTTTAAAAGAGTAAATAAATTACTCAAGATTAAGTGTCATAAAATAACAAAATTTAGTGTCCAAAATAATTATTATTCCAATAAAAATAATATAAACTAACATATTTTATCGATATTGAGAAACGGTAAAAACCAGGGTGTCACAATTAGGGTTGCAGCTTTAATTTTTAAAAAATGGGTCTCTTTTGTTTTCGTTTTTTACAGCCCAATGTCACTCCCTTTTTTCATTAGGTCATGAAGGTAGACTTAAGGGCTCATTTGGTGGTTATGATAGGATAGGGGGCGGATAGGATAAGAGAGCAGGATAGGAGTATGATAGGATATCAGCAGGATAAGCTGTTATCCTATCCGATGTTTGGTGTCCACCAGATAACTAACTGGATAGCATTGTAATTTTAGTATGAATTTTAAAATTTTCGTTTTTGTTCTGAGTGTTTTCATATTTTATTAGATTTAAGTTTTTTTTTATAATTTTAATTTTTTAAATTTATATAAAAAGACAAAACTGTCCTTGTGATAAAATTACATATAATATTTTAAATTTTAAAATTTTAAAATATTGTTTAACTTAAATTAATTTTTTTTATAATTTTAAATATTAATTTTTAGTTTTTACTTTACATATAGTTAAAATATTAGAATATTTTTTATTTAGTTTTTAGTTTTTTACAATAATATACATTAATAAAATTAGCCTTGTGACAAAAAAAAATAATTTTTAAAATAATTTTTAATATTTTATGTTTTATTATACCTTTTTTGTAACCATATTATATTTTATTATACTTTAATACTTTAATTATTTTATATATAAAATATTTTTATACTTTATTATATTTTAAATCATCTTATCCTATCCTGTTGAGTTCTAACTTAGCTCCCCCTCAGGATAAAATTTTAACTAGATGGACAAGATAGCATAGGTGACAAGATAGACTTATCCTATCTTACTGGCTCATCAAACAATAGTTTCAGACATAATATGTTAGCTTATCCTATCCTATCTCTCTTATCCTGACTACCAAACGAGCCCTAAAAATTCACTTTATTGAATTGAATGAATAGAAGTGTTCACTGTAGTATGAATATATATGAGTTTTTTTAACATAGAATGGGCCTAACTATTGGTTCGTTGTTTTTTTAATCAAGTGTATTATATTAATTCATTGTTTTCAATATTAAAATATGTAAAATAAAAAATATATATTTAATTAAAACAGGTTTAACCATGGTTGGACCCTGATCAGATTAGTGAACCGTGAACCAATATCTTCATCTGTTTAATGACCAGTCCAACTTTTGAAACCTTGGTTGACACCACCCATCTTGGCACAGTTGGTAGACTAAAATAATATTTAACGTACTAAATTGACCTATAAAAAAAATGAAAAAAATTTCAAAATCTTGTATATAAGTCTAGTACTTAGTGCAATCAGTGGGTGAGTAAACCGAATGCCTTACTGCAATCAGATTAGGGGGAGGAATTCATGGTGGTGTTAGAATTTTTCAAAATGACATGTAAGTATAGTTTGATTATTTCCTTAGAAAATGTCAATATAATTTCCACTTTCTTAGGATCCGTGAAGCTGACTCCCATTTTATCCAAAAAAGAAAAAGGATCCGTAAAGCTGACGGGCCCTTATCCTGTTTTGAATTCAATTATTTACAACACCCACCCGAGTTGGCTCGTTTTGTAGACTTTGTTCACTGCAAAAGCCAAAAAGTACCAAACCTGAAACGAGGTGAAAAGGAAGACGAGAAGCTGTTGATATGATAATGGAGAAATTGAAAATGGCGGTGAATGAGATAGCCTATGCTCGCAAGGCACCGCTTTCTTCTTCGTTCCACAAATTCACTTCATCACTTCGCCGCCTCCTTTACCAAAACCACATCGTTCGACCTCACGGGTAACTAACAATTTCCTTCTTCTTCTCTCACTTTCACATTGCCCTGTTCGATTCCCAACAAAAAAGATAAACAAATTAATGTTTAATGGAGAATGTTTATTTATTTCATTTTTGGTTAATTTGTGCTTGCATGTTTAGTTTGCCAGATCCTGTGATTAGCGTGGGTAGTTTGACTAGTGGAGGCAGTGGGAAGACACAGATGGTTGAGTTCATCGCTCGCTGGTTAGCTGATTCTAGAATTTCACCTCTCATTTATTCTGGGGTATTCTCCTTTCCTTCATTATTTTTCCAGTTTTGTTTTATAGTTGTGTCATGTGAACCGCGCTTGAATTTTTCATTCCATATATTGTAAAATTTGAAGTTTGAAATTTACATTTGGTATTAAAAAATTATAGGTTTAATTAATCCGTAAGTGATTGAATTATTTAAGAATTTTCAAATAGGTCTTTGATGGCTGAATTTATAGAAAAATTGTAATTCAATCCTTTGAATACTTTTTTGTTATGGTTTCATTAGAGTTTCAAAATATATATAGACCTATTTGAATTTTCCGAAAAAATATATGACCGACTAGATTTTTTTTTTTGTTTTCAAAAGTTCTGGGACCCACAATTAATGATTGAATAGATCACTTGACAGAACTAATAGATACTTAATGAAACCCTAATAGAAAAGTGTATGAGGAACCTAATTACAAATTTTGTATAGAGATCTATTTGAAAATTTCCAAATATCTCAGGGACTTACATTTTAAAAAAAAAATTTAATAACAATCATAACTGAAGTTTACTTTAGCTACACTTGCAGCTCTCTGTTTTAGAAATTTGGAAGTTACATCAACATCTTATGTTATCATTACCTTTACCGCTTTTTCGAAAGTGATAGTTGAAATTATATTGACATCCTTTATAGAGGTGCACATAGCTTTTGAAACAACTGCTGTGTCGAGTGTAACTAAGGTGAACATTGACATCCTTAAGGATTTTTTTTTTAATTTTTTTTGGGGGCGGTGGTTGTGTAGAAAATAGTTTTATTTTTCAGCTTCATTCATTACGATACAATAGTACCCACCAAAGTTAAAAATTAAAGAAAATTAAATTCATAGGATGCAACCTAGCAGTATCTAATAGTGTGAGGGGTGACCGGTATGGTATCATTGCAGGTATGTATCCCCCACAAGTGCGGCAACTATTTTGAAGTATGAGTGCATCCTAATTCAGTGATATCCATTTATTATTTGCCTTTTCATAGATTAGTGTGATACAATGGCTAAAGTTTTCAGTAACAATAGGAATTACTTCGGCACTAATATGATAGTCCGTGGTTATGGCTAGCTATTTTCCTTGATTTTCAGACCATAAGTTATTGAAGATATTATTATTGAGAGTTCATGTGAAAATGCAAACTAAATCGTCAATGTCTGTTCATTTCTTAGTTTTATCAGTAAGTTGCCTAGCTTAATTCAAATATCTCTTCTTCAAGCAGCGTTATGGAGGTGGCGTTGAAGCCAAGATGCATTGGAGGCATTTATATGTGACAACATATTTTGGTATGGGCGCAAATAGGGTTTCTCTTGGATATATTTTTAATCATGGTATTCCAGTTACAATTATTCATGATGAAATGCAGGTAATCATCCTCTTCTCCCCACCCTCCCATTTATTTGTTGATCTACTATTGCATATATTTTTTTTCACAAAAAACTGTCCTGAAAAGAACCAGTGAACCAATTAATATCTCATACATTAATTTATATTCATTCTTATTTGGTGGTGGTTAGTGACATTTATGCTTTAAATTAAGATATTTTCCATTCAATGGCGGACCTTGGTGTATCATGGGGAGCAACGGCTTCCCCCCAAAAACAAAAAATATTTAACATTTTTTTAAAGAAAAAGTTAATGCTTTGCCCCTCTCATTTTAAAGAAAAAATTAATAGCATCCTCATCCTATTAGCAAAGGCAAGTGCTGTTGTGAATTCATGAATGCAATCTAAGATACCCCCAACAAGAACTCTTTGGAGGTTTTCGTAAGTTTCTTTTTGTCATCGATTTATGATGTAATCTCTATATATTTTGTTTTGCAATCTTCCTCGCTTTCTTTATTTCTGATGTGTTCTCTTTTCGGGCTTTATTATTTTGTTTATGCATATTTTTTTAGATTGAGTTGTTGATTTGTGGACTTTTAATAAATTATATGTAATTAATTTCAGATGTTTTAGGAGTGGTATAATTTTTTGAAAAGAAAAAATGGTTAAACATATGAAAATTGATGTATTTTTTCAAAGAGTTGAATTGGTATTGACAGTGTAAGTATTTTACACAGTCAACCAATTTGAAATCGACTTTTAAGGTAAATAAGATAAGAGTCAAACATTTTTATAATGTGTCAGTTTCTAATTGATTGTTAGCATAAAAATCTTTACACTAAAAGTCCATACCAACTAAATCCTTTTTCAAAAGGGAAAAGTGTGAAACAAGATGAAAATTGTATAACTTCCACATCTTCACTTTAAAAACATTATTCTAATGATCTAATAGTTCGATAGGACGGGTAACCTTTGATAAAATTATGTATAATTCATATGAATTTTAGTTACATTATTTGAGTTAGTAGCTAGTGGCTCCCCCGAGGGTTTCAGTCAAGATCCGCTGCTGTTTCCATTGACATGGCATTTACTCTAAATGGCATCATTTTTATGTATCGTAGGATTGGAGATTTGGGCATGATTTGGATATTTTAATGGTTAACGGGTTAACTCCTTTGGGTAACCTTCAACTTTTGCCACTTGGACCTTTAACAGAACCCTTTGCTGCACTTAGGCGAGTTGATGTAGTTGTGATCCATCATGCAGACTCGGTATGTTAAAATAATATTCCTAGTTTGTTTTTCAAGGAAATAATTTGCAAATTTTTTTTGGCAACCTTTCCTTTCATCATTTCACTTTTCTCGTTTAGGTGGCATGTAGGTTTACAAATTTATGAAATATGTTGTTATACTGAAAATTTTACTTTCGGATTCATAGGTTTCTGAGCATATTCTCGAGGATATTGAGTCAATGCTCCAAGGAATTAAAGTATCTGTTCCTATTTTCTTATCAAAAATGGATCCAACATACTTATTTGAGGTGGGAGATATCAATGTCAAAATACCATTGACTGCTCTCCATGAAGCTACTATATTATGTGTTTCTGCTATTGGTTCTGCAGAACCTTTTGTGAAGCGAATTGAAAAGGTATTCTCCTTAATAATCTTTCGTTATCTAAATTTTTTTTATGATAGTTATTGGAGACTAACCTAAATACAAAATTATAAATTGACAAAAACAATTTTAACATGTCGAAATTTATCTACCATTTTATTTAAAATCATTAAATTATTAAATCCTTAAACATCCAAGGATAGAAGTAAAATAACTAAACAATTGATAACTAAAATAATTAACTAAGAGGGTGAGCTGCTTGTTGTAACTGTCTAATATATATTATGGTAACATATGTCAGAAAAGGATTAATGTCTATTCAATTGAAAGGCAGGAAGGGGTACATGGATGTTCCAGACATGATGAATGACATTCCCCAACCCCTTTGTCTTCCATGATATACAATAATGTTGTATACAATTTAAAGTGCATTTTCCTTCTTTTTTTGCTTACTTTGTCTGTATTTATTGAAGTCCGGATAACTTGATGCAGATGGGAGCCCTTTATGTTGATCGAGTAGATTTCAGTGATCAGGACAGATTCCATGATAGGGTACATTTATATCTCTTGAATTTGGAAGAAATAATTTGTTTACTGATCACCACAAATAACTGCATGAGGATCATTATGAGTGTTGCCTACTTCTATTTATTTATTTTGAATTTTCTCATGTAACTCAGCGTTAAATTGACTTTGATGTGAATCTCATTTTTTCAAATAATCTAGGATATTAAGATGATCAGAAACAGACTTCAAGAACTAGAGTTCAAGTTTGGTTCCAGGCCAATTGTTGTTTTAACTGAAAAGGTGAGTAGACATACTCCTCATATTTGTGTTGTTCTGTATGTATTTAATAACGTAAATATGTTTGTAATCTGGATTCATAACCCCCTTAATTGAACTTTTGACTTGGCAGGATTATGATAGGGATCGGAAGATTCTTAAGCAATTATATCCATTTAAAGTTTTAGTTCTTTGTTCTACATTAAAGGTTGTGCCCTACAGAGGAGGCACAGAGGATGGCTTTAAGAAATTTATCAAGGACAAATTGAAATTAGAATTGCCTGCCGCAAATTAGTCTCAGCTTGTTGTAAGCTCTTCTTTTACATGCATATGGTTAACATACCAAATATTGTTTGCTAGCTTTCTGTTTTGCAGTTGCAGTTATGTTATTGGTCCTAGTTATTATTATATTCATGGAATATATATTTTTCCCCAATTACACGAGCGAGAACCCTTGAAACCAAGTATACATGAGTAGTTCTAGATATTGCATGTTGTTGATATATATAACCATCTTCATGAGTTAAGTTGTTTTGGCCCAAGTTTATCAGATTATAGAAACTATATACTCTTTAGCATGAGTTAATTACCATGAGTTAACTCGTGACCTGGGCGTGAAGTTTGGGACACTCCCCCAGGAGGCTCAGATTGCTCTTTGCTAATTCAGTCAGTGTTTCTGTGACATGCTCTTGTAGTCTTTTGTGTTTCTGTTTTCTGTTCCGGTGTTCCCTGACTTCTACATGTACCAAAAACTGAATAAATATATAAAAGTAGAAGTGTGAAGTGTCTATTCAATTACATGTACTAAAGACCTCACATACTTCACCGTAGAAGGAAAGCAACTCACCAGAAACCACCCTTTCATTTTATTTTATTTTTTTAATCTTTCTTGCACTTAGATTTTCTTAGACGTAATCATAGACTATATAGTTCACTGGTAATTGGGTTAACTTGTATATACAGATTCATGTTCAAACTTATTTTTTTCTACCTATCACTCTTTATGTTTTCTTAATATTTGATACTTATTGAACACTTGAGCACACAATTTTTGTTTTCTTGGTTTAAAGGGAGGCTCATAGGAGGCCTTACATGCGAAAGGGGGAGAGTGAAGGAGGGAATAAGAATGGGAAAGAGGGGTAACATATTGCAGGAATTTGAATCTGTATACTCACAATTCATATCTTGAACATTAACCAATTGAGCTTACTCAAGGGAACTTAGCACAATTTTATTTGTCAAGTATCGAGTCGTCGATCGTCACAAACTTGATAAGAATCATAACGTGAAAATGATGAACACATCTCAAGAGAGAGATGGTTTTCCTCTCCATTCCAATTTGATTTTGTTAATTACATTAGCACACTTGGACTCCCTGTTGTTTCAGCATTTTTAAATTAGATTAACATTGATCTTGCAAATTAGTAAATACTTGAAAATTGATTATGGATGGTTTTTTCTCCCAAGATTGATAACGAGAATCAAGAAAGAATACTGGCAAAATCGTCAATAAGTTTTCATGCACATACATTACATGCTTTTAAAGCTGATTTTATGAAGGTTAAATAATATACCTAGGCATGGTTGGCTTCCTTTAGTCTTTTCTTGATTCTATAAAAATTATACTCATTGTACCATTCAACGTTTAGAATTTATATCGGGGTTTATATGTTCCTCAAGACTTTCAGGGTTGAAGAAGTGCTAATTACATACATGAATTAAATTGATTAGCTCAAACACCAAGAACACTCAAATATGATACAATTGCTCGTATGCAAGCCTAGCCTCGACTTATTATAATTGATTGGATTTTGGCAAGATTATTTGGAGCAATTACTCAAATTTTTTTTTTTCATATTTGGAGCAACCACTCAAAATGGTTGGGTTGCGATGAAAGCGGTTTGTGCATATCATACAGAGCTGAAAATACCAATCCATCCCTGGGAGGTCCTTTATTTTAGTTGTTAACTTATTGAGCCTATCATTGAACTCAAGTGAGATATTATTATAATTGGACACAATAATTCCCACCAACAAAACTTGTACTTCTCTCCATTGGCAAGCACCCCGTGGGAGATAAACCTCCCGGGGATATCTTCTTAACTCCAAGACCGTAGAGTTTCTTGAGCTATCCCAGCCAGAAATTCTGATATTCCCTTGGTGTGTGTTTGGATGGGACATTTCAAAATTCCAAGGAATTTGAAATGCTAGGCAATTCAATTACTTCAATTTGATTCCCTTCATTTCTAAATTTTTTTGTTTGGATAAAGTAATTAAATTCCTTCATTTGTAAAATTACTTGTTTGGATAAAGTAATTAATTTTCTCTAAAATCCTTATTTAAATAAAGTAATTTTTTTCTTCTTTCATGATTTCGTTTATTTTAGATTACATTTTAAATTTGATTATCATGATTTATAATACATATTTTAGTCTTTATTATGATTTTTAAACAAACGTTCTAAAAAGAGGATCATACTAGAACAATCAAACTCAAATCTCAACCTAATGATCCAAATTCAAACCACCAAGTTAGACTTGGCCCAACCCAACTATAATGGACTGAAACAAAAATAAACTAAAAACAAGAAACTAATTAATAAAAAAAGACCAAATAAAGATCTTCTTCTTCACTGAAACTTTGTCTCGTCTATGCTGGACTCGAGGAAACAATGGTGGACAGCGTGAAATGGACGGCAAGCAACGAACGGAACGCATATAGCACGCGGTGAAGGCGGTCCTTGGCATCTGGTTCGCAGGGACAATGGAAGGCAGTTTCAGATCTATGGGGCTGAGAGAGTATCGAACCGAGAGGAATTTATAAATTCCTTCTATCTAGGTGGGATTTGAAATACTCTCATTTTCACTAAAACAAATACCCTCTTCAAATTCCAGGAATTTTAAATTTCACATGATAATGTGTCCAAGCAACACAATTTAAATTCAAGTATTTTAAATACCCTCAAACATTACTTCACCCTCTACAATACTCCATCCAAACATAGCCTTGGTGTATATTGAGATGCCCTGCCAGGGATTGCATAGTAGTTCTCTAGGAAGTCGTATGTTCGTAGACTTGTTATGTGCAATGCATTGGGGCCTCTTTTGCCCTAATTTCTCCAAGATAGGCACTTGATTTCTTTTGGTATCTGGTGTAGTACTCGAAACTACTTACATTATTGTATCACATGATGCAACCCAAAGTTGAAAATAATTTAATAATGTACTTTTTGCAAATATGCATTTGATCAATATATACTATAAAATTTAATCAAAAATAGAAAAAAATTGTGCACATTATACAACCAACTCTGGAATAATTAACATTACTGTCTTTACTATAAAGCCAAAAGAAAAAAAAAATAAAAGACTTTAAACTTATTACTTTTTTAAATGAAAAATGATAGGTAGAGAAGATTAATATTCCATAAATCGTATAGCACTCAAGAGAAGTCATCTTTAAAATATCGGCAAAAAGTAATATTGTGAACAAAAATATTGTAATCACAGTTCCATTATCCGTTACTATATAATTTGTGAATCTTTATGAACAATGTTCCCACCCAGTCTATTATTATATATTAAAATTAGGTGATCTATTAATTATCAATTTACCCCTTGCTAGCAATGTGTCAGTCTTTGGTGAAAAGCTTTTCTGCTCAAAACATGAATGCCTTTTTTTTTTTCCGCTCAGTTCACTTTCATTCCTCTTTTTTTTTTTTCCCTTCAGTTTCATTCTTTTAAAATAGTGTTGAAATTACTATAAATTAAAATTAGGTGATCTATTATCAATTTTCCCCTTTCTAGCCACATGTCAGCCTTTGGTGAAAAGTTTTCCCGCGCAAAACGTCAAAGTCTTCTTTCTACTCGGTTCACTTTTATTCTTCTTCTTTTTTTTTATAATTTTTTTCCAGTTTCATTCTTTCAAAATAGTTTGAAACTACATTGTACGGGTACTCGGGTCTCATCCTTTGAATTTCATCTTCTTCATTACATAGTAACATCATCTCTAAGTACTATGATATTTATGTTTTATTTTTAAAACAAAAATCTCATGGTACTTCTTTTGATTATATATTTATTTTTGACTCTTCTTTCTTTCTATATTCAACTTAAGAATGAGGTTGCTTTGACACTTAAGTGCATGATTAAGATTTGATTAAGAACTATAGATGGTGGAAGGCTTTTTGATTAAGATTTACTATGCTGTCAAATGACTATTGTATAAGGTAATGTTTCATTTGATGTTTGTTTCCTATCAATAATTTGTTAGAGCCTAGTTTTGCTTAGTCGAGGTTAATATGAGAATGTTTCTTTCCAAAGAATTGTTGTTAAGTGGCTAATGATTTTCACTTATTCATTAAGTTGGTTCTACAGTAGGTTAACTTTACAAAGGATCAGCCACTAGAAAAGACTTTTGTAATGTATATGTACCACAGTGTTATAACCTTTAAGGTGTTTGATCTTTTCCTGTTGGTAAGTTTAATGAGCTACTGCAACAACTATAATTATATGGGACTTTCTTTCTAGTTTTTTATTTTTTTTATTTTATGTATTCTATTTCTACACTTTTGTGCACTAGCTGATTTTTATATGTAAGTTGCCTTCCCTCTGTTATTTGCAGCAGTGAGACAACAAGGCATAATAGTAGTGATTTCATGACTGAGGTTGAAGGTTGGGTGTGGTTAAATAAATTCTTTTCATATACAGTACCTTTATTGCTTCCAAGGGAATATTTACTATTATTTACTTAAACCCCACCGTCAAGGGTTGTACTTTTGGAACAATTTCGTGTTATACTGAACCAACAAACCTCATATTCGATATCTAAGCTTAATTTAGTAGTACAAAACTGTAAGAGAAATTTGGATAAGAAAATACTCAATGGTTTGAAAGTTGTCTGATTATGCTCCCATTTTGCTTTATTTAAGTTGGAATTTGGAACCTAAGGGCCAAACTTTAGTTCTACTGCTTAAATGAAGTTCTCTTATGCTATGCAAGTTTATTTTTACCTATTAGCATAGTTGGAAAAGAGTTTTTTTGCAGTTTTAATCACAATCACAATTTGACCATATATGAGAAGCCCCGACATCCCATTAAAGAAAACCCAAAATTTATTAAAAACTAATCGTGTTATTAGCGTTAATCGGTTTTATTAAAACAGTGAAAAAAATTAAACCTTAAAACATAAAACAACAAATATAAACATACATATCTATATATATACATCCTGTAATAGTACGGTAAAGGGAATCCCCTCAGTAGGATCCCGATAGGTACAAACTGGTACATAACAAAAATACATCAAAATACTGAAAGAAAGATGCCTCACCGACTCTCAGCACCCAGTCCCCTCTCAAAATACATAAAAACCTCACACACAAACCTATACCGATAACACTGGCCTAAGCTATCCTAAACTACTACCCTCACTACCACCCAGTGGTCTAGAAGGTCCTGCCTCTCCTTCGCTACCACTAGATGAGCTCCTGTCGGAAGGTCTCTGGAACACCTGTCTGTAAACTCTACTGTCTCGGGAAGGTAGTCTGGAGGATACTCGAGAAGACTCTGAACCAGTAGCTCTGACCTCAGGAAGTGCAGGTGCCTCTGGAACAGGCATCGGGCCATAAACTAGTGCAACTGGGTCTTCCTCCGGCACAAGTGCAAGCACAGGCTCGGGTTCTGGTGCTGGTGCTGGTGTGGGGATAGGTACCTCAAAGGGTACCATGGGAGGAACTGGTGCCATGCCCGGCATCGGCGGTATCTGACCGTCTGGAAAACCAATGGGAAAGGGAAGGGTAAAGCCGGCTCTGAAGGTGCCAACCAAACCTAGGGGATCTCCCTGTCCCATTCCGGTAGTCACCAAAACTGGACCCATGTAAACTTTGAAGCGGGTGACGGGGTCCCGAGCCACCCGTTGGGATCGATGAACTCAAAGTCAAAGGTCCTCGTGAGAGGGAACCCTGCATCCTGGGTCATCCAAGGATGATCCCATTGTGCCATCTGTCTGCTCTGGGTCTAAGGTACAAAATAAAATAAAACAAAACACCACATCAAACACAAGGGGATAAAAAACAATTTAACGTCAAACGTGGAAAGGGTTTAGCAACATTTAAAACTATAACAGCAAAATCACACCAAACATTCATCTCCACAAATCTCTGTATATAAATATATATAACATAACCATTCTCGATCACTTCTATGATTTTCCTCTATCCTCTATCATGATGCAATGCAATGCTGTATGTATACTCAGGTTTGGCCATATATCCGGATATCCATGTGGACACGTCTCCAGAGTCCCTGGTGCACATCCTCGTCCGCGGAGGGAGGATGCCCATGCAAAGTAATGGCACTATAGTTGCACAAATACACGACAGTGCACACCACTGATCCCCGGTCAGGGTGCTCATGCAATTCATGAACTATAGCTGCGACTAAAATAATAATAATGTCTGGAGTGGTCCCGCCAATAACCTAAACCCCGAGAATTCACCCTCCGAGGAATAGACCTCACAGACCATGTTTCAGGTCACCCATGAGAACATCACAGACCATGTTTCAGGTCACCCCCTAGTGCCCTAACCTTTCATCACTATCTCATAGATCACCTCAATAATAATCTCATCTCATCACCATATCACAAAGTCATCTCGGTTAGGCACTACTAACACATGTATTATGAATTCCCCACATACATCCATAACTCATCATGTCTCATCACTATTCAATCTCTAATCACAATCATTACCATCATAACAACAAGTCATCATTACAATCATCTCCAATATCATAAAATAATAAAATAAATATAATATAATCACATTTATAATCTAGTCAACACAAATTATACAGTCAATTCATCATGTAACAAGCAGTATCTCACAGACAATCAAATAGTCAAACAATCAACCTCAATAATAAAATAATATATTTTACGCATCGGCGATAAACACACAATTCCAATATCATCATTAGTACCCTCAAGTAGTTCCTAATATGATATTCACATTGTCTGTTATTCGCTTCCTAGTAGGGTTTAGGTCGCCCTACGCCATTATCAAATTAAATGCCACTTCGCCGTTTCCGACGTTAGATGGCTTCTTTCCTCCACCTGACAAGTCGAACGATCACCGAAACGTCACGAAACGAGCATTCCCTCTACGCTCTCAAATCTGCCTCGCTGACACTTCACCGTTTCAGACGTTAGATGGCTTCTTTCCCCCACCTGACAAGTCAAACGATCACTGAAACGTAACGAAATGAGCATTCCCTCTATGCTCTCAAATATGCCTCGCCTAGAACCAAGACCTCCGAGCCTCCAAAAATTCACCTAAACATCACATTGTGAAGCATACGTTACCACAAGTTCAAATTCGAAAACGGAATTGAATTCCGATAACCAAAACGAAAGATAACTCAAGAAACGTAACGAACAACATTTCGACTTAAAGAGAGTAAGATTTACCTTCACTATCGAAGAAAATAAGAAGAGAACGATGAAGACAACGTTGCCACGAACACAATGGTGTACTCGGAAACTCAACGGGATGATTGATCGGGACGAAAAATGAATCAAAAACTCACCCTCTCTCTTAAGTCTCTTCCTCTTTCTCTCTCTTTCTGTTCTCTGCCTTCTTTCCACTCTTTGCTCTCTGTTTTCTCAGTCTGGCTTAAGTGAACATTTTATTTTTGCAAGATCACGCTGCCACGTTTGAGCATGAAAAGGGCCACGCTTGAGCATGCCCACGCTTGAGCGTGAGAAGAAAGTACGCCACCGCGCCATGCAACCTATTAGGAGGTGCCATGTCAGCCCTTAATGACATGTGGAGGTCAACACATGACCTTGTCTGGTTGACTGGGGCGCTTGAGCGTGGATACACCCACGCTTGAGTATTGACTTCTGACCAGAAGTCAACTTGTTACATTTCGGGTTTTTTTCGACGTTCGATTGAGCTCAAATTTGAGATATAGGCTCATTAGGGCCTAATAAACAACCTCAACCCATAAAAAATGCCTAATCTAATCCCTAACTCCAAAACTCTTGGTTAACACTCGTACGCCTTATAGGCGATTGTTGGAACCAAAGTAATTTGGATTAAATAATCTCTAAGTTTGATGTTAACAATAAGGATTAAATTTGTGTAGCAAAGTGTTAGATTTAATCTAACAAGTGCCTTCAGTCTTGAAGGATCTCTGTTTTTATAAGTTAAAATGATAAGTCTATTTACTTTGCAATCCGCGTCCATATATTTTGTATTGAAAGTTTCCCAGAGTGGTCGAGTCCTCTCTATCACTGGAAGGATCTCCTTTAACTCAAGTGCCACGTCAGTGGACGAGCGCTTGAATGTTTCTTGTAGACGGAGAAATCCCTTTCAAGTAGACGCGAATTACTCTCCAATAATAACATTAGTTTTCTAATGCCACGTCACTGGACGGAGATTTTAAATGTCTTAAGTACTGGCAAGACCGTTGTTTTAAGTAGACGAAGTTTTGGTTTGCCACGTCTGTGGACGGAGCCTTAAAACTCTTCTTACTTACCTTGCCTTTACATTTGTTTTGCTGGACGAAGAATTTGAGCATTTATATTTAAATCAATCTGAACCAAAGCAAATTTATTTCATATGATTGATATTCATTTCAAATATCTATAATGGTCCTTCTCATTTTCTATTAACGGTTTTTATTGTCTTGTTTCTATGAGAGAGACATAGTACAAATAAGGAATTGCAAAAAGCAGAATAGTACAATGCAACACGTTGTGTATCCTGTCACCTTTTACGCTGAAATAGCTGGAATTTGTACAAGGAAGGCAAGATTGTTTTTCAAGTTGCATTTGCTCAGAGGTGTGCCATTACATGCAAGAATATTGTCACATAGTACAAAGGCCACGAGCAAGCTGAGTCACAATGGATATTACTTGGTTGATTCTATCACTAAACGGAAAATTCGAATACAACCGTTGATGATTCTGAAGAGAAGATCAAGGACCCTATAAATAGAAGACTAAGGCTTTTGAAGAAACAACTTTTGCGCATACATAGAAATCTCAAGAAATCTCTTGCGAGCAAATATTCTCTTACTCTTTCAAAAAGCAAAAGTCTGTAATATCATAGTTTGAATATTGCTATAATATTCATCTGATCTTAAACTTTCATATTCTCACACATAGTGAGTTAGAAGATCAAAGAAACCAAAAAACTCTTTATTAGAGGTAGAGCCTGAAGAGGTTGGTAAGAAAGAAATACTTGTGAGCCTGGAGAGGTGTTGAATACTTGCTGTAATCTATTTGGAGAATAGTGGAGAAATCCTTCAAGTAGAAGGGACTGGACGTAACTCTTGGTTGGAAGAGAGTGAACCAGGATAAAACAACTTGCGTGAATCTTCTAATCCCTTATCTCTTTAGTTTTACGTGTTTATACTAACTGTGGGGATTTGAACTTGAATTTGTTATTTTTTCAAAAGGTTGTTTTTCTGTGTGCTTTATTCTGCCTCTTTATCTTTGTGTGAGAAAACTATTCTTGAAAAGGTTGTTTTCGAAAAATATTAACAAACACAATTCAACCCCCCTTCTTGTGTTTGCCTGTGTCAACTTCAGTTGGTATCAGAGCTCAGCCTCAAAAGGGTTGAGCATCTAACAAGTGCTGAGGAAGTACGATCCAACCACCATGGATGCAGAAGGACAAGCTATCAACAGACCTCCACTCTTTGATGGAACTGATTATGACTATTGGAAGAAGAGAATGATGGCCTTCCTAGATGCGCAGAACTTAGACATCTGGGAATTGATAGAGAATGGCTATTCTGAGCCAAGAGGTGAAAATCAAGCAGTGTTGGCTAGAGCAGAATGGAGTGTTGATCAAAAGACTAGACATCAACTAAATCTCAAGGCAAAACATTACTTGATGTGTGCTATTACCATATCAGAACATGATAAAGTTCACAGCTGCAAACACAGCAAAGGAAATCTGGGATATACTAGCTCTTGCTCATGAAGACTCATCACAAGTGAAGGAGTCAAAGATAAGCATGCTGGTTCACTAGTTTGAACTCTTCAAGATGACTGATCATGAGTCTATAGATCAGATGTTTGGAAGATTTCAAACAATAACAAACAGCCTCAGATCTCTGGGAAAAATATACGAGAATAGAGATCATATCAGAAAGATTCTGAGAAGTCTCTCCAAGCAGTGGAGACCAAAGGTCACTACTATTTAAGAAGCTAAGAATCTGAATACGCTATCTCTGGAAGAACTTCTAGGATCATTAAAAGTTCATGAGCTTGAACTAAATGAAGAAGATAATTCCAGAAAGGGAAAGTCCATTGCTTTAAAGGCAAAGAAAGCAAGCTCTTCAAAAGTCCTCAAAGCTGCTGAGTCTTCAGATGATGCTGAACCTTCAGACAGTGATGAAGGATCAGATGAAGATGAATTATCTTTCATCTCCAGAAAGATACAACATATGTGGAGAAGAAAAGGTAATTTCAAGAGAAAGCCATTCAACAAGAAATTTTCTAAGGAGAAATCAGACTCCAAAGAAAAAGGTCCATC
This sequence comes from Echinosophora koreensis, assembly GCA_035048595.1. Lineage (NCBI taxonomy): Eukaryota > Viridiplantae > Streptophyta > Magnoliopsida > Fabales > Fabaceae > Echinosophora > Echinosophora koreensis. The sequence goes on from JAPCYP010000057.1 coordinate 3,300,187, forward strand.
TCTGTGCTTTGAATGCAAAAAGCCAGGCCATTTCAAAGCTGACTGTCCTGACCTAAAAGAGAAGAAGAAGTTCTTCAAGAAAAAGAAGGGCTTAATGGATACATGGGAGGACTTGGACTTATCCTCATCAGATGAGGAAGAGGAAGCAGAGGAAGAGGCAAACATTTGCCTCATGGCTGACACATCATCAGAAAATGAGTACACTGATGATGATGAGGTAACAGATTCTGAACCTTTTAGTCTCAAATATGCCTTTGATGAATTACTGCATGACTCATCCATATTATCTCATGAATACAAAAAGTCTTAAAAAGAAGTTTGCAAAACTAACCAAAGAATATGATAGAGTCTGCATTGAAAAACAAAGTTTAGTTCAAGAAAATGATAAGCTAAAATCAGAGAATGTCAGTCTAACTGACAAATCTGAATGTGAGCCTGACAATTCTTGTGAAGTTGCAAAACTGAAACAAGATGTAACATACTTGACAGACTCTCTGTCAAAATTTGTAGGAGGCTCAGATAAGCTTAGTCTTATCCTAAGGTATTCTAGGTCACTTTTTGATAAATCTGGCCTTGGTTATGACAATAAGAAGCATGAGACATCTTACATTAAGTCAAAACCACCTATGCAGCAAAGAGCTTCAAAAGATCCAGCTAGGTATGCTAAAACCAAATCAGGCCCGTCCAACACTTTTTGTAAAGTGTGTGGAAAAAGTGGGCACTCTACATCTAGATGCATACATAACAGGCATGCCAAATATTCTCATCCAAAGAAAACTAACATGAAAGGACCCAAGTCAGTTTGGGTACCTAAGGACAAGATAATACCTGTTGCAGATCTGCTTAACAACAGGAAAGAAACAAACATCCTGGTACTTGGACATGGATGCTCACGTCACATGACGGGAGAAAAGTATATGTTCCAAGACTTTAGACATAAGGATGGTGGCTGGGTGACATTTGGAGGAAACCAGAAAGGAAAGATCACTGGTATAGGTAAAATTGGTAAACATCCTTTTCCCTCCATTGATAATGTTCTTTTAGTGAATGGTTTAAAACATAATCTACTGAGCATAAGTCAATTATGTGATAGTGGATATGACGTTTCTTTTAATAAGAACATGTGTTATGTCAAGAAAAATGATGGATCAATCCTATTCACTGCTAAGAGGCAAAACAACTTATACAAAATTTACTTGGAGGACCTCTCAAATCAAAGTGTCTCATGTTTAGTGTCCATTGAAGATGAGCGTTGGATTTGGCATAAAAGGCTAGGTCATGCAAGCTTGAGATTAATCTCAAAGCTAAATAAGCATAACCTCGTGAGAGGATTACCAAACCTTAAGTTCAAATCTGATGCTCTCTGTGATGCATGTCAGAACGGAAAACAAGTCAAAGGTTCTTTTTAATCTAAAAATATTGTTAGCACCAAAAGACCACTAGAACTGCTACACCTTGATCTTTTTGGTCCAACAAGGACTGCTTCTATCAGTGGTAAGAAATATGGTCTAGTCATTGTAGATGACTATACTAGATGGACATGGGTTATGTTCCTTGCTCACAAGGATGAGTCCTTCAAGGTCTTTTCTGTATTCTGCAAACGTGTACAGAATGAAAAAGGCATGTGTATAGCTTCAATTAGAAGTGACCATGGGGGGGGGGGGAATTTGTCAATGAGCTATTCAATGAGTTTTGTGAAGAAAATGGAATTCAACACAACTTCTCAATACCAAGAACACCACAGCAAAATGGTGTGGTATAGAGAAAGAACAGATCTCTTCAAGAGATGGCTAGGACTATGCTCAATGACAATTATGTCCCTAAGCATTTCTGGGCTGAAGCTGTGAACACTGCCTGCTACATTCAGAACAGAATATACATTAGACCTATTCTGAGTAAGACTCCCTATGAATTGTGGAAAGGCAGAAAACCCAACATATCTTATTTTCATCCTTTTGGATGTAAATGTTATATTTTGAATACAAAAGATCAACTTGGTAAGTTTGATGCAAAAGTAGACAATGGAATTCTACTAGGATTTTCTGAAACCTCAAAAGGATTTAGAGTGTATAACTCAAGAACTTTAATTGTAGAAGAATCTATACATGTTAGATTCAATGACAAACAGCCTGATAAGAAAGTATCAGAGCTAGATGAAAGTTTTGCAGATCTTGACTTAAACATCTCAGGAGACACAAAAGAAGTTAAAGCTGATGATCAAGTTGAAGACAATTCTCACCAACCAGAAACATCCACCTCTCAACAAGACAATATTCAGAGAACTTGGCATTTCCAGAATTATCATCCACCGGAACAAATCATTGGAAATCCAAGTGATAAGCTAAGAACCAGATCAATCTTCAGAGAGCAAGAAGATTCTGCATTGGTCTCTGAATTGGAACCAAAGACTGTAGACGAGGCTCTGCTGGACAATGGTTGGATTTTAGCAATGCAAGAAAAGCTAAATCAGTTTGAGAGGAGTGAAGTTTGGACTCTGGTAACCCTATCTAAGGATAAATCTGTTATAGGAACAAAATGGTTTACAGAAACAAGCTTGATGAGAATGGTAAGGTTATAAGAAATAAAGCAAGATTAGTTGCACAAGGTTACTCTCAAGAAGAAGGTATAGATTATACTGAAACCTTTGCACCTGTTGCAAGATTGGAAGCAATCAGAATTTTACTTTCATTTGCTGCACATCATAATATTATGCTTTTTCAAATGGATGTAAAAAGTGCTTTTTTAAATGGTTTTATCAATGAAGAAGTTTATGTTATGCAACCTCCGGGTTTTGAGAGTGAAACCCAACCTGAACATGTATACAAGCTTAAGAAAGCTTTATACGACCTAAAACAAGCCCCAAGAGCTTGGTATGATAGGCTAAGTTCTTTTCTAATGGATAATGGCTTTGTCAGAGGAAAGGTTGATACAACCTTGTTTAGAAAATCAATTAAATCCAACTTCTTAGTAGTACAGATTTATGTGGATGATATTATATTTGGTGCTACTAATGAATCTTTGTGCAAAGAATTCTCAAAGCTAATGCAGAAAGAGTTCGAAATGAGCATGATGGGAGAACTCAAATTCTTCCTTGGACTTCAAGTCAAACAATCTATGGACGAGGTGTACATCCATCAAACTAAGTATACAAAGGAACTTCTCAAAAAGTTTAAGATGGATGACTGCAAACCTATGAACACTCCTTTGCATCCCACGTCCATACTAAACAAAGATGATAAAGAGAAAAAGGTAGATCAGAAGGTATACAGAGGTATGATTGGATCTCTCTTATATCTAACTGCTTCTAGGCCTGATATTATGTTCAGTGTTTGCTTATGTGCTCGATTTTCAATCTGATCATAGAGAATCTTATTTATCAGCAGTTAAAAGAATTTTTAGATATTTAAAAGGTACTACTGATCTTGGTCTGTGCTTTAAGAAAGATGAAGATTACAGATTAGTTGGCTTTTGTGATGCTGACTATGCTGGAGATAGAATTGAAAGAAAAAGCACCAGTGGGGGGATGTCACTTCATTGGAGCTAATCTAGTATCATGGTCAAGCAAAAGGCCAGAGTACCATTGCTCTATCAACTGCTGAAGCAGAATATATATCAGATGCAAATTGCTGCTCACAACTCCTCTGGATTAAACACCAATTGGAGGACTACAATGTGTTTGTAAGTAGTATTCCTTTAATGTGTGATAATACTGCTGCAATTAATCTGTCTAAGAATCCAATTCTGCATTCTAGGGCTAAGCATATAGAAATCAAACATCATTTTTATCAGAGGACTATGTGCAAAAAATGTGTTTTTGATATTCAATTTGTAGATACTGACCATCAATGGGCAGATATCTTTACTAAACCTCTTACTGAGGACAGATTTATTTTTATTAGAAAACATCTTAACATGTTGTATGTGGTTTGATTTGGTATATGTATTGATTGCTTGTTTTATCTGCGCGTCCACTGGTTTTGGCGTCCAGAGCACGTGTAGTCTACGCGTCCACTACTGTTGGTGTGCCGCGTCCCACTACATATGTTTTTACGCGTCCACCCTCAATCTTTTGTGGACCCGACCTTGCATACAATTTCTTTTTACATTGTATTATTTTATATCTGAACTTATTTATTTTTAAAACGTTTGGTTTTAATCATTTCCTTGCTGATTCAGCTACTTCCATCAATCCCATTGTAACTTTTTACGGTCCCAATATACCAACGCCATTTTTTTCACTAAAGTTTTGTCTAATCAATCATTTCTTTTGAATTTTCTTTGAAAACTGTTGGTATTCGGAACTCTTTAAAGGTAACTCCTTTCTCTCTGAAAAACCTTTCGCTATTCTTCATCCCTGTTATTCACTCTCTCAAATATTTTCGAACTCTCTATTCTTCAAACCTTAACTTTTACTCAACAATGGCTGCAACCTCAACTCCCGAGCCTGCCTATACTACTGACATCATAAGTATTGCTGCGGAACATCACTTTAATTTTGAAATTCTGAGTGAGTACAACTTAGATGTAAGCAAGTACATCAACGCTGCTGGTTGGGATGGATTGTTTCTGGAAAAGGTCTCGATTTATCCGGACTTAGTAAGGGATTTCTGGAGGAAACTAAAGATTACTGACACTGAGGTAGTAGGGTTTGTTCATGACAAGAAGATAACTGTTTCTGAGAAGACCATTTCTGATGCAATCGTTTGTGCTCAAGAGGGTCTGATCATTACAGAAAACTGGGAAGAAGACCTTGGTAACCTCACAAAAACCCCACCTTTGATTCCTCACACTGATGGAGTAGCAAGGCACATCATTCCTGTATGGAAAACTGATTTTAAAAGGAACAGACTGCCTACTTTACCTCAGAAGAGAGCAAGCTCATCTGAGCACAATCCAATTATATTGGATGGAAACACAAAATGGCTGAAATTCGAGCATCCCAGCATCTATGGAAGTGCATCAGACCCTTTCACAGATCAGTTGTTCTATAATATACTGAAGTGGGAGTTCAGCTACTTCCAAGTTGAAAGAGCTGCACGTTGGGTTCCTATCACATGGCTTAGGCATAATAAGGAAACACGTGTAGGCATTGCTCCCTACCCTATCTGTCCAAGGCTTGGCATGATATACCTCAACAAGGACAAAGATAGGAGGCTCAGAAGAAATAAGGGAGTCATGCCTGAAGCTCATTCTGCCATGCTGGATTTGTCTAAGGAAACCTTTGATCACTCCCAGCTCGACTACTATCTGTATATGGAGGATGTGAAGAATATTGGAGAGATGATAGCTGCTGACTTCTGGAAGTCTCATATCATCCACTGCACCAGGGAAGCTTCATCTTCTGGCTTGTCTCAGGAAGAGAAGCAAGAAATTCCTAAGTTCAGAGGAAAGTGTGGACTGTCCAAGCTAAGGCACATGATCTACAAAGATCTGTGGGCACTTCCTATTACCAGCAGGGATGTGGAGGAAATTACTCCTATCCACTGGGCAAAGGATGTCCCTCAGAAATCTGTAAAAAGCTGCCACTGCCTCTCCAGCAACATCATCCTCTGATCATATAGATGAGGAGTTGATTGTAGAAGGCCCTGAACTTGATGCAGAACTGTCTTCTCAACCTGCTTCAGTTGAACCCCCATCTGCACAAGCTGAGCAGTCTGCTGAGGTTGGTGTCTCTAAGCAAGGTGTTGAGTCTGCTAAGACTTCTTCTCAACCATTAGCTCTTGCTATGGTTAATCCACCAGCCCAAGCTCAAGATACTGTCTCTGACACTGCTGAGAGCTCAAGACAACTTTCCTTGCCACCCAACCTTGAAGACATCATTGGAAAAACTGTTGATGATAAGGTTGGCAAGATAGTTGAAGAAAAGACTGAACAGATGGCTCAACAAATTAAAGAAAGGGTGCAGAAGCAAGTTCAAGATTCTCTGGCCCCTATAAATGCCATGATGAATAAGATGTTGGCTCTGATCATGGAATTTCAGAAGAATCAAAATCAAAATCCTAACCAACCCCCTCCACCACCTCCTTCTACCTAAAAAACTTTTTCCTTCTCTGTTTTATCCTTTTTTGTTGTTTGCTGACAATGATGGTCCACTCCCTTTTACCTTTTTGTCTGATGACAAAAAAGGGGGAGAAAGGAAAGATTAAATTTTATAATACAGAGACATTTTTTTTAAAAAGTACATTGTTGTCTGCATATGCATAAGTGTATATTCATCTTGCTGATACTATGCCTTCTATGCCTTGGCTTTATGTTTATGCCTAATTTTGTCTAAAGTCAATTATGCTCCGATACTGCTTTGAATCTCAAATGTTTAATAAGCTGCTATCTTGGTCTGATAACCTATATTATATTGCAAATAAGACTTAGCTTAATATGCCTTAACTGCTTTAATCTGATGAATGCTTTGTCTTAGGGGGAGCCTTGTAAGCTCTCTTAGACTTTGCAAAATAAATTTAATTAGTTTTTGTCATCATAAAAAAGGGGGAGATTGTTGGAACCAAAGTAATTTGGATTAAACAATCTCTAAGTTTTGATGTTAACAATAAGGATTAAATTTGTGTAGCAAAGTGTTAGCTTTAATCTAACAAGGGCCTTCAGTCTTGAAGGATCTCTGTTTTTATAAGTTAAAATGATAAGTCTATTTACTTTGCAATCCGCGTCCATATATTTTGTATTGAAAGTTTCCCAGAGTGGTCGAGTCCTCTCTATCACTGGAAGGATCTCCTTTAACTCAAGTGCCACGTCAGTGGACGAGCGCTTGAATGTTTCTTGTAGACGGAGAAATCCCTTTCAAGTAGACGCGAATTACTCTCCAATAATAACATTAGTTTTCTAATGCCACGTCACTGGACGGAGATTTTAAATGTCTTAAGTATTGGCAAGACCGTTGTTTTAAGTAGACGAAGTTTTGGTTGCCACATCAGTGGATGGAGCCTTAAAACTCTTCTTACTTACCTTGCCTTTACATTTGTTTTGCTGGACGAAGAATTTGAGCATTTATATTTAAATCAATCTGAACCAAAGCAAATTTATTTCATATGATTGATATTCATTTCAAATATCTATAATGGTCCTTCTCATTTTCTATTAACGGTTTTTATTGTCTTGTTTCTATGAGAGAGACATAGTACAAATAAGGAATTGCAAAAAGCAGAATAGTTACAATTTTCAAAACGTTGTGTACCCTGTACACCTTTTACGCTGAAATAGCTGGAATTTGTACAAGGAAGGCAAGACTGTTTTTCAAGTTGCATTTGCTCAGAGGTGTGCCATTACATGCAAGAATATTGTCACATAGTACAAAGGCCACGAGCAAGCTGAGTCACAACGGATATTACTTGGTTGATTCTATCACTAAACGGAAAATTCAAATACAACCGTTGATGATTCTGAAGAGAAGATCAAGGACCCTATAAATAGAAGATTAAGGCTTTTGAAGAAACAACTTTTGCGCATACATAGAAATCTCAAGAAATCTCTTGCGAGCAAATATTCTCTTATTCTTTCAAAAAGCAAAAGTCCTGTAATATCATAGTTTTGAATATTGCTATAATATTCATCTGATCTTAAACTTTCATATTCTCACACATAGTGAGTTAGGAAGATCAAAGAAACCAAAAAACTCTTTATTAGAGGTAGAGCCTGAAGAGGCTTGGTAAGAAAGAAATACTTGTGAGCCTGGAGAGGTGTTGAATACTTGCTGTAATCTATTTGGAGAATAGTGGAGAAGGTGTTGAATACTTGCTGTAATCTATTTGGAGAATATTTGGCTATTTGGAAAGTATTCAACACCTCTCCAGGCTCACACATGGAAGACATCGTGTGGAAAGGTTTGGTGGTAAGGCTATCTGGTAAGCTACTAGACCAATTTGTCGAAGAATCTGAAATGGTCCAATGAATCGGGGGGTAAGCTTTCTAGACCTTATAGCTCTGCCAATTCCAGTCTTTGGGGTGACTCTCAAAAATGGGTGATCACCTTCTTGGAACTCTAAAGGGTCTCCTCCTCTTATTAATGTAGCTCCTCTGCCTATCCTATGCTTCCTTCATTTGCTCTCTTCTTTTTCTGACTTGTTCCATTGTTTATTGTACCACAACAGGACCCAACACTTGGCTATCGCAAGTCTCATACCAACACAACGGGAGCCCTACACTTTCTCTCATTACAAAGCCTCATACGGTGCCATCCCAATACTGCTGTGGAAACTATTATATATAAGTGAAACTCAATAAAAGGTAGGAATTCATCCCAACTGCCCACATGTTCCAACACACAAGCTCTTAGAAGGTCCTCCAATGATTGAATTGCTCTCTCTGACTTCCCATTCTTTTGAGGATGATAAGCTGAACTCATCCTCAACTTGGTTCCCAAAGCATTGTGTAACTGTCTCCAAAATCTAGATGTAAATATAGGATCTCGGTTGGAGACAATACTCGACGGCACACCATGCAATCTTACCACTTCCTTGATGTAGATCTGGGTCAACTTCTCAAGATTGTAACTCTCACCAATAGGTAAGAAGTGAGCACACTTTGTTAACCTATCAATGATAACCCAGATCGTATCAAACCTCTTCAGAGTTCGTGGTAACCCAACCACAAAATCCATAGCTTATACTATCCCATTTCCATTCTGGGATATCCAAAGATAGCAACAAACATGCGGGGCTTCTGATGCTCTATCTTAGTTTTCTGACAAACCAAACAGGATAGAACATACTCCGCCACTTCTTTCTTCATCTTTGGCCACCAAAACATTTCTTCAAGTCTTGATACATCTTGGTGGCTCCTGGGTGAAAACTTAATTTACTCTTATGTGCCTCTTCTAATATCATTTCCTAAGCTCTAAGTCCTTTGGCACACATTTCCGATCTCTAAACCTTAACACACCATCGGATCCTCTCCTAAACTTTGAAACCTTGCCCTCAGCTATGCCTCGACTTACCTCTTGCATATATATATACATCCTGATCCTGCTTAATCCTAAGGTCTCTCAAAAACTCACTATTGATGGTGATCATACCTAAGCACATTCTATCCTTAGTCAAATCTATACCTAGGTTAATATCTCTAAAACTGTTCAAGCAATTCCATCTCTTTCACCATCATTGCGAACACATGTAAAGATTTCCTACTCAGTGCATCTGCCACAACATTTGCTTTTCCAGGATGGTATTGAAGATCAAATTCATAATCCTTAATGAATTCCATCCATCTATGCTGCCTCATGTTCAACTCCTTCTGGTCAAACAAATACTTTAAACTCTTGTGATGGCTGAACACATTAAACTTAGCTCCATAAAGATAATGTCGCCATATCTTCAATGTGAACACTATAGCTGCTAACTCTAGATCATGGGTCGGGTAATTTCTTTCATGAACCCTCAACTGTCGAGAAGCATAAGCCACAACTCTTCCCTCTTGCATCAAAACACAACCCAAACCTTGATATGACGTATCACAGTACACGTCAAGTTGTCCTAATAGGTTTGGTAAGGTCAGCACTGGAGATGTAGTCAACTTCTCCTTTAGCTTTTGGAAGCTTTCCTCACATTTTCTCCGTCCAGACAAATGCTGTACCCTTTCTTGTTAATTGTGTCATAGGCAACGCAATCTTCGAGAAACCTTCGATGAACCTTCTGTAATAACCAGCTAAACCTAGGAAACTCCTCACCTCACTCATTGACTTAGTCACTGCCTCTACCTTAACTGGATCCACTGCTATCCCTTCTTTATTGATTATATGACCTAGGAACTGTACTTCCTTTAACCAAAATTCAAACTTGGATGGCTTAGCGTACAACTGCCTATCTTTCAACACCTGTAACACCACTCTCCAGATGTTCCTAGTTTTCTTCCCGGCTACGGGAATAAATAAGAATATCATTATAAACACAACTACAAACTTGTCGAGGAACGGTCTAAAGATCCTGTTCATGTAATCCATGAATACCGCGGGAGCATTAGTTACACCAAAAGGCATAACTAGGTACTCATAGTGTCCATACCTCGTCCTGAAAGCTGTCTTAGGTATGTCCTCCTTCTTCACCCTAATCTGATGGTATTCGGATCTTAAATCAATCTTAGAAAACACCGCAGCTTCCTTCAACTGATCCATCAGATCATCTATCCTAGGCAACGAATATTTATTCTTGATTGTCACCTTATTTAATTACCGGTAATTCGTACACAACCTATAACTTCCATCCTTCTTCTTTACAAACAAGACTGGTGCTCCTCACGGTGAAACACTCGGTCTGATAAATTCCTTCTTCATCATCTCATCCAGTTGTTTCTTTAACTCTGCTAACTCCACGGGTGACATCCGGTAAAGAGCTACTAATATAGGTCCTGTCCCCGGTATGAGATCTATGGTTAGTTCAACCTCCCTCTCTGGTGGCAAACCTGGAACATCAGGAGGGAAAACCTCAGGAAAACTCTCTCGCGATAGGTAAAGAATTCTATACTCGAAGTTTCCTTAGCTTCCAAAGAGAAAGCATCACATACTGCTGAGAATCGTCACTGCTCATAGTTACTCCTTCATTGGCAGATACTATGCTAGAAGGCTCACGAAAAGATAGGGTTTTTCGGGCAGGGTCTAACACTACATGGTTAGCCGAAAGCCAATCCATGCCAAGAATAACATCTATCTGTTGCATAGGTAAACATATAAGATCCATAAGGAATGTCCTATTTTCAATAACGATAGGACACTGTAGGCAAACAGACATAATGATCAAAGGATCACTGGTAGGGGTAGATACTGTAAGAGTATATGGTAACTGGGAAACGGTTAAATGTAACTGATCTACACACTCATGTGAAACAAACGAATGTGTAGCCCCCGAGTCAAACAACACATGCGAGAGGTTGCAAGATAGTATACACATACCTTGAATAAGATTTGCAGACTGAGAGGATTCAGATCCTCTCACAGTAAACACCTTCCCCATGGCCTGAGTTCTAGCCGTCTGTCGTCCTGTCGCTGGAACTCCTCTCGTAGCTCTACCTCTAGAACTCTTGGCTGCTGCTATCCTGCTCTCTACCGGAAATCCCTAGAAAAATGATCTGGTTTGCCACAAATGTAGCAACCAGATCTATCCATACAATCCCTGGTATAGTGCGGACTTCCACTTCTGAAACAAACTGGGCCTCTCTGCTAACTGGTGCTACTGATGGAATTGGTGCAGATGTCTGAGTACTATGCCCTGGTCTATTATAAGGTCCTCTCCTCCACTGAGAACCTCTATCTCCTCTCCTATGATGACCTGCCCTAGTAGGACCCCCACTCCGCTGCTGCCTCAGGATATCTAAGGGCATTATAGCCCTCCTCAAACCTCCGGCACATCCAATTTTCGTCTGGAAACCTCTGATAGAACTTGGAAAACTGAATCAAAGCCTCGAATCGCCCTGCATAATCACCCACAGACATGTTCCCCTATCGGAGACTCATGAACTACCTCTCCTTCTAGCGTCTGACCAACCGCGGAAAGTACTTCTCAAAGAAACAGTCCCTGAAACAATTCCAACAAATGAACCTACCCTCTACCTCAAGCAACCTCCTCTTGTCTCTCCACCATGACTCGGCCCCTCCTGTCAGCATGAAAGCGACATAAGTCACCTTCCTGTCATCTCTACATCTCATGGTGTCAAAGATCTTGTCAAGCTCCTGTATCCACCACTCCGCTCGCTCTGGGTCATACTTTCCTCTGAATTGTGGTGGTTTACCTTCAGAAAGGTAGCCAATCCCGCATCCTTAACCTCAGCAGCTCTCCTCATATCCTGCTGCTCCTATAACTCTGCCTCTCTCTACATCCACTGAGCATTCTGTTGCGCCTGCTGTAACAGAACAGATGCTAACTCTCGGATAGTCTAGAGAGTCTCGGATGACTCCCCTCCACCTCCAACTCCTGCCTCTGGATGATGATGCTCATCCTCAATACCTTCTACGGCTCTACCAACCACCACGTCTACCATGTCGTCGACCTCTGTAACATCCGTTATTTTATGCATGGTTTATGTATGAGGATTAGGGTTAGGACTTGGATTATATAGTTGGGATGTGGTTTGAGGCATAGATACCTTTTGCATGGCAAGCACGCAACCTTTTCGAGTGAGTTTGAACGTAGAAACAAAATTAGGGTTTCCCGGTTAGCATCTTTGAGACATCTGAGTGTGAAATAAGAAATTTGGCAGTTAGGAATGAGATTAGGTATTTTTGATGGTTTGAGGTTGTTTATTAGGTCTTGATGAGCCTATATCTCAAATTTGAGGTCAATCGGACGTCGAACGGGTCCAGAACGCAAGAAACACAAACCGAGCGTTTTGTAATCGATTAATTAATTGATAGTTGGAATATTAAATTAGGTCGGGCCTGAGTACAATAAGTCTTAGGAGTAACCTAAAATAATACATAAGAATATCCTAACAATAGGTTACATGGGAAAATGCGGAAGAAAATACCCGATTGTGCTGACAGGGCAACACGCGGCAACATGTGTGGATGACACATGTCACAATTGGACACGTGTCACTAAGAGGGGAAGGTTGCATGGGTGTGCCTGCAACCAAGGGACACTTGGACTCCACTACTCTAACTTAGAGACAACCTAACCATGCTACCTATGTGACACCTAGCCCACTAACCCACCTAAATTAATCTCCTGATGACACCTAGCCTAACATGCATGCACTTGACTAAATCAAGCCACCTAAGTCATCTAAACCAAAACCAAGACATTATCTAAGTGAAAGAAGAGTTATCAGACTTCACTTCCTTCTCACTTTCACGTAGCATGAGAAAGAAGAGTGGAGAAGATAATTCCCAAAGTACAAGACAACCATTGTTGAAAGCTTGAAGCTTGGTGGAACAGATTCTGTAAATCCCTCACTACACCTTCTTCCACCGTTGGATCTTGTTCAAATTTCATAGGGAGTTTCAAGGTTGATAGTATTTCACATCCAACGGTTGAAATTTTGTAGAAATCCCCAGAGTGTGAGTTATTTGACTCAGAGGAAGGAGATAAGCTCAACTCGGGTAGCTCCAGACCAGTCACCTTGGAAGGTTCATCCTAGCCTCATCCACCGTTGGATTCGAGCTGAAAATTTTGGAGAAATTAAAGGAAAGGTAGCTCTTTAATCTCACCATTCATTGTTTAAAAAAAATGTTTTTTTTGTGAGATATAGAGCCGAAACAGTGGCGGATTTTGGTGTGTTTGCTGCAGATTTTTGAGTTTCTTATTTTGTGTCTTTCAAAATGTGATGTTTAGGAGTGACCTCGTAGTGTTTCTGAGGTCGTACGTTCTTCAGGTGGGGGAAGAAATTATTTAACATCGGAAACATCACGGTGAAGTTTAATTCGATAATGGCGTAGGGTGACCTAAACCCTACATGATAGCGAGTAACGGACAATGTCCATATCACGCTGGGGACTACTTAAGTGGCCATATCACGCTGGGGACTACTTAGTGATACCTGTGATAATATTGAGATTGTGCGTTTTATCACCGTTACGTTTATTATATATTATTTTATTATTTAATGATTGTCTGGTTGGATTGTTTGACTGGTTGAATTGATTGTTGGTAACTACTGGATGATGATGTTATGAGTTGTGATGATTTTATGAATATGTTATATTATTATTTTATTATTGTTTTATTAGATTTTGATAATGATGATTATTTTGGAAATGATGATATGAATGTAATGATGATTTTATGACATGATGATGATTTTGATGGCATGATGGTATGGCGTGATAAGTGTAATAATTAGGCTTAGAGGTTGAGTAAGTAATAAGTTATGTTGAGACATGATGATATACTGGGGAATTCATACCATATGTGTTAGTAGTGCCTAACCGAGATGATTACTGTGATATGATGATGAATGAGTTTATTATTGAGGTTATCTTATGAGATTATGATGAGTGGTTAGGGCCTCTGCCTCGAGCCATGATCCTGTTAAAAGAAATCATTAGCCCACATCTATATGACATATAATACTAAATAAAACTGGAATATAAAATACTATATGTCATACAAAATGTCGCTTCCGGACTCACTACCCAACTTCTAAGAATAGTCGTTATCCAGTGTGGATTCAACTAGTTGGCCAGTACACCCTATCTCATAGTCCGATCAGAACCGAACTGCTCTGATACCACAAAATGAGATACCCTGACGTCCCATTAAAGAAAACCCAAATTTTATTAAAAACTAATCGTGTTATTAGCGTTAATCGGTTTTATTAAAACAACAGAAAAATTAAAACTTAAAACATAAAACAACACATATAAACATACATACATATCTATTACATACATCCTGGAACAGTACAGTAAAAGGAATCCCCTCAGTGGATCCCGATAGGTACAAACTGGAACATAACAAAAATACTGAAAGAAAGATGCCTCACCGACTCTCAGCACCCAGTCCCCTCTCAAAATACATAAAAACCTCACATACAAACCTACACTGATAACATTGGCCTGAGCTATCCTAAACTACTACCCTCACTACCACCCGGTGGTCTAGAAGGTCTTGCCTCTCCTCAGCTACCACTGGATGAGCTCCTATCGGAAGGTCTCTGGAACATCCGTCTGTAAACTCTGCTGTCTCGGGAAGGTAGTCGGGAGGATACTCAAGAAGACTCTGAACCAGTAGCTCTGACCTCAGGAAGTGCAAGTGCCTTTGGAATAGGCATCGGGTCATAAGCTGGTGCAACTGGGTCTTCCTCCGGCACAGGTACAAACACGGGCTCGGGTGCTGGTGCGGGGACAGGTACCTCAAAGGGTACCATGGGAGGAACTGGTGCCATGCCCGGCATTGGCGGCATCGGCGGTATCTGACCATCCGGAAAACCAATGGGAAAGGGAAGGGTCAGGCCGGCTCTGAAGGTGCCAACCAAACCTACGGGAGCTCCTTGTTCCATTCCGTAGTCACCGAAACTGGACCCGTGTAAACTGTGAAGTGGGTGACGGGGTCCACGAGCCACCCGTTGGGATCGATGAACTCAAAGTCAAAGGTCCTCGTGAGAGGGAACCCTACATCCTAGGTCATCCAAGGATGATCCCAATGTGCCATCTGTCTGCTCCGGGTCTAAGGTACAAAATAAAATAAAACAAAAACACCACATCAAACACAAGGGGATAAGAGACGATTTACCGTCAAATGTGGAAATGGTTTAGCAACATTTAAAACTATAAAAGCAAAAACACACTAAACATCCATCTCCACAAACATCTGTATATATATATATATATATATATATATATATATATAACACAACCATCCTCGATCACTTCTATGATTTTCCTCTACCCTCCATCATGATGCAATGCAATGCTGTATGTATACTCAGGTTTGGCCATATATCAGGATATCCATGTCGACACGTCTCTAGAGTCCCCGGTGCACATCCTCATCCACGGAGGGAGGATGCCCATGCAAAGCAATGGCACTATAGTTACACAGATACACGACGGTGCATACCACTAATCCCTGGCTAGGGTGCTTATGCAATGCATGAACTATAGCTTCGACTAAAATAATAATAATGTTTGGAGCGGTCCTGCCAATACCCCTGGAATTCACCCTTCGAGGAATAGACCCCACAGACCATGTTTCAGGTCACCCATGAGAACATCACAGACCATGTTTCAGGTCACCCCTTAGTGCTCTAACCTCTCATCACTATCTCATAAATCACCTAAATAATAATCTTATCTCATCAGTCTCATCACCGTATCACAAAGTCATCTCGATTAGAAACTACTAACACATGTATATGAATTCCCCACATACATCCATAACTCATCATGTCTCATCCCTATTCAATCTCTAATCACAATAATTACCATCATAACACCAAGTCATCATTACAATCATCTCCAATATCATAAAATAATAAAATAATAAAATAATAAAATAAATATAATATAATCACATTTATAATCTAGTCAACACAAATTATACAGTCAATTCATCATGTAACAAGCAGTATCTCACAGACAATCAAATAGTCAAACAATCAACCTCAATAATAAAATAATATATTTTACGCATCGGCGATAAACACACAATTCCAATATCATCATTAGTACCCTCAAGTAGTTCCTAATATGATATTCACATTGTCTGTTATTCACTCCTAGTAGGGTTTAGGTCGCCCTACGCCATTATCAAATTAAATGTCACTTCACCGTTTCCGACGTTAGATGGCTTCTTTTCCTCCACCTGACAAGTCGAACGATCACCGAAACGTCACGAAACGAGCGTTCCCTCTACGCTCTCAAATCTGCCTTGCCTAGAACCAAGGCCTCCGAGCCTCCAAAAATTCACCTAAACATCACATTGTGAAGCGTACGTTACCTTCAAATTCGAAAACGGAATTGAATTCCGATAACCGAAACGAAAGATAACTCAAGAAACGTAACGGATAACATTTTGACTTAGAGAGAGTAAGATTTACCTTCATTATCGAAGAAAATAAGAAGAGAGCGATGAAGACAACATTGCCACGAACGCAATGGAATACTCGGAAACTCAATGGGATGCTTGATCGGGTCGGAAAATGAACCGGAAACTCACTCTCTCTCTCTCTTAAGTCTCTCCCTTTTTCTCTCTCTACCTCCCTCTTTCTGTTTCACTGCCTTCTTTCCACTCTTTGCTCTCTGTTTTCTCAGTTTGGCTTAAATGAACATAAGTTCACTTAAGCCTTTTATTTTTGCAAGATCACGCTGCCATGCTCGATCGTGAAAAGGGCCACGCTTGAGCGTGTCCACCCTTGAGCGTGGGAATAGCCATGCTTGAGCATGGGAAGCAGGTACGCCACCGCGCCATGCAACCTATCAGGAGGTGCTACGTCAGCCCTTAATGACACGTGGAGGTCAATGCATGACCTTGTCTGGTTGACTGGGGTGCTTGAGCATGGGTACACCCACGCTTGAGCATTGACTTCTGACCAGAAGTCAACTCGTTACGTTTCGGGTCTGTTTCGACGTCCGATTGAGCTCAAAATTGAGATATAGGTTCATTAGGACCTAATAAACAACCTCAACCCATCAAAAATGCCTAATCTCATCCATAACTCCAAAACTCTTGGTTCACACTCATACGCCTTAAAGGCGATAATCGGGAAAAAACCCTAATTTGTTCTTACGTTCAAACTCACTCCAAAAGGTAGCATACTTTCCATGCAAGGGTCTCTATGCCTCAAACAAAATCTTAACTATATAATCCAAGACGAAAACCTAATCCTCTTACATAAACAAAACATAAAATAACATATGTTATAATCTAAGTCCCTAATTTAGGCCTAAAACTTTTGATTTTGATTCCAGGCATCCAAACTGAGATGCAATTTTTCCTACTGTCTTGATTTTTGGTCATTAAAGTTAGCTTAAATTGGTCATTTGGTAACTTTTGCTCAAGGTGGTCATTTCGAGTTCTGCTTAACATATGGCCATGAAACTTGACATACAACTCAATATCAGTATTTAAAAGTTGTCGCGACATTAATCATCAAAGTCTTACTTCACTTGGCACCCTTAATATGGTGGTGGCCTAATTCTAGGTATTATGTAGTGAATAGCCTCACTTTTAGGGTAGGTTTCCTAACCATTGCTTTCTTTATTATATTTATCATTTGCCTATGTCTCTGAGTTGTTATTTAATATGTGTATGCATGCTTTTTATGCATAATTGTGCAACAGACTACAAGTTACCCGAATTGGTCGTTGTACCTAAATGTCAAGCATCATTTTGCTTCTTGTTTGATCACCTAAGCTTCTAAATATGTAAGTACCATGTCCTACACTAGGAAGCATGGGTTGGAGTTGTCCGGTTTAAAAAAAAGAAAAACAGAACTCGACACGGCTGGGACCACCGCTACGACCCACGGTCGAGACACGGGAGAGACACTGCACTGGACACCGCCCATCTTTAAAATCCAAAAAAAAAAATAACATAAAAAAGGTTTAGTTTAAACAAGACTTCTCCCATACGTAAATCACCTAGTCAGCGCATCTCTTTTGCTCTGCCATTTGACGTCTCATCGCCTCCTGTTTCCCTCTCTGCTCCGTCTTCTCTTGTTGTCGTTCATCGACCTCTCTTGCCACCCTCACGTAAATCAGGTTTGGAACTTTAAAAATATGATGTTGTTTTTGCTGAATGATAATAATGTACCGCCTAGTAGTTTTTATATTAGTTTTGATATATGTTGCTGGCTGTGCCACGTTTTTAGGTTTTAATAGTGGCCACCTAGTAGTTTCTGGTTTATATGCTGTGTTGGCTGATTGAATTGTTGAACACAATTATTTTTTTTTTAATGTTACTTTTAATTTTTTTTTAATATGCTGAATTCTATAAGAAATTCTATTTTTTTCTATATATATATATTATTATATATATATATATATATATATTATATTAAAAAACACGAAGGTGATATATATATATATATATATATATATATATATATATATATATATATTGTGGTGTCGGTGTCCCCTATATTTTGAAACATGAGCGGTGTCACGGTGTCCATGTCCTGTAACACCCCGATTTTTACTGCTTTCTAATATCGGTAGATCAATTATATAACTGTTTTATAATTTTATCTGGGACTTAGAAAAATAATTTGTGGATAAACCAAAATCTATATTTGTACTCTACTTTATCTTAGGTGAGTTACGGTTAAAATTTTGGTTGAAACTTCGGACGAAAACCTGGTCTGTGTTTTCACCGAAAGTAAAAATGTTTACTGTTCAGAAAACCTTAATTTTTGACTTGTGACTGAAATGGTTAGGTTTTTAATCGTTTTTTCCACAATGACTTTAGTTTTTTGGAATTTTTTCACGTTTAAAAGTGAAATAATATCTATTATTCGAGCGATATATTAAATCGGGGGAACGACGGAGCTGAAAACAAGATTTTTTCTGGGACCCGCTAATGGATGAGAACCATGATTCACTCATGATGGCTCAAGGTGGGAAGTTCAACCATGGTGTGACTCACCATGTGATGATTATTTAGGGAGTTAATTTACCAAACTGTCCTTTAAGTCTTAATTAAACCACAAATTTAGTAATTTTCACTTAGGCAATTGTGTGTTTTAATTAAGACTTAAGGACAGTTTGGTAAATTTCACTCCCTAGAATAATTCATCACATGGTGAGGTCACACCATGGTGACTCCCACCTTGAGCCATCAATGAGTGACTCAATGGTTTTCTCATCCATTAGCGGGTTCCCAGAAAAATCTTGTTTTCAGCTCCGTCGTTTCCACCGATTTAATATATCGCTCGAATAATATATATTATTTCACTTTTTAAGTGAAAAATTTCAAAAAACTAAAAGTCATTGGAAAACGATTTTAAAACCTAACCAATTTCATTCACAAGTCAAAATAAGGTTTTCTGAACAGTAAACTTTTACTTTCGGTGAAAATGGCACAGACCAGGTTTTCGTCCGAATTTTCAACCAAAATTTTAACCGTAACTCACTACGATAAAGTAGAGTACAAATATGATTTTGGTTTATCCAAAATTATTTTTCTAAGTCCACAGATAAAAATATAAACATTTCATATATTTATATACCGATATTAGAAAAGCCAGTAAAAAATCGGGTTGTTACAGACATGGACACCGTTACACCGCTCATGTTCAAAATATTGACACCGACACCACAATATATATATATATATATATATAAGATATATATATATTAATATATATATATATATATATATATATATATTAATATCTATATAATATATAATATAGAAAAAATAGAATTCTTATAGAATTCAGCATAATTAAACAAATTAAAAGTAACATAAAAAAAATAATTGGGTTCATCAATTCAATCAGCCAACCCAGCATATAAACCAACAGCTAACTAGGTGGCCACTATTAAAACCCAAAACGTGTCACCAGCCAGCACCTATATCAAAACTAATATAAAAACTACTAGGCGGTACATCTATAGAATCATTCAGCCAAAACAACATTCATATTTTTTAAGTTCCAAACCTGATACGTGAAGGTGGCAAGAGAGGTCGATGAAACGACAACAAGAGAAGACGGAGCAGAGAGGGAACAGGAGGCGATGAGACGTCAATGGCATAGCAAGAAGATGAGCGGACTAGGTGATTTACGTATGTGAGAAGTCCTTGTTTAAACTAAACCTTTTTTATTTTATTTTTTATTTTGGATTTTTAAAGATGGGCGGTGTCCAGTGCAGTGTCTTTTCCCGTGTCTCGCCCGTGTCGTAGCGGGGTCCCAGCCGTGTCGAGTTCTGTTTTTCTTTTTTTTTTAAACCTGACAACTCCAACCCATGCTTCCTAGTGTAGGACATGGTACTTACATATTTAGAATCTTAGGTGATTCAAACAAGAAGCAAAATGATGCTTGACATTTAGGTACAACGACCAATTTCGTGTAACTTTGTAGTCTGTTGCACAATTATCGCCATAAAAAGCAATGCATCCACAAATATTAAATAAACAACTCAGAGACATAGGCAAATGATTAAATATAATAAAGAAGCAATGGTTAGGAAACCTACCCTAAAAGTGAGGCTATTCACTACATAATACCTAGAATTAGGCCCACCACCATATTAAGGGTGCCCAGTGAAGTAAGACTTTGATGATTACTTGTCGCGACAACTTTTAAATACTGATATTGAGTTGTCTGTCAATTTTTCATGGCCATCTGTTAAGCAGAACTCGAAATGACCACCTTGAGCCAAGTTACCAAAATGACCAATTTTAAGCTAACTTTAATGACCAAAAATCAAGACAGTAGGAAAAATTGCATCTCAGTTTGGATGCACCTGGAATCAAAATCAAAAGTTTTTAGGCCCCCTAAATTAGGGACTTAGATTATAACATATGTTATTTTATGTTTTTGTTTATGTAAGAGGATTAGGTTTAAATTCCTTGGATTATATAGTTAAGATTTTTGTTTGAGGCATAGAGACCCTTGCGTGGAAAGTATGCTACCTTTTGCAGTGATTTTGAACGTCAGAACAAATTAGGGTTTTTCCCGATTATCGCCTTTAAGGCGTATGAGTGTGGAACAAGAGTTTTGGAGTTATGGATGAGATTAGGCCATTTTTGATGGGTTTGAGGTTGTTTATTAGGTCCTAATTGAAACTCTATATCTTCAATTTTGGAGCTCAATCGGACGTCGGAACATACCCGAAACGTAACGAGTTGACTTCTGGTCAGAAGTCAATGCTCAAGCGTGGGGGTTGTACCCATGACTCAAGCACCCCAGTCAAACCAGACAAGGT